>SJYT01049311.1:31305-86246 GCA_006410635.1 Cephalophus harveyi
CAATACATACAGATGTCCCTATTAGTCATTTGTGGTGAGAGAACTCTTAGTGATATTTTAATTTCCTCTCTCATTTAAAAATCTTTTTCCATAATTAAAAAAATCACTTACACATTAAATAAAAAGTGTTTTCCTCAGTTAGAGGGAATTTACTTCAAAAATAATTATCTGTCCTATCAATATAGGGGCCTTTTGTAAGTGCCTGTCATTTCCCTTCACTTTGTTTTATCTAGTAGTAAAAAAAAAAAAATCATAAATATTGGATTATTAGAACCATAGAAAATTTGTGTTTTTAACCAAAGGCTAACTGTATAGAGCTTCTCCATTTTGGCTGCAAAGAATATAATCAATCTGATTTCGGTGTTGACCATCTGGTAATGTCCATGTATAGAGACTTCTCTTGTGTTGTTGGAAAAGGGTGTTTGCTATGACTAATGTGTTCTCATGGCAAAACTCTATTACCCCTTGCCTTTCTTCATTCTGTACTCCAAGGCCAAATTTGCCTATTACTCCAGGTGTTTCTTGACTTCCTACTTTTGCATTCCAGTCCCCTATAATGAAAAGGACATGTTTTTTAGGTGTTAGTGCTAGAAGGTCTTATAGGTCTTCATAGAACCGTTCAGCTTCTTCATCATTACTGGTCAGGGCATAGACTTGGATTACCATGATATTGAATGGTTTGCCTTGGAAACGGACAGAGATCATTGTGTCGCTTTTGAGATTGCATCCAAGTACTGCATTTCAAACTTCTGTTGACTATGATGGCTACTCCATTTCTTCTGTGGGATTCCTGCCCACAGTAGTAGATATAATTGTCATCTGAGTTAAATTCACCCATTCTAGTCCATTTTACTTCACTGATTCCTAGAATGTCCATGTTCACTCTTGCCATCTCCTGTTTGACCACTTCCAATTTGCCTTGATTGATGGACCTAACTTTCCAGGTTCCTATGCAATATTGCTGTTTACAGCATTGGACTTTGCTTCTATCACCAGTCCCATCCACAACTGGGTATTGTTTTTGCTCTAGCCCCATTTCTTCATTCTTTCTGGAATTATTTCTCCACTGATCTCCAGTAGCATATTGGGCACCTACCAACCTGGGGAGTTCATCTTTCAGTGTCCTATCTTTCTGCCTTTTCATAGTGTTCATGGAGTTTTCAAGGCAAGAATAGTGAAGTGTTTTGCCATTCCCTTCTCCAGTGGACCACGTCTTGTCAAAGCTTTCCACCATGACCATCCATCTTGGGTGGCCCTACATGGCATGGCTCATAGTTTCACTGAGTTAGACAAGGTTGTGATCCAGGTGATCAGATTGGTTAGTTTTCTGTTACTGTGGTTTTCAGTCTGTCTGCCCTCTGATGGATAAGAGTAAGAGGCTTATCGAAGCTTCCTGATGGGAGAAGCTGACTGAGGGGGAAACTGGGTCTTGTTCTGATGGGGGGGCCATGCTCAGTAAATCTCTAATCCAATTTTCTATTGATGGGTGGAGCTGTGTTCCCTCCCTGCTGTTTGAAAGTGAAGTTGCTCAGCCCTGTCCAACTCTTTGGGACCCCATAGACTGTAGCCTGGTACCAGACCACCTAACCTGCCTCTTGAGAAATCTGTATGTGGGTCAGGAAGCAACAGTTAGAACTGGACATGGAACAACAGACTGGTTCCAAATAGGAAAAGGAGTACGTCAAGGCTGTATATTGTCACCCTGCTTATGTAACTTCTATGCAGAGTATATCATGAGAAACGCTGGACTGGAAGAAACACAAGCTGGAATCAAGATTGCCGGGAGAAATATCAATCACCTCATAGATGCAGATGACACCACCCTTATGGCAGAAAGTGAAGAGGAACTCAAAAGCCTCTTGATGAAAGTGAAAGAGGAGAGCCTAAAAGTTGGCTTAAAGCTCAACATTCAGAAAACGAAGATCATGGCATCTGGTCCCATCACTTCATGGGAAATAGATGGGGAAACAGTGGAAACGGTGTCAGACTTTATTTTTGGGGGCTCCAAAATCACTGCAGATGGTGACTGCAGCCATGAAATTATTCCCTTGGACTGCAAGGAGATCCAACCAGTCCGTTCTGAAGGAGATCAGCCCTGGGATTTCTTTGGAAGGAATGATGCTAAAGCTGAAACTCCAGTACTTTGGCCACCTCATGTGAAGAGTTGACTCATTGGAAAAGACTGTGATGCTGAGAGGGATTGGGGGCAGGAGGAGAAGGGGACGACCGAGGTTGAGATGGCTGGATGGCATCACGGACTCGATGAACGTGAGTCTGAGTGAACTCGGGGAGATGGTGATGGACAGGGAGGCCTGGCGTGCTGCGATTCATGGGGTCGCAAAGAGTCGGACACGAGTGAGCGACTGAACTGAACTGAACTGAAACTGTAGCCTACCAGGCTCCCCTGTCCATGGGATTTTCTGGGTAATAGTACTGGAGTGGATTACCATTTCCTTCTCCAGGGGATCTTCCCAACCCAGGTCTCGAACCCAGGTCTCCCACATTGTAGACAGATGCTTTCCGTCTGAGACACCAGGGAAGTGCGCGGAGCGAGCACGAGGAGCCGGGTGTGCTGGGAGCAAGGGGATAGGCTAGGGACGCGACGCGCTCTGGCGGGCGAGCCGGAAGACCCGTAAGCCGTAAGCCGGGAGAGAAGAGTCGGGAAGGCGCTCACCGGGCCGGGAAAGGCCACCGCCCCATCCCGCCCGCGGCGAGGATGCCCGCGCACACACTCTCGGTCCACGAGGGTCGCCACCGCGCCGAGGGACGAGGGGAGGAGGGCGGCTGGCCCCCCTCCTCCACCCCACTCCCCTCGCGAGCCTGCCCGCCCCGGCGGCTGCCCACCGGGGACAGCCGACGCGCGCCCTAGGCGTCCGTCCGTCCACGTCCACCCGCCCCAGAGGGGTGGGGGATGCTGGACGGCGAGGACACGGCGACCGGCCCGCGGGGTCAGACCGGGGACCCGACCCGCACTCGGGCGAGCGCACCGGAGCGGGGGCGCGGCGGGGGTCAGGGGCGCGCCCCCTGTCCAGCACGCGACGGCGGCGGCGGCTGACAGGTGGCGGCGAAATGGGCCAAGGACCGGGGCCGCGGCGGGCCCGGGGAGCGAGACACACCGGGGCGCGGCCCCGGGGAGCAGCAGACGGGGAGCCGACTGAGGCGGACGGACAGACGGAGAGGGGCACCGACGGGGTGCGGCCACGCGAGGCCGGCGCCGGCGGAGGTGGGGGTGGCCGCGCGCCCCCGCGAGGGGAACGGCTCCAAGCGGCCCCGGGGGACGCGAGTCGGCCGCCAGGGCCCACCGCGGGATCTCACCGCCAGAGGCCGCTCCCGGCACAGGGGCGGGCCCGCGGCGCACCGGGACGACGGACTGGCGCCCCCACCCTCACGGGGCTCGCGCCCACCGCCACCGCCACCCCCAGCGCCGCAGCCGGCCCGGGGGAACGCTCGCCCGCCGGTACCCGCCGCGGCCCTCACGCGCACGGCTCCCCGCCCCGCCCCCTCGCTCAGGGCTCCGGGGCCACTGCTCCGCCCGGACGCCACTGGCCGACGGAGGCCCGGGGACGACACCCACGTGAGGCGAGGCCGGCTGGGTCCCAGGCAGGGGAAGGGAACGCGGGCGGGCGGAGGCGCGGGAGGAGAAGAGGAGGGGCCGGCCAGCACGCGCGGCGGGGGCGCGGGACAGGGGCGCGGGCACCGTCCAGGGACCAGAAAACACCGGGACACGGCCGGCCACCAGGAAAACCAGCGGGGGATCCCACCGCCACCCACACACGAGGGCGGTCCCACGACGTCTGGGACACCGGCTGCTCCCGGCCATCCCCGGACCGGCCGCACGACCCGGCCCCGCTGCAGGGCTGGCGAGCCGTCCACCCATCTTCCTCCATCCATCGACAGATCCATCTTCCATCTAGTCTGACCCGAGGCTCGACATCCTGGGGACAACACTCTCGAATGAGGCGGCCCAGACCGTGACTTGCCACCGCCACTGGCTGCGGCCAGGCCAAACTACAGTGGCTTAGATTCATTGAGTTAGACAAGGCTGTGGTTCCTGTGATCAGATTAGCTAGTTTTCTGTGATTATGGTTTCAGTGTGTCTGCCCTCTGATGCCCTCTACCAACAGCTACCATCTTGGGTTTCTCTTAACTTGGACGTGGGTTATTTCTTCAGGGCTGCTCCAGCAAAGTGCAGCTGCTGCTCCTTACCTTGGACGAGGACTATCTCCTCACAGCCACCCCTCCTGACCTTGAACGGGTAGTAGATCCTCGCGGCCCTCCTCGTCCCTGCAGCCACCACTCCTTGGACGTGAGGTTGCTCCTCTTGGCCACTGCCCTGACCTCGGGTGTGGGGTAGCTCCTCTCGGCCGCTGATCCTGACCTCAGACGTGGTCATGTGTAGTTGATATATGAATAGAGATGTTGGTAAATAGAATGTAATGGCAGGAATCTGACCAGGAGGATGAAGATCTGAAATCGAATCAGACAGCCTTGTCTAGCTCAGTGAAACTAAGCCATGCTCTGTGGGGTCACCCAAGATGGGCGGGTCATGGTGCAGAGGTCTGACAGAATGTGGTCCATTGAAGAAGGGACTGGCACACCACTTCAGTATTCTTGCCTTGAGAAACGCATGGACAATATGAAAAGACAAAATGATAGGACACTGAAAGATGAACGCCCCAGTGCCCAATATGCTACTGGAGATCAGTGAAGAAATAATTCAAGAAAGAATGAAGGGATGGAGCCAAACCAAAAACAATACCCAGTTGTGGATGCGACTGGTGATAGAAGCAAGGTCCGAAGCTGTAAAGAGCAATGTTGCATAGGAACCTGGAATGTCAGGTCCATGAATCAAGGCAAATTGGAAGTGGTCAAACAGGAGATGGCAAGAGTGAAAGTGAACGTGGACATACTAGGAATCAGTGAATTAAAATGGACTAGAATGGGTGAATTTAACTCAGATGACCATTATATCTACTACTGTGGGCAGGAAGCCTTAGAAGAAATGAAGTAGCCCTCATGGTCAACAAAAGAGTCCAAAACGCAGATTCAATCTAAAAAACGACAGAATGATCTCTGTTCATTTTCAAGGCAAGCCATTCAATATCACGGTAATCCAAGCCTATGCCCCAACCAGTAACGCTGAAGAAGCTGAACAGTTCTGTGAAGACCTACAAGACCTTTAAAACTAATACCCAAAAAAGATGTCCTTTTCATTATAGGGGACTGGAATGCAAAAGTAGGAAGTGAAGAAACACCTGGAGTAACAGGCAAATTTGGCCTTGGAGTACAGAATCAGCAGGGCAAAGACTAATACAGATTTGCCATGAGAATGCACTGGTCATAGCAAACACACTTTTCCAACAACACAAGAGAAGACTCTACACATGGATGTCACCAGATGGTCAACACCAAAATCAGATTGATTCTAGTCTTTGCAATCAAAGATGGAGAAGCTCTATACAGTCAACAAAAACAAGACCAGGAGCCAACTATGGCTCAGATGATGAACTCCTTATTGCCAAATTCAGAGTTAAATTGAAGAAATTAGGGAAAACCACTAGACTATTCAGGTATGACCTAAATCAAATCCCTTATGATTAAACAAGAAGTGAGAAATAGATTTAAGGGACTAGATCTGATAGAAAGAGTGCCTGATGAACTATGGAATGAGGTTCATGACATTGTACAGGAGACAGGGATCAAGACCATCCCCAGGAAAAAGAAATGCAAAAAAACAAAGTGGCTGTCTGGGGAGGCCTTACAAATAGCTGTGAAAAGAGAAGCAAACAGCAAAGGAGAAAAGGAAAGATATAGGCATCTGAATGCAGAGTTCCAAAGAATAGCAAGGAGAGATAAGAAAGCCTTCCTCAGCGATCAATGCAAAGAAACAGAGGAGAACAATAGAATGGGAAAGACTAGAGATCTCTTCAAGAAAATTAAAGACACCAAGGGAACATTTCATGCAAAAAATGATCTCGATAAAGGACAGAAATTGTATGGACCTGAAAGAAGCAAAAGATATTAAGGAGAGGTGGCAAGAATACACAAAAGTACTGCACAAAAAAGAGCTTCACAACCCATAATAATCATGATGGTGTGATCACTCATCTAGAGCCAGACATCCTGGAATGTGGAGTCAAGTGGGCCTTAGAAAGCACCACTATGAACAAAGCTAGTGGAGGTGATGGAATTCCAGTTGAGCTATTTCAAATCCTGAAAGATGATGCTGTGAAAGTGCTGCACTCAATCTGCCAGCAAATTTGGAAAACTCAGCAGTGGCCACAGGACTGGAAAAGGTCAGTTTTCATTCCAATCCCAAAGAAAGGCAATGCCAAAGAATGCTCAAACTACCGCACAATTGCACTCATCTCACATGCTAGTAAAGTAATGCTCAAAATCCTCCAAGCCAGGCTTCAGCAATACGTGAACACCCAGCAAATTTGGAAAACTCAGCAGTGGCCACAGGACTGGAAAAGGTCAGATTTCATTCCAATCCCAAAGAAAGGCAATGCCAAAGAATGCTCAAACTACCACACAATTGCACTCATCTCACATGCTAGTAAAGTAATGCTCAAAATTCTCCAAGCCAGGCTTCAGCAACACGTGAACCGTGAACTTCCAGATATTCAAGCTGGTTTTAGAAAAGGCAGAGGAACCAGACATCAAATTGCCAACATCTGCTGGATCATTAAAAAAGCAAGAGAGTTCCAGAAAACATCTATTTGTGCTTTATTGAGTTTGCCAAAGCCTTTGACTGTGTGGATCACAATAAACTGGAAAATTCTGAAAGAGATAGGAATATCAGACCACCTGACCTGCCTCTTGAGAAACCTATATGCAGGTCAGGAAGCAACAGTTAGAACTGAACATGGAACAACAGACTGGTTCCAAATAGGAAAAGGAGTACATCAAGGCTGTATATTGTCACCCTGCTTATTTAACTTTTATGCTGAGTACATCATGAGAAACGCTGGGCTGGAAGAAGCACAAGCTGGAATCAAGATTGCTGTGAGAAATATCAATAACCTCAGATATGCATGCAGATGACACCACCCTTATGGCAGAACGTGAAGAGGAACTAAAAAACCTCTTGATGAAAGTGAAAGAGGAGAGTGAAAAAGTTGGCTTGGGGCTCAACATTCAGAAAACGAAGATCATGGCATCTGGTCCCATCACTTCATGGGAGATAGATGGGGAAACAGTGGAAACAGTGTCAGACTTTTTATTTGGGGGCTCCAAAATCACTGCAGATGGTGACTGCAGCCATGAAATTAAAAGTCACTTACTCCTTGGAAGGAAAGTTATGACCAATATAGATAGCATATTGAAAAGCAGAGACATTACTTTGCCAACAAAGGTCCATCTAGTCAAGGCTATGGTTTTTCCAGTGGTCATGTATGGATGTGAGAGTTGTACTGTGAAGAAAGCTGAGCACTGAAGAATTGATGCTTTTGCACTGTGGTGTTGGAGAAGACTCTTGAGAGTCCCTTGGACTGCAGGGAGATCCAACCAATCCATTCTAAAGGAGATCAGTCCTGGGTGTTCATTGGAAGGACTGATGCAAAAGCTGCAACTCCAGTACTTTGGCCACCTCATGCGAAGATTGACTCATTGGAAAAGACTCTGATGCTGGGAGGGATTGGGGGCAGGAGGAAAAGGGGACGACAGAGGATGAGATCGCTGGATGGCATCACCGACTCGATGGACGTAAGTTTGAGTGAACTCCATGAGATGGTGATGGACAGGGAGGCCTGGCATGCTGCGATTCATGGGGTCACAAATAGTCGGACACGACTGAGTGACTGAACTGAACTGAACTGATGAGGGTAGATGAGCAATGTATGTTCTTCCAATCTGAGACATATCCTACTTGAGTTCAGTTTCCAGCTCTAGGCCTCATTCCTTGTCCCAGTGTCCTGCCTTCTCTGTTTCTTTTGAACTCAGATGGGATTCCTTATCTTTGTTCAAATGTCAAATCTGAAGAGTTCATTACTGAGGGACTTCTCTGCAACCCACCACCAACTCACCATTCTGGGTGAGGATGAAATCATTTCAGGTAGAACTCAATTAGCATCTTAGGATGGTGCCTAATGTTGGCATTAGGGTTATTGCAGGTGTATCAAATTAAAGCATGAAGAGAGATACTTGATTTGATCATATAAAAATAATGCTGATTTCAGGCACTTGCATTTTCTTATTATTTAGGTTAATTACTTTGTAACCTAATGAGTATGGCTATCATTAACTGACTCTGAGTCAACTGAACATAAACTATGATTGCCTATTCATGTGTTTTTCAGTTCAGTTCAGTTCAGTTGCTCAGTCGTGTCCGACTCTTTGCAACCCCATGAATCGCAGCACACCAGGCCTCCCTGTCATCACCATTTCCTAGAGTTCACTCAAACTCACATCCATCGAGTTGGTGATGCCATCCAGCCATCTCATCCTCTGTCGTCCCCTTTTCCTCCTGCCCACAAAGCCTCCCAGCATCAGAGTCTTTTCCGATGAGTCAACTCTTCGCATGAGGTGGCCAAAGTGCTGAGTAAATCAGTTATATATATACAGGTATCCATTTTTTGTTTGGTTTAGATTCTTTTCCCATATAGGCTTTTACAGAACATTGAGTAGAGTTAACTATACTATACCATAGATTCTTATTAGTTATCTATTCTATATACAGTAGTGTGTATATGTCAATCCCAGCCTCCTGTTGATCCTTTCCCACCTTATCCCCTGGTAACCATAAGTTTGTTTTCTACATCTGTGACTCTGCTTCTGTTTCGTAATTAACTTCATTCGTGCCCCTTTCTTAGATTACACATATAAGCAATATCGTATAATATTTGTCTTTCTGAGTCTGACTTAGTTCACTCCGTATAACAATCTCTAGGTCCATTCATGTTGCTGCAAATGGCATTATTTTGTTCTTTTTACATATACTATTTCACTGTATATATGTACCACATCTTCTTTATCTATTCCTCTGCTGACAGACATTTAGGTTGCTTCCATGTTGTGGCTATTGCAAATAGCACTGCACTGAATATTGGGGTGCAGGTATCTTTTCAA
This sequence comes from Cephalophus harveyi, assembly GCA_006410635.1. Classification (NCBI taxonomy): domain Eukaryota; kingdom Metazoa; phylum Chordata; class Mammalia; order Artiodactyla; family Bovidae; genus Cephalophus; species Cephalophus harveyi. The sequence goes on from SJYT01049311.1 coordinate 40,375, forward strand.
ATTATTGTTTTATCCAGGTATATGCCTATGAGTGGGATTGCTGGATCATATGATAGTTCTGTTTTTATTTTGTTGAGGAACCTCCATGCTGTTTTCCATGCTGGCTGCACCAATTTACATTCCCACCAAATGTGGATAAGGATTTCCTTTGCTACATATCTTTTCCAACATTTATTATCTGTGATCTTTTTTATAATATCCATTCTGACAGGCATGAGATGATAGTTCACTGTGGTTTTGATTTGCATTATCCAGATGGTTAGGATGTTGAGCATCTGTTCATGTGCTTGTTGGCCATCTGTGTCTTCTTTGGGCACATGACTGTTCAGCTTTTTTGCCAATTTTTAAATCAAAATTTTTTTTTTTTTTGGTATTGAATTGTACTTACTCAGTTGTGTCTCACTCTTTGTGACCCCAAGGACTACAGCACACCAGGTTTCCCTGTCCTTCACCATCTCCTGGGGAATCCTCAAACTCAGGTCCATTGAGTTGGTGATACTATCCAATCTTCTCATCCTCTGTCGTCCCCTTCTCCTGACTTCAGTCTTTCCCAGCATTAGGTTCTTTTCTAATGAGTTAGCTCTTCACATCAGGTGGTCAAAGTACTGAAGCTTCAACTTTGCCATCAGTCCTTCCAATTAATATTTAGGATTGATTTCCTTTAGGAGTGACTGGTTTGATGTTGCAGTCCAAGGGACTCTCAAGAGTCTTCTCCAACACCACAGTTTGAAAACATCAGTTCTTCAGCACTCAGCCTTCTTTATGGTCCAACTCTCACATCCATACATGACTACTGGAAAAAGTATAGCTTTGCAGACGTTTGTGTGCAAAGTAATGTCTCTGCTTTTTATTACACTATCTTATTACACTATTTTTATTAATTTCCTGGCTGCAGTCACCATCTGCAGTGATTTTGGAGCCCAAGAAAATAAAGTCTGTCACTGCTTGCATTGTTTCCCCATCTATTTGCCATGAAGTGATTGGACTAGATGCCATGATGTTAGTTTTCTGAATGTTGAATTTTAGGCCAGGTTTTTCACTCTCCTCTTTCACCTTCATCAAGAGACTCTTTAGTTCCTCTTCACTTTCTGCCATAAGGGTAGTGTCATCTACATATCTGAGGTTATTGATATTTCTTCCAGCAATCTGATTTCAGCTTGTGCTTCATCCAGCCCACCATTTCACATGATGTACTCTGCATGTAAGTTAAATAGGCAGGGTGACAATATACAGACTTGATGTACTCCTTTTCCAGTTTGGAACCTGTCCATTGTTTCATGTCCAGTTCTAACTGTTGCTTCTTGACCTGCATACAGGTTTCTCAGGAGTCAGGTAAGGTGGTCTGGTATTCCCATCTCTTGAAGAATTTTCCACAGTTGTGATCTAGTCAAAGGCTTTAGCATAGTCAATGAAACAGAAGTAGATGTTTTTTTGGAATTCTCTTGCTTTTTCCATAGTCCAGTGGATGTTGGCAGTTTGATCTGTGGTTCCTCTGTCTTCTCTAAAACCAGCTGTACATCTGAAAGTTCTTGGTTCATGTACTGTTGAAGCCTAGCTTAAAGGATTTTGAGCATTACTGTGCTAGCATGTGAAATTTTGTGTGCAAATTTTGAGTGCAATTTTGTGGTAGCTTGAACATTCTTCGGCATTGCCCTTCTTTTGGGATTGGAATGAAAACTGACCTTTTCCAGTCCTGTGGCCACTGCTGAGTTTTCCAAATTTGCTAGCATATTGAGTGCAGCATTTTAACAGTATCATCTTTGAGGATTTGAAATAGCTTAGCTGGAATTCTGTCACCTCCACTAGTTTTTTTGGTGTGAGCTTTCCTAAGGCCCACTTGACTTCACAAAAACTGACCTTTTCCAGTCCTGTGGCCACTGCTGAGTTTTCCAAATTTGCTAGCATATTGAGTGCAGCATTTTAACAGTATCATCTTTGAGGATTTGAAATAGCTTAGCTGGAATTCTGTCACCTCCACTAGTTTTTTTGGTGTGAGCTTTCCTAAGGCCCACTTGACTTCACACTCCAGGTTGTCTGACCCTAGGTGAGTGGTCACACAATCATGGTTATCTGGGCCATGAAGATCTTTTCTGTACAGTTCTTCTGTGTATTCTTGCCACCTCTCCTTAATACCTTTTGCTTCTGTTAGGTACGTACTGTTTCTGTCCTTTATTGTGTCCATCTTTGCATGAAATGTTCCCTTGGTATCTCTAATTTTCTTAAAGAGATCTTTAGCCTTTCCCATTCTATTGTTTTCCTCTATTTCTTTGCATTGTTCACTTAGGAAGGCTTTCTTATCTCTCCTTGTTGTTCTCTGGAACTCTGCATTCAGATGAATATCTTTTTCCTTTTCTCCTTTGCCTTTTGCTTCACTTCTTTTCTCAACTGTTTGTAAGGCCTTCTCAGACAACCATTTTGCCTTTTTGCATTTCTTTTTCTTGGGGATAGTTTGATCACTGCCTCCTGTACAATGTTACAAATTCCCATCCATAGCTCTTAGGCACTCTATCAGATCTAATCCCTTGAATCTATTTGTCATTTTCACTGTATAATCATAAGGTATTTGATTTAGGTCATACCTGAATGGTCTAGTGATATTCCCTACTTTCTTCAATTTAAGTCTGAATTTTACAATAAGGAGTTCATGATCTGAGGCACAGTCAGCTCCCAGTCTTGTTTTTGCAGACTCTATAGAGCTTCTTCATCTTCAGCTGCAAAGAATATAATCAATGTGATTTTGCTGTTGACCATCTGGTGATGTCCATGTGTAGTCGTCTCTTGTGTTGTTGGAAGAGGATGTTTCCTGTGACCAGTGTGTTCTCTTGGCAAAACTTTGTTAGACTTTGCCCTGCTTCATTTTGTACTCCAAGGCCAAACTTGCCTGTTATTCCAGGTATCTCTTGACTTCCTACTTTGCCTTCCAGTCCCCTTTGATGAAAAGGACATCTTTTTTTTTTTGGTGTTAGTTCTAGAAGGTCTTGTAGGTCTTAATAGATCCGTTCAACTTCAGCTTCTTCGACATCAGTGGTTTTGGCATAGACTTTGATTATTGTCATGCTGAATTTTTTGCCTTGGAAATGAACAGAGATCATTCTGTTGTTTTTGAGATTGCACCCAAGTACTGCATTTTAGACTCTTGTTGACTATGATGGCTACTCCATTTCCCCTAAGGGATTCTTGCCCACAGTAGTAGATATAATGGTCATCTGAATTAAATTCACCCATTCCCATCCATTTTAGTTCACTGATTCCTAAAATGTTGATGTTCACTCTTGCCATCTCCTGTTTGAGCACTTCCAATTTATCTTGAATCATGGACCTAACATTTCCAGTGCCTATGCAATATTGCTCTTTACAACATTGGACCTCATTTTCACTGCCAGACCCATCCACAACTGTGCCTTGCTTCCTCTTTGGCTCAGCCTCTTCATTTCTTCTGGAGCTATTTCTCCACTCCTCTCCAGTATCATATTGGGCACCTACTGACCTGTGAGTTCATCTTTCAATGTCATATCTTTTTGCCTTTTCATACTGTTCATGGGGTTCTCAAGGCAAGAATGCTGAAGTGGTTTGACATTCCCTTCTCTAGTGGACTACGTTTTGTCAGAACTCTCCACCATGATCAGTCCATCTCAGGTGGCCCTACACGGTATAGCTCATAGTTTCATTGAGTCAGACAAGGCTTTGAGCCATGTGATCAATTTGGTTAGCTTTCTGTGACTGTGGTTTTCATTCTGTCTGCCCTCTGATGGATGAGGATAAGAGGCTTGTGGAAGCTTCCTGATGGGAGGGACTGGCTTGAATTGTATGAGCTGTTTATATATTTTGGATGTTAACCCCCTATCAGTGGTATCATATGCAAATATTTTCTCTCATTCAGTAGTCTTTTCATTTTGTTGGTTTCCTTTGCTGTACAAAAGCTAGGTTTTAAGTATCATTTGTTCATATTTGCCTTTGTTTCTGTTGCCTTTAGGAGACAGATCTAAAAAATATTCCTACAATTTATGTCAGAGAGTGGTCTGCCTATATTTTTTTCTTGGAGTTTTATGGTTTCTGGCCTTACATTTTTGTGTTTAGTGCATTTTGAGTTAATTTTTGTATATGGTGTAAGAAGTGCTGTAATCTCATTCTTTTACATGTAGCTCCTCAGTTTTCCCAGAACCACTTATTAAAGAGACTTTCTTTGCTCTTTGACTTTCTTTGTATATTCCTGCCCCTCTTCTGGTAGATTAATTGACCATAAATGTGTGGGTTTATTTCTGGGATCTCTAGTCTGTTCCATTGGTCTTGTGGCTGTTTTTGTGCCAGTAACATACTACTTTGTTGACTATAGCTTGCAGTATAGTTTGAAGTCTGAGAGCATGATACCTCTAGCTTTGTTCTTTCCTCAAGATTGCTTTGGCTTTTTGGAGTCTCTTGTGGTTGCATATAAATTTTAGGATTATTTTATCTAGTTCTGTTAAAAAGTGTCATAAGTATTTTGATACCGATTGCATTAAATTTGTAGCTAGCTTTGGTCTGTATGAACACTTTAACAATATTAAATCTTTAATCCATGAACACAGCATATCTTTCCATTTCCTTGTATCATTTTTCAATTTCCTTCATCAATATCTTATAGTTTTTAGAGTATAGGTCTTTTACTTCCTTGGTTAAGTTTATTCCCAGTTATTTTATTCTGTTTGATGTGATTTTAAACAGGAATGTTCCTTTGATTTCTCTTTCTAATAGTTCATTTTTAGTGTATAGAAAAGGCACATATTTCTGTATATTAATCTTATATCTTGCAGTTTTTCTGAATTCATTTATTAGCTCTAATAGCTTTTTGACATATACTTTAAGGTTTTCAATGTAAAGTATATGTCAGTTGCAAATAGTGACAGTTTTACTTCTTCCTTTCCAGTTTGGTTTCCTTTTATTTATTTTTCTTGTATGACTGCTGTGATTAGAACTTCCAATACTATGTTAAATAGAAGTGGCAAGAATGGGTGTCATCTTTTTCCTGATTTTATAGGAAAAGCTTTCAGCTGTTCACCATTTACTATGATATTAGCTAATGGGTTTGTCATAAATGGTCTTTACTATGTTGAGATCAAATTGCCAACATCCTCTGGATCATCAAAAAAGCAAGAGAGTTCCAGAAAAACATCTATTTCTGCTTTATTGACTATGCCAAAGACTGTGTGGATCACAATAAACTGTGGAAAATTCTGAAAGAGATGGGAATACCAGACCACCTGACCTGCCTCTTGGGAAACCTATATGCAGGTCAGGAAGCAACAGTTAGAACTGGACGTGGAATAACAGACTGGTTCCAAATAGGAAAAGGAGTAAATCAAGGCTGCATATTGTCACCCTGCTTATTTAACTTATATGCAGAGTACCTCATGAGAAATTCTGGGCTGGAAGAAGCACAAGCTGGAATCAAGATTGTCAGGAGAAATATCAATAACCTCAGATATGCAGATGACACCACCCTTATGGCAGAAAGTGAAGAAGAACTAAAAAGCCTCTTGATGAAAGTGAAAGAGGAGAGTGAAAAAGTTGGCTTAAACTCAACATTCAGAAAACTAAGATCATGGCATCTGGTCCCATCACTTCTTGGGAAATAGATGGGGAAACAGTGGAAACAGTGGCTGACTTTATATTTTTGGGCTCCAAAATCACTGCAGATGGTGATTGCAGCCAGGAAATTAAAAGATGCTTACTCCTTGGAAGGAAAGTTATGACCAACCTAGACAGCATATTAAAAAGCAGAGACATTACTTTGCCAACAAAGGTCTGTCTAGTCAAGGCTATGGTTTTTCCATTGGTCATGTATGGATGTGAGAGTTGGACTATAAAGAAAGCTGAGTGCTAAAAAATTGATGCTTTTGAACTGTGGTGTTGGAGAAGACTCTTGAGAGTCCCTTGGACAGCAAGGAGATCCAACCAGTCCATCCTAAAGGAGATCAGTCCTGGGTGTTCATTGGAAGGACCGATGTTGAAGCTGAAACTCCAATACTCTGGCCACCTGATGCGAAGATCTGACTCATTGGAAAAGACCCTGATGCTGGGAAAGATTGAGGTCAGAAGGAGAAGGGGACGACAGAGGATGAGATGGTTGGATGGCATCACCGACTCAATGGGCGTGGATTTGGGTGGACTCCAGGAGTTGGTGATGGACAGGGAGGCCTGGTGTGCTGCAGTTCATGCGGTTGCAAAGAGTCAGATACGACTGAGTGACTGAACTGAACTGAACTGAACTGATGTTGAGATATGTTCCCTTTATATCCACTTTGATGAGAATTTTTTATTGTTAATAGATGTTGAATTTTGTTAAATGCTTTTTTTAATGTCTCTTGAGATGATCATGTGATTTTTATTCTTCCTTTTGTTGATGTGGTGTATCACACTGATTGACTTGTGGATATTAAACTCTCCTTGCATCCTTGGAATAAGTCCCATTTGATCATGCTGTATGATCTTTTTTATATATTGTTGGATTTGGTTCTAATATTTAGCTGAGTACTTTTGCATCTATGTTTACCAGAGATATTGGCCTGTAATTTTCTTTTTTTGTAGTCTCTTTGGTTTTGATGTCAGGGTGATGGTAACATCATAGAATGAATCTGAGCATGTTGTATCCTCTTTAATTTTTTTTATAGTTTGAGAAAGATAGATACTAGCTTGTATTTATGTGTTTGGTAGAATTTCTCTGTGGAGAAGGCAATGGCAACCCACTCCAGTACTCTTGCCTGGAAAATCCCATGGATGGAGGAGCCTGGTAGGCTGCAGTCCATGGGGTCGCGAAGTTGGACACGACTGAGTGACTTCACTTTAACTTTTTACTTTCATGCATTGGAGAAGGAAATGGCTACCCACTCCAGTGTTCTTGCCTGGAGAATCCCAGGGACGAGGGAGCCTGGTGGGCTGCCGTCTATGGGGTCACACAGAGTCGGACACGACTGAAGTGACTTAGCAGCAGCAGCAGCAGAATTTCTCTGTGAAACTGTCTGGTCCTGGACTTTTTGTTTACTGGGAGTTTTTTGATTACTAGTTCAGTTTCACTACTAGTGATTGTTTGTTTCTTCCTGATTCAATCTTGGCAGATTTTATGTTTCTAAAAATTTATCCATTTCTTCTAGGTTGTCTAGTTTGTTGGCATATGGCTGATGGTAGTATTCTCTTATGATTTTTTAATCTCTGTGGTGTTAATTATAATTTTTCCTCTTTCTTAATTTGTTTATTTTGGTCCTCTTTTGAGACTACATATTTTTAATGCTTCTCTGAGGTTGTGGTTCTTGCCCTTTCCTTTGTGTGTTTTTGTCCAATTCAGTTAAGGATCTGATGAACCCTAAGCGTGTTTTCCCCAGAAAAATACGCACAATTCTAAAATTTACATATAATTCAGTGTGTTCGCAGAATCTCTTAAATTGTAGGCTAAGAACTTCAGTTCTGGAAGATTTATTTGTTTTGCTTTTTTCATGTGCTTGTTGTCACTGTTCTTTTGTACAACTGAATAATAATGAATTTCAGTGTTTATGATCCAGGCACTCTTATAAAGATAAGCAATGAAGATGACTTAGAGCTTTTGTTTTGGGAGTAGGAGGAGAGGGAATTTTCCTTCAACTTTCTAGCTGTTTGTTACAGCCTAACAAAATGAAGTGAAGGTGTGGTAGTTAGAACTGTAAAGTGCTCAGCGTTTAGGCATGCAGTGAATATTGCAAACTAACTCAGAGTGCCTGTTAAAATTCAGAGAAAAGCAATAGAAAACTGCAGAGGCAAAAACTAGTTGAATTTATTTGGAATTGTTTTACAGCATTGAAACTGTTCAAACTTGCTTGCTTTGGTGGTGATGCAATTGAATTCCTAGAAGAAACTTAACAATTCATGGAAAATACCTCAGGAAGGGTGATATGAACTCTGAGTCATCAATCAACTTCTAAATCAGCAGTCTAAGGCTATGAGGAAAATGAGGTTTATAATGTAATAAACACAACTGACAATGAGCTCTTACACTCTTTACTCAGCACTGTATCTGAGACCCAGTTTCAACTTTCATAGGCTAGTTGACAGGAAATGCAATGCACCATCTACTTCACCCTGTTGATGGAGTGAAAGCCCTACTAAGGGAAACAGTGCATCTGTGTTATCATCTTAGGCTCCTATTCACAAATACTGCACAGAAGTTTGTCTAAATAAATCTCTGCATTTCTTCCTCATATATGAGTGAGTTTCCTTTTTTCTTTTACAAGTATTTATGAAGGACAGATTAGGTAGTAATGCTATTCATGACAATGATTTTAAAGAAAAAAAGTCCTTTGATGACTACCTAATGCCTCCAAATTATGTACACCTACCTATTAATTAGTTCTTCCTCATTTTCCCATGTCCCTGGTTTCCAGAAGAGTTGAGAACTGGCGGTTCAAAAGGACACTGAAGCTTTAGACACAAGCAAGGCTTGGAAGAGAAACAAGGCTGAGAGAACACAAAGGTATTGCTAATATTACTTATAAAACTTTGTGAGGTTTTTTCTTTTCTTTTTTTTTTTTTTGCCACATCATGTGCCATATGGGATATTAGTTATCTGACCAGGGCTCAAACCGGTGCCCCCTGCAGTGGAAGTGCAATGTCTTAACCACTGGATCATCAGGAAGGTCCCAAAACTTTGGAATTTGAAGAAAAAGGATCTTTCTTTTAAGAGCGTGATAAAGAAATTAAAAGTAGAAAAAAGCCTTTTATAATCATTTAGTTCAGTTCAGTTCAGTCACTCAGGCGTGTCCCACTCTTTGCGACCCAATGAATTGCAGCACACCAGGCCTCCCTGTCCATCAACAACTCCCAGAGTTCATCCAAACTCAATGTGCATCGAGTCAGTGATGCCATCCAGCCATCTCATCCTCTGTCGTCCCCTTCTCCTCCTGCCCCCAATCCCTCCCAGCATCAGAGGCTTTTCCAATGAGTCAACTCTTCGCATGAGGTGGCCAAAGTATTGGAGTTTCAGCTTTAGCATCAGTCCTTCCAAAGAACACCCAGGGCTGATCTCTTTTAGGATGGACTGGTTGGATCGCCTTGCTGTCCAAGTGATCCTCAAGAGTCTTCTCCAACACCACAGTTCAAAAGCATCAATTCCTCAGTGCTCAGCTTTCTTCACAGTCCAACTCTCACATCTATACATGACCACTGGAAAAACCATAGCCTTGACTAGATAGACCTTTGTTGGCAAAGTAATGTCTCTGCTTTTTAATATGCTGTCTAGGTTGGTCATAACTTTCCTTCCAAGGAGTAAGCATCTTTTAATTTCCTGGCTGCAATCACCATCTGCAGTGATTTTGGAGCCCAAAAATACAAAGTCAGCCACTGTTTCCACTATTTCCCCATCTATTTCCCATGAAGTGATGGGACCAGAGGCATGATCCTAGTTTTCTGAATGTTGAGCTTTAAGCCAACTCTTTCACTCTCCTCTTTCACTTTCATCAAGAGGCTTTTTAGTTCTTCTTCACTTTCTGCCATAAGGGTGGTGTCATCTGCATATCTGAGGTTATTGATATTTCTCCCAGCAATCTTGATTCCAGCTTGTGCTTCCTCCAGCCCAGCATTTCTCATGATGTACTCTACATATAAGTTAAATAAGCAGGGTGACAATATGCAGCCTTGAATTACTCCTTTTCCTATTTGGAACCAGTCTGTTGTTCCACGTCCAGTTCTCACTATTGCTTCCTGACCTGCATACAGGTTTCTCAAGAGGCAGATCAGATGGTCTGGTATTCCCATCTCTTTCAGAATTTTCCACAGTTTATTGTGATCCACACAGTCAACGGCTTTGGCATAGTCAATAAAGCAGAAATAGATGTTTTTCTGGAACTCTCTTGCTTTTTCAATGATCCAGCAGATGCTGGGAATTTGATGTCTGGTTCCTCTGCCTTTCCTAAAACCAGCTTGAACATCTGGAAGTTCACAATTCACGTATTGCTGAAGCCTGGCTTGGAGAATTTTGAGCATTACTTTACCAGTGTGTGAGATGAGTGCAATTGTGCGGTAGTTTGAGCATTCTTTGGCCTTGCCTTTCTTTGGGATTGGAATGAAAACTGACCTTTTCTGGCCCTGTTGCCACTGCTGAGTTTTCCAAATGTGCTGGCATATTGAGTGCAGCACTTTCACAGCATCATCTTTTAGGATTTGAAATAACTCAACTGGAATTCTATCACCTCCACTAGCTTTGTTCATTATGATGCTTTCTAAGGCCCACGTGACTTCACATTCCAGGATGTCTGGTTCTAGGTGAGTGATCACACCATCGTGATTATCTGGGTTGTGAATATATTTTTTGTACAGTTCTTCTGTGTATTCTTGCCCTCTCTTCTTAATATCTTCTGCTTCTGTTAGGTCCATACCATTTCTGTCCTTTATCAAGCCCATCTTTGCATGAAATATTCCCTTAGGTCTCTAATTTTCTTGAAGAGATCTCTAGTCTTTCCCATTCTGTTGTTTTCTTTTATTTCTTTGCATTGGTCACTGAGGAAGGCTTTCTTATCTCTCCTTGCTATTCTTTGGAACTCTGCATTCAGATGGATATATCTTTCCTTTTCTCCTTTGCTTTTCGCTTCTCTTCTTTTCACAGCTATTTGTAAGTCCTCCTCAGACAGCCATTTTGCTTTTTTGCATTTCTTTTCCATGGGGATGGTCTTGATACCTGCCTCCTATACAAAGTCACAAACCTCCATCCATAGTTCTTCAGGCACTCTATCTATCAGATCTAGTCCCTTAAATTTATTTCTCACTTCCACTGTATAATCATAAGGGATTTGATTAAGGTCATACCTGAATGGTCTAGTGGTTTTCCCTACTTTCTTCAATTTAAGTCTGAATTTGGCAATAAGGAGTTCATGATCTGAGCCACAGTCAGCTCCTGGTCTTGTTTTTGCTGACTGTATAGAGCTTTTCCATCTTTGGCTGCAAAGAATATATATAATCAATCTGATTTCGGTGTTGGCCATCTGGTGATGTCCATGTGTAGAGTTTTCTCTTGTGTTGTTGGAAGAGGGTGTTTGCTAATCATAGTTTTAATAAAATAACCACTAACAATGTTGGTAGAGGTTCTAAATACATCTTTATTTAAATAAGTAACTAAATGCTGGCTCAGGAGGACAATGTATTCACAGCACACATGTCTAGGATTGATAAGGTTCCCTTAGCCAATTTCCTACAGCTGGAGAGCTCAAGCAGATGACGACAACAAGAGTGTTAATCATTTTCCCGACAAGGCAATCTTAGTCACAAGTTCCTGCTAAAAGTGAAATCAGCCCCTTGGGTTTAAAAGCAGCTGAAAACTTTTTCCTCGGTTCACGCTGGAATTTCTTCCTTTCAGGTTAAGCACATGGAAATTTGTTTGGCAATTCTTTTTACATCACAGTTTCCATTACTTGCTCCCACAAACCAGGGTTTATCTGATTGTGTGGTAGATGGAAACCTCAGAATAAAATTCAATGGCTGAAGGTTGAGTGAAATTTACCCTGGCCGTGGTTATGAAGAGGGTAAGTGACTGGACCTCTTTGTTGCTCTTGAGTTTATTTCCTCATATGCTAGATTTTATATACTATAAAATGCGGAAGGCATAATCTTGCATTTATAATCAACCATTTAGATGTGTTTAGTGGTTGTTTTTAAGTGATCACAGGCCAAAACCAAGAATTTAAAACACACAATTAGGCATGCATGCCAAACAAAATTGTTTCATTTTCCTCCTAAAAAGAAAAAATTATTTCTGTTAACTATGCAGTTTATTTGGTTAATTGAACTGTAATTAATATGTCTTTCTACACTGATGGAATGTTGAACTGTTTAGTAAGTAGACTGGAGACAGTTTTAAGTGATCAAAAAGATAAATAATTTTGATTATTGGAACTAGCCAAAGCAGGAACTGAATGGAACATCTCGGGGGAGACTTCAAATGTCAGATACTCTAGCAGAAACTTATTTTATGGCTGTGTGTTTTTATTTAGCAAGATGATTTTATTTTCTTGTTTCTTGAAATCAATTTGAAGTTAGTCATAACAGTTTTATAAATGAAACCTAAACCGATATTTCAATTATTGTTTTTCTGGAAAAATAAAGAATGATATTTAGGTATAATAGAAGTACTTTCATTAGAATACTGACTTTTCTTGCAGATTTCAATTGTGGTGACCTTTAATTTCAAAAAAAAAAAAAAATATCCAGAATTTTTCTTTTGAGGCCCAGAACAGTCCTGGGCACAGAGAAGACTTTGTGGGATTAGCTATTATTTGTCTAGTTTTAAGTCTGCACTTACATTAATGGATATCAGAATATATCTTCTAGTCACTTGTATAAAACTCAATAAGTCAATGATGAATTTAAAAGGAAGTAGAAAAGCGTCTTTCTCTGAAAGGAATTTAATTTGCCTCTTTCCCACTATAAACCAAACCTTTCCATTTTGGAGAACTTTAATACTTTTCTTCTGAGTGTTGGAAAAATTATGGAAAATGCCACCTATTTTTTACAGCAACATTGCATCATTCCTGCCTTATGATCCTTTCTGTCCTCAATATCTAGCACAGGGCTTCACACACAGTAGGACGGCATTGTTGCTGAGTATTCTTTCCACAAATTTTATGCAGTTCTTAATTGTTTGCAGTTGATTTTGTAGATCTTTTTTCTTCTCTTGTATTTCTTACTATATAAGGTTTAAAAAATTAAAATTAGAAAAAGAGAGAAGAAAACAAAAAAAAAGGGGGGGGGGGAAATCGACAGAACTGCAAAAGCCCAATGTAGAGGCAGAAGTTTATAACAAGAATAAAAAGTGTGACTGAGGAAAAAAAAAAAGCTCAAAAGCTTAATTGGATTTCTTAGTGCCAATAAAATCGACAACTACAACGGTGGTGGGTGGGGGAAGAAAGGAAAAGGAAAAAAAATCCAAAAGAATCTACAGAACAAGTCAAAAAATAAGAACAATAAATGTTCTTCTTGAGTCACTGCTGTCAGAGTCTTTCCCTCGCTGGGAGTCACAGTCCCCCTCACCTCCCTAGGTTGCCCTCCAACACTGTGCTGATAATAAAATTAGAAAAAGAGAGAAGAAAACAAAAAAAAAAGGGGGGGGGGGGAATCGACAGAACTGCAAAAGCCCAATGTAGAGGCAGAAGTTTATAACAAGAATAAAAAGTGTGACTGAGGAAAACAAAAAAGCTCAAAAGCTTAATTGGATTTCTTAGTGCCAATAAAATCGACAACTACAACGGTGGTGGGTGGGGGAAGAAAGGAAAAGGAAAAAAAGTCCAAAAGAATCTACAGAACAAGTCAAAAAATAAGAACAATAAATGTTCTTCTTGAGTCACTGCTGTCAGAGTCTTTCCCTCGCTGGGAGTCACAGTCCCCCTCACCTCCCTAGGTTGCCCTCCAACACTGTGCTGATCTCTGGACCTGCTGTGGGGGCAGCTCAGATTCTAATCTGGTCCTACTCCTGTGTGTTCTTGCCTCCAATATCCACAGCTATCACAACTAGTGTGCTTTCTTTTGTGGGAGCTCTCAATGTCCTTTTATGTATTCCATAGACAAACAGTCTGCCTAGTCAATCATGTGGATTTAACCTGCAGCTTGTGCAGCTGGTGGAGAGGTTTTGGGTCTTCCTTAGCCACTCTGCCCCTGGGCTTCTTTTTTCTTTTTTTTTTTTACTTTATTTTACTTTACAATACCGTATTGGTTTTGCCATACATTGACATGAATCCACCACGGTGTATATGAGCTCCCAATCCTGAATCCCCCTTCCACATGCCCCTGGGTTTCAATTGTGGTTTTATTTCCACCTCTACATGTGGGTCATCCAGTGGGGTTTACTCCTGAGGCTGCCCTGGAGGACTTGGGTTTGCTCCTGTGAGGGTCTTGTTCAAGGTGGTGCAACTGCTTGGGTCACAGGGGTTCTGGCAGCACCAAGTACTCAGGGGAGTTGGCGGCTAGGAAAGCAGGAAATATAGTGCTCTAGAAGGGTATGGCAACCAGTATCGGCCAATATGCTCCAGTATTCTTGCTTGGAGAATCCCACTCCCTGACAGAAGCCTGGCAGGGCACAGTCTACAGGGTTGCAAAGAGTCAGACACAATGGAAGCAACCTTGGGTGCATAGATGAAAGACTTTTTTTTGCCTGTGGCAGCTTTGCCCCAGTAAGAGTTGAGCATGAAGGTGGTACAATTGCTTGGCTTGAGGGGACCCTGGCGGTGCCAAGTGTGCAGGGACATGAACTGCCTCCGCTGCAGGAGTTATGGCCCTATCAGAGTCTTTTTTTTCAAGCCTCTTGAAGTTGGTAATCAGGCCTCTTTGGCCTTTCTCTGTAGCTCCGCCCATTCAGGCACGTAGAGGGTTTCCTTGCCTGGGGTCCTATGCTGTTGTTCAGCACATCAGGCACATAGAGGGGGCCCCCCTGGCTGGCATCCTAGTCTATAGATCAGTGCATCAGGCACCTAAAGGGGCACTCTGGGTGGGGTCCTACTCTGTAGCTCAGTGCGTCAGGCATTTGATGTGTCAGCCTCTGTATTGTTCAGCTGCTGATGCTGGCCTGTGGGGAGGCAGAGGCTATGGTGATGGCTCCACCCCTACACATGACTCAGCAGTATCGCCTTGCTGCCATGCTGCCTGGCTTTCCTTCACTCGCGTTTTCTACCATGATCTCCTCCCTCAAATCCCCTCAACCCGTCTCTCTTCAGTCAACAGCGGCTCTTGCCCTGGGACTTCTCCACAATCCCTAAACTCCAGCTCCCAGCCACTGTGCCCTCCAGGGGGCCAACTTTCATGTCCAGGGTAGGTATGGGTGCGGCAAGGACTGTCTGATTCTCATTCCACTTAGGCTGCCACAGATCAGTTGTTTCACCGTCAGCCTTAAATGTTTCTCCTCTGACTCAGACAATTGCCCTGATGTTGGGATTGGACCCCTGCTTCAGTTCTCCCACCAGCCGAGGGCAAGTCCACTCCTATGAACACTCCTGTTTTCCCCCCTAGTTCCTTCATCTTACCAAGTTTTGCGTGGGGCTATATATTCTTTTCCACTGGTCAGGTACTCCTGTCTGCTCTCAGCTGGTGTTCTGCATGCACTTCTATGGCTGAAGGTGTATTCCTGATGTATCCATGGAGAGAGATGTACTCCACATCCACCTACTCCTCCATCACCTTGTTCTCCTGGAGTTCTTAATCATGGCATACTGTTATCATCTCTCTTCCCTCTTCCTAGGCTGAACATTGTATTCCATAGACATTTAGTACATTTGTTGAATGAATGATTGGTGATTGACTCTGGCATGTAACTTCTGTGAATATGGGTGATAAATTGGGTTCTGAGGGAGATGAGTGAAGGCTGTATCAGTCTGGGATTCTTCTGGTTGTCAGTGACAGAATACCTGACTAAAATTGGCAGAAGCAGAAGCAAAAGGGAGTTTATTGGTTCATATAGCAGTTTAATCATGCACCTGATTTGAAAAACAGCTAGATACTATGGCACAAAGTGATCTCTCTGTCTGTCTTATCTCTTTCTCTTATTTTGTTCTTAGATGGGCTTTCTCTTTGAGGTTATAGAATAGCTGCCAGAATCTCCAAGAAACATTTTGTCTCAGATTCCAATCCAATGGGAAAAAAGTAAGTGTCTTTCAGTAGTCCTGGAAAACATGAAAGTTCCTCAGAGTAGACCAAGAGTGACGGTAGCCAGGAGAGTTACTATACTGGCTTCATGAGCTTCTAGGGTCCAGGGGTAAAGCCTCAAGCAGGACAACTGAGCTCAAGATGGGGAAAGGAGAATCCCCAAGTAAAAATCAAGATTGTTGCCACAAGAAAGGGGAATAGATACTTGATAATTACACAACAAATGTCAAATGCAAGGTAAGAGGATTACTTCATTCTCTTTTTTTCCATTGTCCTTAACATAAATATGTCCAAATATGAGTAAATAATTGGTGGGAGAACTCAATCAACTCTTAACTCTATAAGGATGTGCATATAGGTACTAACTATTAAAGAGAAAGCAGCAGGAAAGACAGAAGATGAGGGTTTCTGAGTGGTTTGAACCCAGAATCTAGAGCAGTGACCCTGAAATTTGCTCTATATTGAAATTATCTGGGGGTAGTTCTGATGCTCAGGCCATTCCTTATAAAACATATCAGAATATCTAGTGCTGGGACTCAAGCATCAGGGCTTTTAGGCTTTCAGGTGTATCGTGTTATATGCAAGTTGGAGACCCAGTGGTCAAGGGAGATATCATGGAAGATTTAGAATAGTTTTAAAGGTACCTGAAACTGTACCTTGCATATAATAGATCCTGCATAAATACCTGATAATGATTTAAAATAGGAAAAGAATATGACCGGGCAAAGGTGTATATGGGGATATTTGTAAACTGTTTACTGTGTGTCTGCATCATGTTCAGTTCTCAGTGTACATTTCTTACTTGATCTTCTTAGTCAAAATTTAAAAAAGCAAAACTCCATGTACAGTGAGGAAATAAAGGTTCAGTAATGCAAAGTAACTTGGCAAAAGGTCAACCAATAAGTAAAACAGGTCTTTTGGGCTCCAGATTATATACTCTTTCACAATACCACAATCTGTGACAAATTGCAGATGTCAGGCATGAGTTTAAAGGGGAACTCAGCTGTTGGCTGTAACAAGGAAATTTACCTGACTAAAGAATAGAGTATGGACCAGGCATGAAGGCAGTACTGAAAAATTGACAGAAGTGGCCTCATCTACAGCACAGGTTTGGAAACAAGGACCTGTGTGCCAAGTCCAGTCCACCACCTGTTTTTATAAATAATATTTTCTTGGAACATGGCCACATTTGTTTTCATATTATCTATGGCTGATTTTGTACTACCATGGCAGACCTGAGTAGTTGTGACAGATACCATATGGCTTATAAAGTCTAGCCAGCACTTTACAGAAAAAGTTTGACCTAGAGTTTATGTTTTCAGGTGATAAGCAGTTCTGAGAATGGATGAGATTGCCATTATCAGTCCAGGACTGATGATAATGCTTATGGCTGTATGAGTAGGATTCTCCAAACCTCTATTCATTCATTCATTCATTCATTCAGTTAACATTTACTGAGCATCTACAAGGTGCTACAGCCTGACACTCTGGGCTCAGTTGAAATGCAGTGCAATAAATTCTACAGTGAAAAATAGGATTCCAAAATAAGATAGATTTTCTCTCTGCTTCTAGGCTACATGAGGGTAGGTTTTGGTTCCATTTTTACTCATCATCATGGTCTCAGCCTAGTAGACAGTAGAGGGGTCACTAAACTTTTGATGATTAAAATAATGATCAATTAATGTGGTAGAGGTAAACACAGGATGCCAGAGAAACATAGCTAACCCAAACTCTGATAGAATGAGATCAAGCTATGAAGCTGAAGAGGTGGAAGAAGTGAAAGGATAAAAGGCTGCAAGTTGGGGAGGGAAGGGAGCAGGGAGGAGGGAGGGGTTATAGTAAAAGTTCACTGAACCCATCTTGGACGAGGTCTATCACTGTGGGACCGGACAGAAGGAGAACTATGATCCTGAGCAGCATTTGGTGAAAGATTTGATGTGATAATGTAACTCAGAAAAATCTATTCAGTTTCCAAATCAAAACCCTACAGAAGCTTCCTGCTGCCTACTGGATAAAATCAAGATTACTTGGTGAGAATTTGAAGTCATCTACAGTTGTTTTCTGTTGTTTTAATAGTGAAAGTGAACATCGCTCAGTCATGTCTGACTCTTTGCGACCCTATGGATTATACAGTCCATGGAATTCTCCAGGCCAGAATACTGGACTGGGTTGCCCTCCGTTCCTTTCTCCGGGGGATCTTCCCAACCCAGTATCAAACCCCGGTCTCCCGCGTTGCAGGTGGGTTCTTTACCAGCTGAGTCACCAGAGAAACCCCAAAATACTGGAGTGGTGGCCTATCCCTTCTCCAGCAGATCTTCCCCGCCCAGAAGTTGAACTGGGGTCTCCTGCCTTGTAGGTGGATTATTTACCAGCTGAGCTACCAGGGAAGCCCCTGGTTTAACCATATTGCCCTTAATTCCTTACCTCAGTTCCACCATCTAGTTTTATGCTTTCTGATTATGCTTTATTCAGTCTTTACTTTGTGCCCTGTAAAAAGACATGTCCCCACATGGGATGCCTTTCCTTTCTCTCTCTCATACTCATTATATAAGATGTAAAATGTACCTAGACTCCTTTTTTTCTTTTTGGCCTCACCACACGGCATGCAGGATCTTATTTCCCCCACCAGGGACAGAACTCATGCCTCCTGCAGTGCAAGTGTAGCGTCTTAACCACGGGAGGGCCAGGGAAGTCCCGCAGGCAGACTCTTGACATGTCTTCCCACCTGCTCCATTCCTCACTGATGTGTCTTCTGCAGATCCCACCACATGGTAACATCCACTTCTCATCTTCAGACACAAAATCAGTACTGCGTAGGACAGTTTTGAGCTGTTCTGTGGGTTAATGCTTTACGTGCATCATGAGAATGAAGGTTCCTGGAAAAAGTGGTCATAAAACGTTTCCCACATGTCCTCTTAAGAAAGAAAGTGAAAGTGAAGTCGCTCAGTTATGTCCGACTCTTTGCGACCCCATGGACTGTAGCCTATCAGGCTCCTCCGTCCATGGGATTTTCCAGGCAAGAGTGCTGGAGTGGATTGCCATTTCCTTCTCCAGGGGATCTTCCCAACCCAGGAATCGAACCCGAGTCTCCCGCATTGCAGGCAGACGCTTTACCGTCTGGGCCACCATGTCCTCTTAGTGCCCAACAATACTTTATGCACACTTGATATTTAAGTAGACACTTAAATACTTATTGAGTAAATAAATGAATGAGTCAGATGAATAAAAAGTTATGAGGTTAGATATGCTGCTAGAAAAGGAAGTCAAAGAATGGATAATAACTAGAGGAGATGCTAATAGCACAAGGAAAATAAATAGTACTTTGTGCTTTGAAGTATTTTCAAAAAGTACAGGTTTTGAGGGAAAGTACTTAAATGTACTTTAAAACATTATAGTAGAAATTCAGATGTGGAAAAATAAGTTTATATACTTCTCAGTTTAAGGCACTTTATCATAATCTATAAGATCACTCTCTTTAAAAAAAATCTGCTTATTTCTGTCCCTCTTTATCTTTATTCCTATTGTCATTACTCTGTGGCAGCCATTCTAATTCAGTTAGTGTGTGTTCTCTTTTTGTATCAGTTTTTGTAAACTGTGTATTTTTTGTTTTTTAGTTCATGTTTAAAACATATATTCTGTAATGCCTTATGGATCTCAATTTGTGTTCTTTTTTCACTAAGTGGTAAAGTTTTAAAGATCTGTACATAATTGCTACCATATAGATCTGTTGTTTCTACATGAGACATCATTATGAATTCACCACATTTTACCTATTTATACCTCCAGCAATAGAAACCATATCACAATCTCATATTGTTTCTTCATACATCTAGTGTGAGAGTTTATTTTGGTTATATCTCCAGGAAAGGCATTTCTGGATCACAGGGTATGCATTATTTAATTTGACTATGAAGTACTAAATTTCACGGCAGAATTGTGACATTAGTTTATATACCTGTTCCCTCTCCTCAGCCCCCTTCCTTCCCAAATAAAGCCTCTTTCACTTAAAAAAAAAAGAAAGAAAGAAATCTGCCTGTGGGAACCTTTCCAGACTCTGTCTCAGGGTTTCTATAAACTAGTACTTGGGTGCAATATCAAAAACAACAGAATGATCTCTGTTCATTTTTAGCACAAACCATTCAATATCACAGAAATCCAAGTCTATACTCCAACCATGCTTCTATGCCAAAGAAGCTGAAGTTGAATGGTTCTATGAGGACCTACAAGACCTTCTAGAACTAACACCAAAAAAAGATGTCCTTTTCATCATAGGGGCCTGGAAAGCAAAAGTAGGAAATCAAGAGTTACCTGGAATAACAGACAAGTTTGGCCTTGGAGTGCAAAATGAAGCAGGGTAAAGGATAACAGTTTTGCCAAGAGAACACCCTCTTCCAACAACACAAGAGATGACCCTACACATGGACATCACCAGATGGTCAGTACCAAAATCAGATTGATTATTTCTTTGCATTCAAAGATGGAGAAACTCTACACAGTCGGCCAAAACAAGACCAGGATCTGACTGTGGCTCAGATCTTGAACTCCTTATTGCAAAATTCAGACTTTGATTGAAGAAAATAGAGAAAAACCACTAGACCATTCAGGTATGACCTAAATCAAATACCTTATGTTTATAGAGTGGAAGTGACAAATAGATTCAAGGGATTAGATCTGATAGACAGAGTGCCTGAAAAACTATGGGCAGAGGTTCAAACGTTGTACAGAAGGTGGTGATCAAAACCATTCCCAAGAAACAGAAATGCAAAAAGGCAAAATGGTTGTCTGAGGAGGCCTTAAAAATAACTGAGAAAAGAAGAGAAGCTAAAGGCAAAGGAGAAAAGGAAAGATATGCCCATCTGAATGCAGAGTTCCAAAGAATAGTTAGGAGAGATAAGAAAACCTTCCTAAGTGAACAATGCAAAGAAATAGAGGAAAACAACAGAATGGGAAAGACTAGAGATGTCTTCACAAAAATTAAAGATATCAAGGGAACATTTCATGCAAAGATGGGCACAATAAAGGACAGAAATGGTATGGACCTAATAGAAGCAGAAGATATAAGAAGAGGTGGCAAGAATACACAGAAACTATACAAATCCTCAAAGATGATGCTGTTAAAGTGCTGTACTCAATATGCCAACAAATTTGGAAAACTCAGCAGTGGCCACAGGACTGGAAAAGGTCGGTTTTTATTTCCAATCCCAAAGAAAGGCAATGCCAAAGAATGTTCAAGTTCAGTTCAGTTCAGTAACTCAGTCGTGTCCAACTCTTTGCAACCCCATGGACTGCAGCACGTCATGCTTCCCTGTCCATCACCAACTCCCAGAGCTTGCTCAAACTCATGTCCATCGAGTTGGTGATGCCATTCAACCATCTCATCCTCTGTCATCCCCTTCTCCTCCTGCCTTCAATCTTTCCCAGCTGGGAAAGAATGTTCAAACTACCACATAATTGCATTCATCTTATACGCTAGCAAAGTAATACTAAAAATTCTCCAAGCTAGACTTCAACAGTACGTGAACCGAGAACTTCCAGATGTTCAAGCTGGATTTGGAAAAGGCAGAGCGATGAGAGATCAAATTGCCAACATCCGTTGGATCCCAGAAAAAGCAAGAAAATTCCAGAAAAACATCTATTTCTGCTTTATTGATGACGTAAAGCCTTTGACTGTGTGGACTACATCAGTGGAAAATTCTTCAAGAGAAGGGAATACCAGACCAACTTACCTGCCTCCTGAGAAATCTGTATACAGGTCAAGAAGCAACAGTTAGAACCAGACATGGAACAACTGACTGGCTCCAAATTGGGAAAGGAGTACATCAAATCTGTATATTGTCACCCTGCTTATTTAACTCATATGCAGAGTACTTCATGAGAAATGGTGGGCTGGATGAAGCATAGGCTGGAATCCAGATTGCCATGAGAAATATCAGTAACCTCAGATATGCAGATGACATCACGCTTATGGGCAGAAAGTGAAGAGGAACTAAAGAGCCTCTTGATAAAAGTGAAAGAGGAGAGTGAAAAAACTGGCTTAAAACCCAACATTCAAAAAACTAAGTTCATGGCATCCGGTCCCATTACTTCATGGCAAATGGATGGGGAAACAATGGAAATAATGACAGACTTTATTTTTGGGGGGCTCCAAAATCACTGCAGATAGTGACTGCAGCCATGAAATTAAAAGACGCTTACTCTTTGGAAGAAAAGCTATGATAAACCTAAACAGAATATTAAAAAGCAGAGACATTACTTTGCCAAGAAATGTCCATCTAGTCAAAGCTATGATTTTTCCAGTAGTCATGTATGGATATGAGAGTTGGACCATAAAGAAGGCTGAGTGCTGAAGAATTGATGTATTTGAACTGTGGTGTTGGAGAAGACTCTTGAGAGTCTCTTGGACTGCACAGAGATCCAACCAGTCAATCCTAAAGGAAATCAATCCTAAATATTCATTGGAAAACCTGATGCTGAAGCTGAAGCTCCAATACTTTGGCCACCTGTTGTGAAGAGCCGACTCTTTAGAAAAGACCCTGATGCAGGGAAAGATTGAAGTCAGGAGGAGAAGGGGAGGACAGAAGATGAGATGGTTGGATGGCATCACTGACTCAATGGACATGAGTTTGAGCAAACTCTGGGAGATGGTGAACGGCAGGGAAGCCTGGTGTGCTACAGTCCATGGGGTCACAAAGAGTTGGACATGACCCGAGCGACTGAACAGCAAATGACAGCTTATTATTATCTAGTTCTCTAATTTTTGCTAGACTAACACAGTTAAAACTGATATCTCATTGTTGTTTTAATAGGTGTTCCATTGTTTATTAATGTTTCAATATCTTCAGTTTATTTAACTTTCTTCTATAAATTGTCTGATTTTGAGATATTGTCTGTTTTTTATTAAGGGAATTCTTGCCTTTTGCTTGTTATTTTTTTTAATGTCTTTTTGGATCCTTTATTTTTATTATTAAAAAAATTTTATTTTTAATTGATTTTTGGCTGTTGCTGGATCTTCATTGCTGTTTATGGGCTTTCTCTAGTTGCAGAGAGTTGGGGCTACTCTTCATTATTGTACACAGGCTTCTCATTGTGGTGGCTTCTTTTGTTGAGGAGCAGGGATCTAGGTGCATGGCCTTCAGTAGTTGCAACATGTGGGCTCACTTGTTACAGGTGCATGAGATTTGTTACTTTGCAGTATGTGTGATCTTCCCAGATCAGGGATCAAACCTGTGTCCCCTGCATTGGCAGGCAGGTTCTTAAGCACTAGACTACCAGGGAAGTCCTGCTTGCCAATTTATACTTAGAGTAAATGTTTGTAAAAACATTTTTAAACCAAGAAAATTAGCTTAAGTTGTATCACTGAATTACTTTGTACCAAACACTTCTTACTTTTTTTATTATTAAACATTATTTCTGAGTTTGAGAAGATTGCAGTGGCTATGTAGTTTTTTGACCCTCTCAAATCCCCACATATAAAATATATAGCAAAACAACAACAACAAAAAAAAACCCATGAAGAAAATTTTCAACAGAACTAAATAGACTTCAGTTTCTACTCTGGCATGTAAGGAAATGAGAAGTTTCACTTCTAATGCCACACTAAGAAAAAAACTGAACAAATTGAAAATCAACAACTCTTTTTTGAAGAAATGTCAACATTTCATCTAAAACTGAAATGCAGAGAGAGAAAGGGAATGAAATGAAAAAGTCAGATATAAAAAAAAAAAAGAGATATTTGATCCTATGGGACAATTAGAAAATACACAACATACGTGCTTCCCAGGTGGCTCAGTGGTGAAGACCCCACCTGCCAGTGAAGGAGATGGGGGTTTGATCCCTCGGTGAGGAAGATACCCTGGAGGATTAACTGGCAACCCACTTCTGTATTCTTGCCTGAAAATTCTGTGGACACAGGAGCCTGTGGGCTACAGTCCACGGGGTTGCAAGGAATCATGTATGACTGAGTACACACACACACTCACAATATCAGAAAAAGAAAGGGATAAGCACAGATATTTCACAAAATTAGCGATAAGTACCAAATCACAGATCCAGAGGCTCATAGAACACCAAGAAGAATAAATACCAAACTAAGTGACAAGTTAACTCTAGGAAATCCTGAGTACAATCAGGTAGAAATCAGCAACAACAAGATTGTGGATGTTATTTTCATCTATTGCAAGATGGCAGAAAGAAGCAGCGGGGTGGCAGATGAACTGAGAACAAGAGAAACTCAAAGATGGGGCCAGATCCTCACTAAGAAGTGTGGTGGGCACTTTGAGAACATTGACTGACCTTGGGAGGGATTCTGCCTACTCCACCAGTGAGTGAGGGCAAGCAGCCTTGTGATAAAGCATAAAGGACTATTAAGTCCACCCCCATCATCTCTTGAAATGAACACTCTATGGTTTCTTCTCAGAAGTGCTCAAATGGGAAAACTTGCTGGAAGTGAAAACAGTATTGTTTTCAGGTGCTTTCCCTGAGTAATCTACTGAAGAACAACTTACCAACCAAAATAATATGAGAGACCTTATCATATTATTGTACTGGCTGCTGCTGCTGCTAAGTCGCTTCAGTCGTGTCCGACTCTGTGCGACCCCATAGGTGGCAGCCCACCGGGCTCCCCCGTCCCTGGGATTCTCCAGGCAAGAACACTGGACTGGGTTGCCATTTCCTTCTCCAATGCATGAAAGTGAAAAGTGAAAGTGAAGTCGCTCAGTCATCCCCAACTCTTTGTGACCCCAAGGACCGCAGCCTACCAGGCTCCTCCGTCCATGGGATTTTCCAGGCAAGAGTACTGGAGTGGGGTGCCATGCCTTCTCCAATTGTACTGGCAGTAGGCATCAAATATACTGTATGATTACTTGTAGAACTAATATTATGTGAATATTTAAAAGAAAAAGTGTATGTAATGATGACCTGATCAAAGAATATAGACATGGTATAAGTATTTTAAAAGGAGAAAATTATGGTAGCATATGCAAAAGTTGTTCAAATGGCCTTCAGAAGTCATAATGATTAGTGATAGTATTGGAATTGTTTTCTGAGACTGTTGTATGTTTATGTAGAATAAAACAAATGACTAATTAATGGTTATTTAATTTTGTTGCCTCTGTCCTTGAGAACCAGGATTCTCTGTGTAGTTGAAAAGAATCAGATTTAATATAAAAGAAGTTAAATAAAAATCTTTAATCCTGTATATGGATTGGAAATTTAAGTATAAACTCATAAGATATTTTATCTCTCTACTGAAAAGATCTAGAAATAATGATCAACCAAGCACCCATGGTACCCAGGCTCTGGTCATTCTCTAGATCATTCTGAATAAAATAAACCAGGACTTCTTGGAAAAATAGCTAATTTTTTTTTTTAGCCCATACTTTTCTTTTTCTTTCTTTCCTTTTTTTTTTTTCGGCTGTGTCACACATGTGGGATCTTGGTTTCCTGACCAGGGGTAGAATCTGGGCCCCCTGAAATTGGAAGCTCAGAGTCTTAACCACTGGACCACCAGGAAGTTAGAGCAGGCAATTTTAAGAAAACTCTGAAAACCTATAGAGAGCAAAAGAGCTATTAAAGACTACTAGGATTATCTCAAATAACTCAGGAGACAGTTTAAAGAGGCCCCCACTGGGAAAGATGAGATAAATTGAATTTCAGTAGCAATAAGAATTGCAATGAATTGTAAATACGTAAACTAATTTTACTACAGTATAGTAAACTATACTGTTGTGTAAAAAAAAGTTGCTCTGGGACTTCCCTTGTGGTCCAGTGGTTAAGACATCCCATTTCTAATGGCAGGAGATATGGGTTCAATCTATGGTCAGGGAATGAAGATCCTGCATGTCACAATTAAAAGATCCCACATGCTGCAACTAAGGGCTTCCCAGGGAGCTCTGTGGTAAAGAACCCACCTGTCAAGGCAGGAGTCCCAGGAGCCGTGAGTTCAATTTCTGGGTCAGGAAGGCCCTCTGGAGGAGGAAGTGGCACCCCACTCCAATATTCTTGCCTGGAGAATTCCATGGACAGAGGAGCCCGGCAGGCTACAGTCCATGGGTCACAAAGAGTTGGACACAACTGAGACTCAGTGCAGCAAAATAAATAAATAAAATATTTAAAAAAATAAAGTGTGTATTATTCAATCAGTTGTGTCTGAATCTTGGCAAGCCCTTGGACTACAGCCTGCCAGGCTCCTCTGTCCATGGAATTCTCCAGGTAAGAATACTGGAGTGGGGTGCCGTTTCCTTCTCCAGTAGATCCACCTGACCCAGGGATCAAACCTGGGTCTTCTGCTTTGCAGGTGGATTCTTTACCATCTGAGTCACCAAAGCATTAATTAAAAAAAAAAAAAAAATTCCTCCAAAGCCTTGCTTAAAGCCAGACAAGTTTATCATATTGCAGTTTCACAGAGTCAGGAATTCATGATGAACGTAACTGTGATCTTATCTCAGGGTCCTTAGGGAGACTGCAGCCAGGCTGTTCAGTGGCAATATGCTTATTGGAATCTGGGAATGGAAGATCCACTTTGAAACACATTCACATGGCTCTTTTTTTTTTTTTAAATTTTTTAACACAAAAAACATTTTGTATTGGAGTATAGCCGATTAACAATGTTGTGATAGTTTCAGATGAACAGTGAAGGGACTCAGTGAAGGGACAGATGAACAGTGAAGGGACAGTTTCAGATGAACAGTGAAGGGACTCTTAATACGTATACATGTATCCATTCTCCCCCAAACCCCTTTCCCATCCAGGCTGACACATAACATTGAGCAGAGTTCCATGTGCTATACAATAGGTTTCGTTGGTTGTACATTTTAAATATAGCAATGTGTACATGAACTTACTTACAAAACAGAAAGAGACTCACAGACTTAGAAAATGAACTCATGGTTGCTGTGGGGAAGGGAATGGTTAAGGACTTTGGGAAGGTCATGTATTCATGACTCTTGACAGGAGGCCTACAGGCTGCTTACAACATAGCTTCCCTCAGAGTAAGTATGGAGAAAGGGCAGTCTGGCGAGTGATAACTAAAAATGAAAGCTGAAGACTTTTAACCTAATCTCCAAAGTGGCACACCATTACTTCTGCTGTACAAGCATACCTTGTTTTATTGTGGTTTGCTTTATTGTACTTCATAGATAATGCTTTTATTTTACAAATTGCACCCTGCATTGAGCAAGTCTCTTGGCTCAATTTTTCCAACAGCATTTGTTCACTGTGTGGAATCTGTGTCAGTTTTGATAATTCCTGCAATATTTCACACTTTATCATTGCTGTTATATTTGTTATGGTGATCTGTGATCTTTGATGATATGTTCTTTGATGTTACTATTATAATTGTTTTAGGCACCATGAACCATACCCATATAAGACTGTGAACTTAAAAAAAATACGTGTGTTCTGACTGTTCCACCTACTGGTTTTCCCCCTTCTCTATCCCTCTCATTGGGCCTTCCTATTCTGAGATACAATAATATTGAAATTAGGCCCATAAAGACCCTACAGGGATATCTAAGTGTTCACTTTAGATCAAAAGCCAGAAATGATTAAGCTTAGTGAAGAAGGTATGTCGAAAAGATATAGGCAGAGAGCTGAGTCTCTTGCACTAAACAGTTAACCAACTTGTGAATGCAAAGGAAATGTTCTTAAAGGAAATGAAAAGTGCTACTCCAGGGAACCCCAAAATGGTAAGAAAATGAAACAGCCTTATTGCTGATATGGGTACCTTTTGAGTGATCTGGATAGAAGAGAAAATGAGCCCCAAATTTCCTTAATTCATAGCAAGGTCCTAACTCTCTGTAATTCTATGAAGGCTGAGAGAAGTGAGAAAGCTGCTGAAGAAAAGTTTGAAGCTAGCAGAGACTGGTTAATGAGATTAAAGAAAGAAGCCATTTCCATAACATAAGAGCAAGGTGAAGCAGCAAGTGTTGATGTAGAAGCTGTAGCAAGTTATCCAGAAGGTAAGATAATTAATGAAAATGGCTACAGTAAAAAAGAGATTTTCAGCATGAACAAAGAACACTTATATTGCAAGAAGATGCCATCTAGGACTTTCAAAGCTATAGAGGAGAAATCAATGCCTGGCTTCAGAAAGCTTCCAAGGACAGGCTGACTCTCTTATTAGGGGCTTATGTAGCTGATGTCTTTAAGCTCAATATTTTAAGCCCACAGTGGAGACCTATAGCTCAGAAAAGAAAGGTTATTTTCAAAGTGTTACTGCCCATTGACAATATGCCTGGTCATCCAAGAGCTGTGATGGAGATGTACAATAAGATTAATGTTGTTTTCGTGCCTGCAAATACAAAGTTCATATATCAGCCCATGGATCAAGGAGTCATTTGTAATTTCAAGCATTATTGAAGAAATATATTTCATAAGACTACAGCTACCATAGATAGTGATTCCTCTGATGCTAAGGAAATTGAAAACCTCTGGAAAGGATTCACTATTCTATTTAATGCATGCTAAGTTACTTCAGTTCAGTTCAGTTCAGTCGCTCAGTCATGTCTGACTCTTTGCGACCCATGAATTGCAGCACGCCAGGCCTCCCTGTCCATCACCAACTCCCGGAGTTCACTCAGACTCACGTCCATTGAGTCAGTGATACCATCCAGCCATCTCATCCTCGGTCGTCCCCTTCTCCTCCTGCCCCCAATCCCTCCCAGCATCAGAGTCTTTTCCAATGAGTCAGCTCTTCGCATGAGGTGGCCAAAGTACTGGAGTTTCAGCTTTAGCATCATTCCTTCCAAAGAAATCCCAGGGCCGGTCTCCTTCAGAATGGACTGGTTGGATCTCCTTGCAGTCCAAGGGACTCTCAAGAGTCTTCTCCAACACCACCGTTCAAAAGCATCAATTCTTTGGCGCTCAGCCTTCTTCACAGTCCAACTCTCACATCCATACGTGACCACAGGAAAAACCATAGCCTTGACTAGACGGAGCTTAGTCGGCAAAGTAATGTCTCTGCTTTTGAATATGCTATCTAGGTTGGTCATAACTTTTCTTCCAAGGAGTAAGCGTCTTTTAATTTCATGGCTGCAGTCACCGTGTCCAACTCTTTGCAACCCTATGGACCATAGCCCATCAGGCTTCTCTGTCTATGGGATTCTCCAGGCAAGAATACTGGGGTGGGTTGCCATGCCCTCCTTGAGGGGATCTTCCCGACCCAGGGATTGAAGCCACATCTCTTATGTCTCCTGCATTGGCAGGCAGGTTCTTTACCACTAGCCCCACCTGGGAGGCCCATTCTATTTAATAGATACCATTAAGAACATTTATGGAACTTCCCTGGTAGTCCAGTGGTTAAAAGTCTGCCTTGCAATGCAGGGGATATGTGTTCTATCCCTAGTTGGGGAACTAAGATCCCATATGCCACAGGGCAACAAAGCCCATGTGCTGTTAACTACTGAGCCCACGAGCTCTGGAGCCCACCCATCACACACACTTACTTACTGCATGATGCAAGTAAGACCCGACATAGCCAAGTAAATAAACAAATAAATATATTTTTAAAGAGAACATTTGTGATTAATGGGAAGAGCTTAAAATTTGAACATTAACAGGAGTTTGGAAAAAGTTGATTCCAACCCTCATGGGTGATTTTAAGGGGTTTGGTATTTCAGTGGAGGAAGTAACTGTGGGTGTGGTAGAAATATGAAGAGAACTAGAATTAGGCATGGAGCCTGAATTGCTATAATCTTATGATAAAACTTTAAACAATGAGGAGCTTCATATTATGGATGAGCGAAGAAATTCCTTTCTTAAGATGGAATCTACTCCTAGTGAAGGTGCTGTGAAGATTGTTGAAATGACAACAAAGGATTTAGAATATTGCATAAACTTTGTTGATAAAGTAGTGGCAGATTCTGAGAGGACTGACTTCAATTTTAAAGAAGTTCTACTATGGTAAAATGCTATCTCAGATTATTGCATGCTACAGAGAAGTCATTCATGAGAGGAAGAGTCAGTCAGTGCAGCAAACTTTATTGTTGTCTTATTTTAAGAAATTGATTAGGATGGCCAAAGCCTCCCCAACCTTTAGCAACCACCGCCCTGATTAGTCAGCAGTCATCAACATCTAGGCAAGACCCTCCACCAGCAAAAGTTTAGGGCTCACTAAAGGCTCACATAATGGTTAGAAATTTTTAGCAGTAAAATATTTTGAAATTAAGATACGTACTTTTAAAAAAAGACAATGACATTTAATAGACTACTGTATAATGTAAATATAACTTTTATATGCACCGGGAAACCAAAAAACTCATGTGACTAGCTTTATTGCAATATTCTCTTTATTCTGGTGGTCTGGAACTCGACTCACAATATATCTGAGGATGCTTGTAATTTATTGGTTAAACAGACCAACCCTTCCTATGTGAGCGGGGACCGTGTAAAGATGTCAATACTGGAAGGCAGGGATCACTGGCGGCCATCTTAGATTCTGGCTTCCACAATCTGAAACCCATTAGATATGCTTAAATCCATTAGTTCATAGCAGAGAGAATTAGAAACCTGTACCAGACATAAAAGACCCATATTTTAAAAAATAGGCCAGACTCTAGCAGCTAGGGATGCACATTTGATTGATAAAATTATAAAGAAATGCAAGTGAAGTTATCAAAGCCAGGAGAGTAGAAGTGAATGATTACTCTAAAAGCCAAGATAGTAGTTACTTTTGGAAGGGGTGGAACAGTCTGTGATAGATATGGGGCAGATGGAGAGGCTTCTTTGTGGCTAGCAAAATTTTATTTTTTGATCTGCTGTCAATAATTTACTGAGACATTAATTTGTTTCATGTGGTTTTTCTTTATCTGTGTTTTATTTTACAATAAAAAGTTAACAACATCTCTGAAAATAATACATCCATGTGGTAAAATACTCAAAGTGGAAGATTTTATATAGTAAAAAATCAATATTCCCAACTCATCTACTAGTCCTTGAATTTTCTTTCCTAGAGGTATCTGTTGTCACCTGCTTCTTGTGTATCTATCCAGAGATCTCATGCATATAAAATCACACACACATACATACATATGTGTATAAATATGCATGAAATTTGTTTTCATTTAAAAGTATAAGTGGTAGAATTAGAATACCATGCACATACTCTGATCTTTATTTCACTTTTTTTTTTTTTAAGTTTGCTCCAGTTCTTATAGCCAGGATGCTATTATGTGTGTATGTGTGTCTCTCTCTCTCTCTTTTTTTTTTTCCGGCTGTGCTTGTCATTGTTTCTGTGAGGGCTTTCCTCTAGTTGCAGTGAGGAGGGGGCTACTCTCTAGTTGCGGTCCACAGGCTTCTCACTGTGGTGGCTTCTCATTGCAGAGCACAGGCTCTAAGGGACCTGGGCTTCAACAGCTGGAGCGTGTGGATTCGGCAGTTGCGACTCTAGTTGAGCTTCCCAGGTGGCGCTAGTGATAAAGAACCCATCTGCCTGTGCAGGAAACAGAGATGTGGGTTCAGTCCCTGGGTTGAGAAGATCCCTCCTCCTCCCCTGGAGGAGGGCATGGCAATCCACTCCAGTATTCTTGCCTGGAGAATCCCATGGCCAGAGGAGCCTGATGGACTATAGTCCATAGGGTCACAAAGAGTCGGACATCACTGAAGCGACTTAGCATTGCACATCAGTATTGTATATGATACAAGATACTGTAGATGTTAGTAATACTAGACATCAAAAAAAAAAAAATAGTGTGAAAAAATTCACATTTACTTACAGGTAAAATGATTCATGCTTTGATACCAAAGAAGCAGCAATATGATTGCTTTATGGTATCTTTGTGTAATCAAAAAGATTGCCTCATTGTAGACTAACCTATACACATGAGTTTGAGCAGGCTCCGGATGGTGATGTATAGGGAAGCCTGGCGTGCTGCAGTCTATGGGGTCACAAAGAGTTGGACATGACTTAGCAACTGAACTGAATGAATAAATCATTATAAAATTTTTGTAGCATGCAGGATTACAGTCCTATTCCTGATACAGTATTGGAAATACTGTTTTATTTTTTAAAAAACCACTTACCTGTGATAATGGGCTGATACACAGTTTCTCCAGTTACAAGAGAGAAGTGTACTGTATGGTAATGTTATTCTTTGAAAGTAATATTGTAGAACAGTAAAGAAAACTAACATTATTAATTTAAATTAAATATCATTACTTTATGCCTATGTAGGAATAGATTAGTACCTACATATGTTTTATGCATTCATCATATAACTTTTTCTTAATTTTTTTCAATATTTTTGACCATGAAGTTCTTCTGCACATTTTTTCAAACTGTCAAAAATATTTTTAAAAATTTCATTGTATTTGTCGAAGAATATCCATGTATATGTGAACAGCTTACCCACTCCGTCCACCCTAGACCAGGGGCTTCCCAGGTGGTTCAGTGGTAAAGAATCTGCCTGCAATGTAGGAAACTTGAGTTTGATCCCTGGGTCAGGAAGATCCCATGGAGAAGGAAATGGCAATCCCTCCAGGATTCTTGCCTAGGAAGTCCCACAAACAGGAGCTTGGCAGGCTGCAGTTCATGGAGTCAAAAAAGACTCCAACATGACTTTTCAACTAGATGAAAGTGAAAGACGCTCAGTCATGTCTGACTCTTTGCAATCCCTTGGACTATTCAGTCCATGAAATTCTTCAGGCCAGAATACTGAAGTAGGTAGCCTTCCCCTTCTCGTGTCTGACTCTTTGCAACCTCTTGGACGATACAGTCCATGGAACTCTCCAGGCCAGAATACTGGAGTAGGTAGCCTTTCCCTTATCCAGGGGATCTTTCCAGCCCAGGGATCAAACCCAGGTCTCCTACATTGCAGGTGGATTCTTTACCAGCTGAGCCACAAGGGAAGCCCCTTGCTATTACAACTAAATAGCAACAACAATAAGTGAATCCACACAGTTGAATGTTGTTCAAAGAATCAGTTCCTATTTTTAGTCTACAATCCATGTATTTTAACCTGCAAGTTCAGTTCAGTTCAGTCGCTCAGTTGTGTCCGACTCTTTGCGACCCCATGAATCACAACACGCCAGGCCTCCCTGTTCATCACCAACTCCCAGAGTGCACTCAGACTCCCTCCATCGAGTCCGTGATGCCATCCAGCCATCTCATCCTCTGTCGTCCCCTTCTCCTCCTGCCCCCAATCCCTCCCAGCATCAGAGTCTTTTCCAATGAGTCAACTCTTCGCATGAGGTGGCCAAAGTACTGGAGTTTCAGCTTTAGCATCATTCCTTCCAAAGAAATCCCAGGGTTGATCTCCTTCAGAATGGACTGGTTGGATCTTCTTGCAGTCCAAGGGACTCTCAAGAATCTTCTCCAACACCACAGTTCAAACAGCAGTTTAAATCAGAAGGTAACTTTTCTAAGAATATACTTTATTAAGTCAGCAGATATGTTTCTAATTTCTTAATGTGAAGGTACCTACCATTCATATAGATTTTGAAGGGATCCCTGGTGGCTCAGAGGATAAAGCATCTGCCTGCAAAGCAGGAGACCTGGGTTCGATCCCTGGGTTGGGAAGATCCCCTGGAGAAGGAAATGGCAACCCACTCCAGTATTCTTGCCTGGAGAATCCCATGGACAGAGGAGCCTGGCGGGCTACAGTCCACAGGGTCGCAAAGAGTCAGACAGGACTGAGCGACTTCACACACACTTTTCATGAAGTTTAAAAGTTACCTGTTTTTTTCACCCAACTTCTCAATTTAAGCAAACCTGTTCACTTCATGGGAAATAGATGGGGAAACAGTGGAAACAGTGTCAGACTTTATATTTTTGGGCTCCAAAATCACTGCTGATGGTGACTGCAGCCATGAAATTAGAAGACGCTTACTCCTTGGAAGAAAAGTTATGTCCAACCTAAATAGCATTTTCAAAAGCAGAGACATTACTTTGCCGACTAAGCTCCGTCTAGTCAAGGCTATGGTTTTTCCTGTGGTCATGTATGGATGTGAGAGTTGGACTGTGAAGAAGGCTGAGAGCCAAAGAATTGATGCTTTTGAACTGTGGTGTTGGAGAAGACTCTTGAGAGTCCCTTGGACTGCAAGGAGATCCAATCAGTCCATTCTGAAGGAGATCAACCTGGGATTTCTTTGGAAGGAATGATGCTAAAGCTGAAACTCCAGTACTTTGGCCACCTCATGCGAAGAGTTGACTCATTGGAAAAGACTCTGATGCTGGGAGGGATTGGGGGCAGGAGGAGAAGGGGACAACAGAGGATGAGGTGGCTGGATGGCATCACTGACTCGATGGATGTGAGTCTGAGTGAACTCCGGGAGATGGTGATGAACAGGGAGGCCTGGCGTGCTGCGATTCATGGGGTCGCAAAGAGTCAGACACGACTGAGGGACTGAACTGAACTGAACTGTTCACCCTTTGATAAGATTACCGAAGGAGGGGTGGATTACTGGCGTTAGCAGAGTGCTTCTTCAGCATTTCCCTCAGTGAACTCAGATTTTATGGCCAAGTGTTAAAACAACACACCTGGGATTAACCTTTGTGCTTCTAAGCTGATAACTACCTGTTTATGGTGATAACCAAGATTAAAGGAGGCAGATGTACAGGCTTCTACAGCCTTTAAATGCTAATCTTGGGCCAGTAAATGTTTCCTGGGCACCAAATTATATTGTTTTGTTTTTATTTTTTAAATTTAGTCATGTTGACTATTTTTTTCCCTTTAATATTTACTGTTTTTTTGTTCACTTAAGTAGTATTTATTGAGCACCTACCATTAAGTTAACAGTGGGCTACCATGGGGATATGAAGAACGGAAGTACAAACATAGAACTTACAGTCTTGCAGGGATTCACAGTATATGCATATATGAACCAGTTAGTGAACAAGATGTATTATATATATCCTATGCTTGTCTCAATGTATGTAAACATATATAAACATATGCAGTACACATGTAAATATACATGTATACTAAGTGGGATGGGCAAGATGCAGTATGGAAATTATTGGAAGGGACAATAAGTCAAAGCAGTTGGAAGGTGACGTGACTCTGATTGTCAGGCAAGACTGTGCTGCAGCAGGCTCTAGAGCTGAGTTTTTTCTTTTTCTTTTGAAATGATTACAGACTCATGGGAAGTAGAAACCAATAATACAAAGAGGTCCCATGTACCATTCCCCCAGTTTTCCCCAATAGTAGCAACTTATATAACTTGAATACAGTACCCAAACTGGCATACTGACATTGGAACAACATGCAGCTCTTTTCCAGATTTCACCAGTTTTTTGTTCATATACTTCCATGGAGCTAAGTTTTGATAAACAAGTCCAATTGACCAAGAAGACGAATGAGAAATACTAGAGATAAGCAAAACCTCACAGGGCATTTATTTTGAAAAACTGTCCCTTTTCTTGTTCTTTCAACTCTTAGGCATCCCCTAAGTAAATTAACCACACTGCTTTCCTCACTGGGGGTTGACTTGTAACCACCTCTTCACAAATTTTACCCAAGCACGTACATGGAAAAAGCAAGAGAGTTCCAGAAAAACATCTATTTCTGCTTTATTGACTATGCCAAAGCCTTTGACTGTCTGGATCACAATAAACTGTGGAAAATTCTGAAAGAGATGGGAATACCAGACCACCTGACCTGCCTCTTGAGAAGTCTGTATGCAGATCAGGAAGCAACAGTTAGAACTGGACATGGACCAACAGACTGGTTCCAAATAGGAAAAGGAGTAGGTCAAGGCTGTATATTGTCACCCTGCTTATTTAACTTATATGCTGAGTACATCATGAGAAACGCTGGACTGGAAGAAACACAAGCTGGAATCAAGATTGCCAGGAGAAATATCAATAACCTCAGATATGCAGATGACACCACCCTTATAGCAGAAAGTGAAGAGGAACTAAAAAGCCTCTTGATGAAAGTGAAAGAGGAGAGTGCAAAAGTTGGCTTAAAGCTCAACATTCAGAAAACGAAGATCATGGCATCTGGTCCCATCACTTCATGGGAAATAGATGGAGAAACAGTGGAAACAGTGTCAGACTTTATATTTTTGGGCTCCAAAATCACTGCAGATGGTGACTGCAGCCATGAAATTAAAAGAAGCTTACTCCTTGGAAGGAAAGTTATGTCCAACCTAGATAGCATATTCAAAAGCAGAGACAAGTGAGTCTGAGTGAACTCCGGGAGTTGGTGATGGACAGGGAGGCCTGGCGTGCTGCGATTCATGGGGTCGCAAAGAGTCGGACACGACTGAGCGACTGAACTGACGGACTGACTGACGTACTCCTGTTCTCTCTCTCTTTAAATTGAAGTATAGTTGATTTTTGGAGAAGGAAATGGCAACCCACTCCAGTATTCTTGCTAGAGAATCCCATGGACTGGAGCCTGTCAGGCTCCTCTGTCCTTAGGGTCACAAGAGTTGGACATGACTTAGTGACTAAACCACCATAGTTGACTTACAGTGTTGTGTTAATTAATGCTGAACAGCAAAGTGATTCGGTTACGCTGTTGTTCAGTTGCTAAGTCGTGATTGAGTTATACATACATACATATATGTGTGTGTATATATATGCACTCTTTTAAAAATATTCTTTTCCATTATGGTCTATCATAGGATTGAATTTAGTTATCTGTGCTATACAGTAGGACCTTACTGTTTGTCCATTCTGTATGTAAAAGCTTACATCTACTACCCCCAACCTCCCACCCCATCCCTCCCCGCCCCCCTTGGCAACCGTTAGTCTGCTATCTATGTCCATAATTCTGTTTTTATTTCATAGATAGGTTCATCTGTGTTATATTTTAGATTCCACATATAAGTGATATCATATGGTATTTGTCTTTCTTTTTGTACTTGCTTCACTCAGTATGATAACCTCTTAGTTACATTCATATTGCTGCAAGTGGCATTATTTCATTATTTTTATGGCCAGGTAGTATTCCACTGTGTAGAATACTTCTTCTTTACCCATTTATCTGTCACTCTTGTTCTCTTATTCCAGTGATCCAAACATAGACAGTCT
The DNA here is from genome assembly GCA_006410635.1 of Cephalophus harveyi. Classification (NCBI taxonomy): domain Eukaryota; kingdom Metazoa; phylum Chordata; class Mammalia; order Artiodactyla; family Bovidae; genus Cephalophus; species Cephalophus harveyi. The sequence goes on from SJYT01049311.1 coordinate 76,970, forward strand.
CCCTCCTAGAAATAATTTGTTTTCTATAGGCTAGTTTGTAAATAAGCAGTTTGGAACCTGGAACAGATTTTCTCATGGCAACAGAGGTACATGAGTTATAGGTTCCCTGGCCTATCTCTGGGCCTGTGTTACTCAAAATGTAACTAATATGTATACAGAACAATTCTGATCATTGCTGTACATGGTGGTAGTGGTGCAGTTTCTGAGACTTAGGGAGGAGGATTCTCTGTTATGTCAGATGAGCTCCTATTCTTCATAGTTCTATTGCTACAAACCCCCACTGCATACAGTGAGTAATATTAAAGGAAAATCCCCTTTTTAATATGCTTTTAATTACACAAAATAAAATCTTTCCTAATTTAAGTATGGAGAAGGCAATGACAACCCACTCCGGTACTCTTGCCTGGAAAATCCCATGGACGGAGGAGCCTGGTAGGTTACAATCCATGGGGTCACGAAGAGTCAAACACAACTGAGCAACTTCATTTTCACTTTCATGCATTGGAGAGGGAAATGGCAACCCACTCCAGTGTTCTCTCCTGGAGAATCCCAGGGACAGAGGAGCATGGTGGGCTGCCGTCTATGGGGTCGCAGAGTCAGACACGACTGAAGTGACTTAGCAGCAGCAGCAGCAATTTAAGTATTCACCAGCTAAACTATCAGTTCGATAAAGATGACAGAGGAAGTGCAGACAAGGGAGCTATTAAGAGAACTAAGCAGAGGAATATTGAGAAGAGACCTTCTTAACGAAAATACAGCAGAATAATGTATTTGTTGTCTCTGAGAGGCAGAGTCACCAGTGATTCATTCTTCATATTCTCTCTCTTTCTCCCTCATCCCCACTTTCTCTGTCTTTCTTGTATCTTTCTGAATTCTCCAAATTCTCTGCAACTGGGATACCCTGCTTTTATAGCCAGGAAAATGAGAGTACTCTGGAATGAAAGAGTTGCATGTAGGTTTTTTGAAGCAGTTCCCAATATGCTTAGTAGGAGGGGAGGTAAAATATGGAGCATTCTACCACCATGTGGGGGTAGAATACGCTGCATGTGGTGGAGGTGAGGTGGTTTCCAGGTACAGTAACATGTAGCTTCTGAGTAGGCACAGGCATATACACAATTCAGAACTTTACAGAGAAGTTGTTTACTCTGAAAAGGAACAGATGCTACCTCTTCCTTGGTTCCTGCAATGAAATATGAAGCCACCATTGATACCATTGGGCAGCATCCTGCCAGAGTCAAGAAAAGTGTCTGATTGCTACTGAGCCATAAGTGCTTTAAGTCCTAGGTTTACATCACCATTCTGGAAGAAATTATACTGAAAACCTTGCACTTTTCTTAAGGAATGTTGAGCTAAATCTGCTATCAGTAAGTGCTCATCCTCAAGAGAGGAGAAAGAAGAGCAAGTAAAGTGTCTAGCTATCTCTTAGTAATATCTTTCTGAAATACTTTTGTTTTCCTGAGTGGTCCTGATATTAATGATGTTCCTATGATCATGTTCACAGATCCTTTTCCATTTCTGCGCAGAGCATCAAAGAGCAGTGTTTGGGCTTCTTGAGTCCTCTCTATGCTGTCCCAGATGGGACTTTAAATCTATAAATTCTTATGCCATGCCCTTTAAAAGGGCTTATTTGACTTTACAGAGGGGATTGTTCACTCACGTCACCATAGCAATGAAGAGGGTACACAGTCCACCCTCAAAATAACCGCCACACTACCACTAAGTTTGGTCGACACAGTTCAGTTCTGTTCAGTTGCTCAGTTGTGTCTGACTCTTTGTGATCCCATGGACAGCAGCATGCCAGGCCTCCCCGTCCATCAACTACTCCCAGAGCTTACTCGTACTCATGTCCATCAAGTCGGTGATGCCATCCAACCATCTCATCCTCTGTCGTCCCCTTCTCCTGCCTACAGTCTTTCCCAGCATCAGGGTCTTTTCAAATGAGTCAGTTCTTCGCATCAGGTGGCCAAAGTATTGGAGTTTCAGCTTCAGCATTAGTCCTTCCAATGAGTATTCGGGACTAATTTCCTAAATAAGTCCTATTTCCTTCTATGTATTTTGTTCATATTTTGGTCTACAAGCACATGAAAGTATTTGTCTTCTAATCTCTCCTTATCTCAATGATGATTGCATTACTTGCAGTAATCATCTGCTGTTACAATTTTGATTTCCATTATTCTATTACTTTGTAGATTATTTAATGGGAACATGACAATAATACATGTTCAATATGTTTGGTTTCTCCCTGTAGATACAGTCATGCTGCCCTAAGCATACTAATGCCATAAAAAGCTAAAATGCTTCAACTTGCTTATTCTTCATGCTTTTAAAAAAATCAGAATTTCTCAGTTCAATAAAATAGAGATACTTAGCAATTTGAATCTATTTCTTGATAACTTTAAGAGAGTGAAAGTGAAGTCGCTCAATCGTGTCCAACTCTTTTCGACCCCATGGACTGTAGCCTACTAGGCTCCTCCATCTATGGGATTTTTCCAGGCAAGAATACTGGAGTGGGTTGCCATTTCCTTCTCCGGGAGATCTTCCCAACCCAGAGATTGAATCCGGGTCTCCCACATTGTAGGCAGATGCTTTACCCTCTGAACCACCATCTGGAGCAATATGATACTTCAGTAAGGATAATAAAGTTCTTGCCTCAGTTTAATTTGGTTGTATAAACATTTCTTGCATGATGGACCATGTAAATGCTAGGTGATGCAAAAATGAGAAAGAAGCAGTTCCTATCTTTACAGGATGTACATCTAGTCACAACAAAACAAAAATTGATGAAAACTTTTAAATGAATTTCCCTTTTGTCATTGTACCAAGGAGGTCTGTAATAGACACTAGGAGAAGGCAATGGCACCCCACTCCAGTACTCTTGCCTGGAAAATCCTATGGACGGAGGCGCCTGGAAGGCTGAAGTCCATGGGGTTGCTGAGGGTTGGACACAACTGAGGAACTTCACTTTCACTTTTCACTTTCATGCATTGGAGAAGAAAATGGCAACCCATTCCAGTATTCTTGCCTGGAGAATCCCAGGGATGGGGGAGCCTGGTGGGCTGCCGTCTTATAGGGTCGCACAGAGTCGGACACGACTGAAGTGACTTAGCAGCAGCAGCAGAGTGATTGTGAAGAAACTCCTGGCTGAATAGAAGTATGGCATAGGAAGGACTGTGGGTGGCACAAGTGGTAGGATGACTAAACATGAGCACTTTTGTGAATAAAAGAGGTGCTACTAATATTTATGCCTATTCAAGAAGTGTAATCTTAGATTATTTTAGGCCAACAGGAAGTTATTATGCCCCTTGTTAAAAAACGTGATTTAGGAGAATTTCCATGAATCTAAATTGTAGGGAAGTGCATTTGTTTGCTAGCACTGCCATAAATGGATGACTCAAACGATGGAAATTTTATTGTCTTGCAGATCTGGAAGTTAAGTATCCAGAATCAAGGTGTTAGCAGGGTCAGTTACTCCTGAAGACTGTGAGGGAAAGATCTGTTCCAGGCCTCATTCTTTGCCCAACCCAGGGACTGAACCCAGGTGTCCTGCATTGTAGGCGGATTCTTTACCAGCTGGGCTAACAGAATACCTGGAAAAATGAAAAGTCATTTCTTTCTAATTTTTTAAATGTGGTTTTTGATATGGTGGTTTAGTTGCTAAGTCAGTTTTTGACACAGTTGTACTCATACAGTACATACAGATGTTCTAGCCCCCTTTGTGGTTTTGCATACTCTTCATTGTTAGCATTTTAAAATAGTTACATAATTGCCCATCTAATAGTTCACTTAATTACTTGTCAGATAAAAGACTGCAATAACTTTCTAATGTATTATGTTATATATTTTTGGTATAAATGTCTAATTATGTGAATGTGCATCATATTAGGGCTTTGAGGGGCAAGAGATATGATATTTCTGGGTCAAAGGATTATGAAGCCTTATATGACAGCATTTTGTTCTTAGGTTAGTAAAACAGTTTTTATTTTATCAGAGCCTAAGATGACTAAATTGTGTGGTTGGAATGTAGCAATTCTGAATTTAATATCTAAACATAATGACCCATCTTAAAGAAATTTGAATTGTTATACCCTCAAGGATACTACGGAAATGTTTGGGCATCTTTTTTTATTAAAATTTTTTTTCTTAAAAAATTTTTTTTGTTTGTGTGAATATCTTTATCATCAAGTAAATCACATGCAGTTTGTTTAGAGAAAGGTGTAATAGAAATATTTAATCAGTACTGGAAGTGTGCAGATTGTAATTGCAAAATAAAACCTTACTAGTAAGTGGAAGTTAAGATTATTGTGGATAGGAACTCTGATAGGATGGAAACACCATGGGCCTTGGAGTCAGACAAACTGGAACTACAGCTCTACCACAAATTCAATCTATGACTCTGGACAAGTTTTAAGTTTTCAAAATCTCAGTTATTGTATAAAATGGTGGTTAATAATATATTAAATAAAAATAAGGCATATATCTAAGAGCCTAGCCCACAGTGAGTGCCAACTCATTACTATTTAGGAGTAATTTCTTCCCTTCTTTATTCATGACACACACTGAAAATCTACAGACTATTTCAGGAGGAAATATATAATTTAAAATACTTAAAAGACTTTCATTTTAGTTGAAGGGACTCTATAAAAGAGTTTTGCAGCTTTCTGTGAGGCTTTACTATACTCTTTTAAAAATAAAAAACTGGACTTCCCTGGAGAGGACTCCATGCTTCTGTTGCAGGGAGCATGAGTTTGATACCTGGTGGGGGGAAGTTCCCCATGCCACACACCATGTGGCCAATAAACAAATAAATAAAAGATAAAATAAAGAGTTAAGAAGAAAAAAAAGGCAATACTAGATAATCGAGTTAGGTAGGGAGGGTTTAATTAGTTGGTTCCTTCTGGTTATTTATTTTTTCTGTCTCTTAGTTTCTCACCTGAAATGGAAAAACACAATTCCTTAAACTAGTAGTGGTTTACCTTTTAGGGAGAACATAATAGGTTGAATACTGTTTCCTTTCAAGTAATTTAATCAAGAGAAGAGCACTAAGGTTTCAAAATCTCCTGGTAGTGGTTTAGTTGCTAGGTCATATCTGACTCTTGTGACCCCATGGACTGGAGTCCACCAGGCTCCTCTGTTCATGGGATTTCCTAGGCAAGAATACTGAAATGGGTTGCTATTTCCTCCTCCAGGGGTACTTCCTGACTCTGGGATCGAACTCATGTTTCCTATGTCTCCTACAGTGTAGTCACATTCTTTATCCACTGAGCCATCAGGGAAGCCCCATAAAAATTTTCTTACTAGCAGACATTTCTTGTTGAATAAATATATTCTTAATTCTGATATATACAAGTAATAAAAACCAAAAATAGCAACTTCCTGACTCTGGGATCGAACTCATGTTTCCTATGTCTCCTACAGTGTAGTCACATTCTTTATCCACTGAGCCATCAGGGAAGCCCCATAAAAATTTTCTTACTAGCAGACATTTCTTGTTGAATAAATATATTCTTAATTCTGATATATACAAGTAATAAAAACCAAGTTCTGATTCAAACAGTCATCCAACCAAATTTTTAATGGATGCTTCTTACATTCAAGGTGTGTGTAGAGAAAACAATGGACCTTTATAGTCACACACATCTGTTTTCAAATTTTTGTTGGCTTTACACCTAACTAGCTGTGAGACTGGTGACATTCATGATGAAGACTTCTGACCCTCAGTGAAGCCTCACCAGAGATTTCGTGCAGAACAAAATTAGGAAAACAATGTGGAAAGAAACTGAGTTATCTATTGTGGCACAACATATAACCCCCAAGTTTAGTGGCTTAAAATACCATCAGTTCATTATTTCTCATAATTCTGAGGGTTGGCTGGTTTCTCCAAGTGATTTTTCTTCCAGGATGGTGGTCTCAGGGCAGTATTATGATAGGGTGAAGCCTGAAGCTGCAGGGCCACTGGAGGCCTAAGTCAGGAACTTAAACCACTGCGGCCACATTTTACTGGCCACAAGTCTAGCTCAGACTCATGGGATGGAGAAGAGATTAGGTCACTACATGGGAAGGCTATTGGAAAATTACCTTGCAAAAAAGTATGCTGCTGGGCTGAGAGGAATATATGGTTAGTAAATCAATTATAGAATCAGCTGTGTTTGTCTTCAAGAAGCTGCAAATGATGCTGTCTCTCAGGGTGCCTGGCACTTTGTTATAGTCAGTCTTCATCTTCCTCCTTTCTTCCCTTTAAGAATCATTCAATGTTGCATGTGAAGACAGTTACAAAGGAGTTTGGACTTGGTGTCAATGTTTGCAGTACACACTTTTAAACAGCACTCACAGCTAGAAGAAGCCACCGGTTTAGGCTTGTATAACAATCTTGTGTGATAAGACACCCAGTTAAATTTGAATTTCAGATAAGCAGCAAATAGTTTTTTACTTCTGGACTTTCCTGTGAATATTCCAAATACACATATAAATAAAAAAAAACAAACAAACAGAAACATACTTACCTTTACTAGTTGCTATTTTCCCTTTCCATATCAGTACATGTAGATCTAACTCATTCTTTTATTTTTTTAAATTACTTAATTTATTTTACTTTACAATATTGTATTGGTTTTGCCATACATTGACTTGAATCTGCCATGAGTGTACATGTGTTCCCCATCCTGAACCCCCCTCCCACCTCCCTCCTCATCCCATCCCTCTGGGTCATCACAGTGCACCAGCCCGAGCACCCTGTATCATGCATGAAACCTGGACTAGTGATTCATTCCGCATATGATATTTTACATGTTTCAATGCCATTCTCCCAAATCATCCCACCCTCGCCTTCTCCCACAGAGTCCAAAAGACTGTTCAATACATCTGTGTCTCTTTTGCTGTCTCACATACAGGGTTATTGTTACCTTCTTTCTAAATTCCATATATATGTGTCAGTATACTGTATTGGTGTTTTTCTTTCTGGCTTACTCCACTCTGTATAATAGGCTCCAGTTTTATCCAGCTCATTAGAACTGATTCAAATGAATTCTTTTTAATGGCTGAGTAATATTCCATTGCATATATATACCACAGCTTTCTTATCCATTCATCTGCTGATGGACATGTAGGTTGCTTCCATGTCCTGGCTATTATAAACAGTGCTGCAGTGAACATTGGGGTACATGTGTCTCTTTCATTTCTGGTTTCCTCAGTGTGTATGCCCAGCAGTGGGATTACTAGGTCATAAGGCAGTTCTATTTCCAGTTTTTTAAGGAATCTCCACACTGTTCTCCATAGTGGCTGTACTAGTTTGCATTCCCACCAACAGTGTAAGAGGGTTCCCTTTTCTCCACACCCTCTCCAGCATTTATTGCTTGTAGANTTTCCTCGGTGTGTATGCCCAGCAGTGGGATTGCTGGGTCATAAGGCAGTTCTATTTGCAGTTTTTTAAGGAATCTCCACACTGTTCTCCATAGTGGCTGTACTAGTTTGCATTCCCACCAACAGTGTAAGAGGGTTCCCTTTTCTCTACCCCCTTTCCAGCATTTATTGCTTGTAGACTTTTGGATAGCAGCCATTCTGACTGGTGTGAAATGGTACCTCATTGTGGTTTTGATTTGCATTTCTCTGATAATGAGTGATGCTGAGCATCTTTTCATGTGTTTGTTAGCCATCTGTATGTCTTCCTTGGAGAAATGTCTGTTTAGTTCTTTGGCCCACTTTTTGATTGGGTCTTTTATTTTTCTGGAATTGAGCTGCAGGAGTTGCTTGTATATTTTTTAGATTAATTTTTGTCTGTTGCTTCGATTGCTATTCTTTTCTCCCATTCTGAAGGCTATCTTTTCACCTTGCTTATAGTTTCCTTTGTTGTGGAGAAGCTTTTAATTTTAACTAGGTCCCATTTGTTTATTTTTGCTTTTATTTCCAATATCCTGGGAGGTGGGTCATAGAGGATCCTGCTGTGGTTTATGCAGAGAGTATTTTGCCTATGTTTTCCTCTAGGAGTTTTATAGTTTCTGGTCTTACGTTTAGATCTTTAATCCATTTTGAGTTTATTTTTGTGTATGATGTTAGAAAGTGTTCTAGTTCCATTCTTTTACAATTGGTTGACCACTTTTCCCAGCACCACTTGTTAAACAGATTGTCTTTTCTCCATTGTATATTCTTGCCTCCTATGTCAAAGATAAGGTGTCCATATGTGTGTGGATTTATCTCTGGGCTTTCCATTTTGTTCCATTGATCTATATTTCGGTCTTTGTGCCAGTACTATACTGTCTTGATGACTGTGTAGTAGAGACTGAAGTCAGGCAGGTTGATTCCTCCAGTTCCATTCTTCTTTCTCAAGATTGCTTTGGCTATTCAAGGTTTTTTGTATTTCCATACAAATTGTGAAATTATTTGTTCTAGTTCTCTGAAAAATACCGTTGGTAGCTTGATAGGGATTGCATTGAATCTGTAGATTGCTTTGGGTAGTATATTCATTTTCACTATATTGATTCTTCTGATCCATGAACACGGTATATTTCTCCATCTATTTGTGTTCTCTTTGATTTCTTTCACCAGTGTTCTATAGTTTTCTATATATAGGTCCTTTGTTTCTTTAGGTAGATATATTCCTAAGTATTTTATTCTTTTGATTGCAACGGTGAATGGAATTGTTTCCTTAATTTCTCTTTCTGATTTCTCATTGTTAGTGTATAGGAATGCAAGGGATTTCTGTGTATTAATTTTATATACTACAACTTTACTATATTCATTGATTGAAGGTGAAGTCGCTCAGTCGTGTCCGACTCTTTGCGACCCCGTGGACTGTAACCTACTAGGCTTCTCCGTCCATGGGATTCTCCAGGCAAGAATACTGGAGTGGATTGCCATTTCCTTCTCCAGGGGATCTTCCCAACCCAGGGATCGAACCTGGGTCTCCCGCATTGGAGGCAGACGCTTTAACCTCTGCGCCACCAGGGAAGCCCAATATTCATTGATTAGCTCTAGTAATTTTCTGGTGGAGTCTTTAGAGTTTTCTATGTAGAGGATCATGTCATCTGCATACTGTGAGAGTTTTACTTCTTCTTTTCCAATCTGGATTCTTTTTATTTGTTTTTCTCCTCTGATTGCTGTGGCCAAAACTTCCAAAACTATGTTGAATAGCAGTGGTGAGAGTGGGCACCCTTGTCTTGTTCCTGACTTTAGGGGAAATGCTTTCCATTTTTCACCATTGAGGATAATGTTTGCTGAGGGTTTGTCACATATAGCTTTTATTTTGTTGAGGTATGTTCCTGCTATTCCTGCTTTCTGGAGGGTT
>SJYT01049321.1:0-107244 GCA_006410635.1 Cephalophus harveyi
CCCCCAATATTTTCAGTTATATACAGGTATGTAATTACATGGCTATTTTCTTTGTAATTCTAGAAAGTCTTTGGAAATTTTCATTTACTTGGTTAACTCCAATTTCTAGAGTTCTAGAAATTCTTTATAACTACAACTATTTGATTGAAAATCACTTATTTTTTAAAAATTGTTAAATATATATGATCTAAAAGCCTTTTAAATCAGGATGCTCAAGTCCTCTTTCTGAATGATTAAAATTAGATATACAAATTCACAGATAAGGCTGACCTTCCCTTTGAACTGATGATGTCTACTTATTCCTGCTGGAGGAAAAGAGTGGACATCCTTCTTCACGGGGTATTCTAACTGTTCCTGTGTTTTAGAAGCATAAAAATGGAAATGAACTAATGCCCCAAACAGGCTGTTATACAGGGTGTGGTTTGCTTTACAGGGAGCTGGAAAAAGCCTTAACTAAAAGTAGAAGAGTCAGGGAAACCGTCTTTTTTTTTTTTTTAGCTCCACTACAAACAAAATAAACTATGACTTAAGACATCATTTCATCCCTGCCAACCTCCAATAACTTCATTAAAATACATCTCTACGTATTTGCTACTCAGATGAGCCACTAGAACACTGTTAGAAAAACAGACTACACAGTGTATAAGAATTACAGAGTTCAAAGTTGTGCCTCTCCTAGATTTAACACTCACTTCCCTGTCAGCTCAAACTTGGCTTCTCTCCTCACAGCCAGTCTCAAAATGCACTGTATTGGGTTTATATCATGACCTTCAACTGGATATACCAAATCTGTCCTTTCAACCCTGTCCCCTGACTCAACCTGGTATCTACCTGAAGGAATCCACAGCCCAGCCCCCAGCAGCAGTTGCTTCTGGCCTTTCCTGTTTTTTGCATCCTCCTCCTGGCTCTCCCAGCATGAGACCTTGAAGTCATCCTCACCCATTCCTGGGGTGCCCAGTCATACAGGGAAAGACAGCTGAGTTTAAATGAGAAGACCTGATTTGAATCCCACCTCTGCTGTTAACACCATGGGACCCTGAACAAGTTACTTGACCCTTCTGAACCTATTTCATTATCTGTAAAGCTGGAAGACCACCACACAGGGGTGGCTTTAAATAATAAACGAGATGATGTATTTGTATCTCCCTCCCTTCCTTCCATCTCCTCTGTCTTTTCCCTGTTCTTAATGTCTCTTCAAAAAACCTCCGTAAATCCTCATTTCTTTGCAGGCAAGCATAAGGAGTACTTATACATGTCTGTCCCTTCCCTGCAGCTACAAAAAAAAGCCCAAGGCTGAGTGGTTTTGTGGGGAAAACAGGGAGACTGACTAAAGGGTACAGGAACCCAAGGGCTAGAGTAAATAATGAAAACTATCAAAAAAAAAGGAGAAAACAGTGTCCCCAGGCTTGCTGTAGGAAGCAGAGGAAAGGGGCCCAGCTTAGGTGTTACTCACCAACTGGGGAGGTTCTTCCTTACCATATTCACAGAGTTTTAGTTTCTGCTAGTAGAGTGTTGCTAGTAAAGTTTCAGCTTCTGCTAGTAAAGTGTTAATCCCTTTGCTACCCCAAGGACTGTACCCACCAGGCTCCTCTGTCCATGGGATTCGCCAGGCAAGAATACTGGAGTGGTTTACCATTACCTTCTCCAGGGAACCTTCTCAACCCAGGGATCAAACCCAGGTCTCCTGCTTTGCAGGCAGATTCTTTACTGTCTGAGCCTGAATAATTAAAAGCCAAAAGACCATATCTCTCAAATAACTTGAATACATAGTAATTCTACAAGTACTCTCTTTCCTAAAAGATAAAAAAAATTTTAAACTCCTTATATGAGGGAAATTCACTCCTTATTAATGTTGTAAAAATTATACCAAAAAAAAAAAAAAGAGAGAGAGAGAGAGTACCCTAGTGGTTTAGTGGTTATGACTCAGCATTTTCATTGCCATGACCCCGGTTCAATCCCTAGTCAGGTAACTAAAATCCCACAAACCACATTGTGTGTCAAAAAAAAAAAAAAGAAAGAAAATGGAAAAGAAATTGTGTTCATGTTACATTTCTACTTTGAACCTAGAGTTGCAGGATTCTAGCAAATCTCTTGCTTGGGAGCAGATGAGCAATGGCACTGCACAGAGTTTAGAACACTGACAGGAGCTGGTTTAAATCAAGAAGGGCTTGGCCATTCATCGGGTTAGGGAGATATTAGTCACCTTTGCTCTGCAACTTTTGGAAAGGGACAGAAGCTCCAGAACTTGGTAGGGACTACACAAGGTGTGAAGTGTGGAGATCCAGCAGTTCTGTGGCCAGTAGCTGGAGAGTGTATGTGCTCAGTCGCTAAGTCATGTCCGATTCTTTGCAACCCCATAAATTGTAGCCCTCCAGGCTCCTCTGTCCATGGAATTTTCTAGGCAAGAATACTGGAGTGGGTTGCCACTTCCTACTCCGGGGGATCTTCCTGACCTAGGGGTCAAACCCACGTCTCCTGCGTCTCCTGCATTGGCAGGCAGATTTTTTACCACTGAGCCACCTGGGAAGCCCTGGCTGGAGACAACAGTTCACATAATCTCACAACTCATCTGCCGACACATGCTCTCAACTTCCTTAGCATGAATTAGGGTGCCTCGCCACCCATGACTGAAGTCCAGCTCCACCACTAACTAGCTGTAGTGATCATGGATAAGTCACTCAATGTCTCTATGCCTCAGTTTCATTATTTGTAAAGTGGGGCTAATCATAGCACTGACCTCACAGGCCTGTTTTAAAAGCTAAATCAGAGGCACAAACTTTCAATTGCAAAATAAATAAGTCATGGGTATGAAATGTGCAGTATGGGAAATATAGTTAGTAACTGTGTAATATCTTTTATGGTGACATTATAACTAGACATAACATGGTGATCATTTTGAAATATATAGAAATACCAAATCACCATGTTGTGTACCAGAAACTAGCACAGCACTGTAGGTAAGTTATTCTTCAAAAACAAACTTATAGAAAAGGAAACCAGATACGTGGTTACTAGAGGTGGGAGTCGGGGGAGGCAGTCAAAAGGTCAAACTTCCAGTTATAAATAAGTGCTAGGAAGGTACAGTACAACATGATAAATATAATTAACACTGCTATATGTTTTCTATGAAAGTTGTTGAGATATTCTAAAGTTCTCATCACAATTTTTTTCTATTTCTTTAATTTTGTATCTATACGAGATGATGAATGTTCACTAAACTTATTGTGATACTCATTTAATGATGTATATAAGTCAATTCATTATGTTGTACACCTTAAACTTACACAGTGCTGTATGTCAATTATATTTCAATAAAACTAGAAGGGAAAAACAGAGAAGGCAATGGCACCCCACTCCAGTGCTCTTGCGTGGAAAATCCCATGGACGGAGGAGCCTGGTGGGCTGCAGTCCATGGGGTCTCTGGGAGTCGGACACGACCGAGCGACTTCGCTTTCACTTTTCACTTTTATGCATTGGAGAAGGAAATGGCAACCCACTCCAGTGTTCTTGCCTGGAGAATCCCAGGGATGGCGGAGCCTGGTGGGCTGCCATCTATGGGGTCTCACAGAGTTGGACATGACTGAAGCGACTTAGCAGCAGCAGCAACAGCAGAAGGGAAAAAGAAGTAACAGAGAAATTTTTTAAAAAAATGCTAAATCAGTTTTTACATGTAAAGCACTTAGCATGTGTAATGTCCAGCATATGTGTTATGTGAATGTGTTCTTTTCCTTGGTAATCAGCTATATCTTCATTTCTTCCAGAAAGCTCTCCTTAGTTGAACCCCTTAGACAGAGCTAGGTTACTCTTTCTTCTGCCCTCTCAAATATGTTCTGTTTAATCTATCAAAAGTAAAACCAAAATGAATTCAAATTCTATGTTTAAGCATGTGCAGAGGATAGGGGTGAGTCTCCTGGGCCATCGAGAAGAATAATCAAAGGTTAAGAAGGAGTCCTGGGCAGCACTGGGGGGTTTGAGTTCCGTATTGATTCATGTCTGGACCCAGTCCTCTCCATGGTGGACTGCCTGGCCATCAGACACAGGTTTGGTTCCGAGCAGAGCCCTGTTTGGTGATCACAGTATTGTGGTCAAACTGGCTTCAGAGCCTTAATGTGGGGGCCCTGGAGGAGTGTCATCCTGCCCCACAGGGGTACTTTGTGCAAACCCAGGAGAAACTTCAGAGTTCAAGGCAGAAGAAGTTGATGATGTGATCCCCCATCCTGCTTTCCTGGGACATCAGTGGGAGACGGTGGAGTGTATGTGTCAGCTGCTGTGTTAACATCTCTCTGGTTTCCAGGCAGAATTTCTTATTCTGACTATTGGTTTGAGGGCTGACGTAACAAAGGACCACAGACTGGTGCCATAATAACAGAAATCTACATCTCACAGTCTGGAGGAGGCTGGAAGTTCAAGTTCAGAATGTTGAGAGGATTGGTTCTTTCTGAGGGTTGCGAGGCGGAGCTGTCTGCTTGGCTTATACACGGCCATCTTCTCCCTGTGTCTGTCTATCATCTTTGTATTGCATGTGTCTGTGTCCAAATTTCCGCTTTTTATAAGGACACAAGTGATACTAGCTTAGGGCCCACCCACATGACCTCGATTTTACTTGATTACTTCAATTACGTCTTCATTTCCAAATAAGATCAATTTTGAGGTGCTAGGGGTAAAGATTTCAACAGATGAATGAGGGGGATACAATTCAATCCGTAATGCTGCCTAAAGTGGGGAGGGGGAGGAAAAGCTCTCATCAAGTGAGATGAAAAAGACGAAAGCCCAGAAGTGGGTTGCCTGGACATGTCCAGACTGTGATTTGATCTAGCATATATGCTTTACAGCAAATCAACTGGGAAAAGAAAAATGCTCCATGTTTAAGATGAGCCAGCATCTGGTACTGTGAGAATCATCTGTTCTCTGGAAGCTGTACCCAACAAAATACAAGAGGAAGAAGTTAAATCTCATGTAAAAGTATTATGAGCAACTGAGAAAGACCTGGCATCTCCAGATGGCATCTAGGGCTTGTGTTGCAAAGTCAGATCAAGTGTCTGGTGGGACTAGGAGAAGCTCACTCAAGATCAGCTTCTACCCACAGACATAAAAAATAAAATTGTGGTTAGAAAAGGGGAAAGATGGGGGAAGAGAGGGATAAATTAGGAGTTTGGGATTAACATATACACACTACAATACAGTATATAAAATAGATAAACAACAAGGACCTACTGTAATGCACAGGGAACTATACTCAATATCTTATAATAACCTATAATGGAAAAAAATCTTTAAAAGCATATATATTGGGACTTCCTTGGTGGTGCAGAGGTTAAGAATCCACCTGCCAATGCAGGGGACACGGGTTTGATCCCTGGTTCAGAAAGATCCCACATGCCATAGAGCAACTAAGCCCATGCACCACAGCTACTGAAGCCTGAGTGCTTAGAGCTTGTGTTCCACAACAAGAGAAGGCACTGTAATGAGAAGCCTGTGCACCGCAACGAAGAGTAGCCCCCACTCGCCACAACTAGAGAAAGTCCATGTGTAGCAACAAAGACCCAGCCCACCAAAAAAAAAAATTAATAATGCATATATATATATAAAATGCAACACTGTAAATCAACTATATTTCAATAAAAAATTTTTTTTAAAGAGATAAGCTTCTCTTGGAGAAGAGAATGAGGTAACAAATTGGAATCAGGGCATGTCAACAATGTTGATGACCAGGCACAAAGATCCGGGAGGGAGCTGAGTAAAATTCCAAAACCAAGCATGCATCTCACCACCCCAGATGGAGAGAAAAATCAATTCTCACCAATGCTGCAGAAGAAACAGAAGAGCAGAGCTGATAGGTCATCTTAATGATGTCAGATTGAGAAAGCCTCCAGTGAAAGTGTAGTCACACACACTCACGAGAGAGGAAATGAGATGATGCAACTCTATCATGAGAAAGAAATGCAGCTTGTTGGGCTATTATCTGTCAGGACAGAGAAAGCAGAGGGAAGGTCCAAAGCAGATGACAAGCTGAGCTGTGACCATGAGGAACAGGAGAACTTGAAGAAAAGCTGCAATGACTCCGTCTTCTTCTCAAAGCCAAATTCCCTTCCTTCAGAAGGAGCTTATGGTCATTGGTTTGAGAGCGTGGGAGGCTGGATAAAACTTCTTAAGACAGAAGCGTGCAAACTTGAGACAAAAACCCATAAAAGCAGTGAAGCTCGAACCACAGCAATTCAGGGAGAAGGCAGTATTACTGACCCCCTTTACAAAGAGAAAACTAAGGCTCAGAGTGGAGAAACCTGCCCTAGATCCCACAGCTTCTAAGTGGCAGAGGCAACATTCAAGCCCAGGTCTGACTCTTTCCTATCCTGCTCTAGCTCTTTCCTACTCTGCTCTAGTGCCTTCCTGGGTAACCTGCGTGCACCTGAGGACTCAGACAGCACATCTCTTCCTGATCCCTGGCAGAAGTGCTCTTCCTCTGAGACAGGAGAATATCTCAGCCCTACTCTCCAACCCCCTCTTGGCTGCAGGCTTCCCCCTTCCCTCACCTCCTCTCTCTCAAATCTGCTATTTCCACTGGATCCAAAGGTGGAGTCTGTGGCATGAAGACATCCTCTTGGACATCCCTGGTGGCATAGTGGATAAGAGTCCACCTGCCAGTACAGGGAATATGAGCTTGATCCCTGGTCCAGGAAGATTCCACATGCCATGGAGCAACCAAGCCCATGTGCCACAACTACTGAGCCTGAATGCCGCCGCTACTGAAGCCCATGCTCCGAGAGCCCGGGCTGCGGAACCAGAGGAATGACTGCAGCAAGAAACCCACCAGCACAAGGAAGAGTACTCCCACTCGCTGCAACTGGAGAAAGGCCGCACAAAAGCAACCAACACACAACCCAAAGTAAATTAATTAATTAAGCCAAATTAAAAGGGGTGTCTCTGGTGGCACGGGGGAGTGGACAGGAATCTGCCTGCCAATGCAGGGGATATGGGTTCGATCATCCAGGAATATGCCACATGCCTCGGAGCAACTAAGCCGGTATACCACAATTACTGAGCGCGACTTCTATGGCCTGTGAGCTGCAAATACTGAACCCACGTGCCCAAGCAACAAGAAGCTGGAGCACTGCAATGAAGAGTTGCCCTCACTTGCCACAATTAGAGAAAGCCCGGGCACAGCAATGAAGACCCAACACAGCCAAAAGATATAAATAAATAGAAGAAGAAATCTTCTTCCTTCTCTTCCTTCCAAGAAGCACTCTCCCCCAGCCTCAACCATCACCAAGCTGGCTTCCCACCTAGGGATCTCTGTCCACCTTATCCTCCTCCTTATGGACCGGGTTTTTCGCTGAACACCCCCATCCAGGCAAAAAAAATGAATTACCTCCTGGGTTTACTAAGCTTCTGTATGTACATGATCTTCACTAATAGTCAAGATTCTGAAATACCACAAGGTCTTTAATTCACTTTGTTTTAAATTTTCCTGTAAAATATATCTAAATTATCTATGTTTATTTTTAGTTAAAAAGCTTTTTTACGTAAGTGGTTCTACTTTTCCTCAAATTGTATCTTGATAGTATTATATTTTTTAGGATATGCATTACCATCATTTAGTTATTGTCATTACATCAGAAACTCTCAGTTCTAATTTGATGACTCAGCCCCCTATTTCCTACACAATATATGTAATTTTGAGCACTTCAGCACATTCTAAAATAGTGAAATATTTACCTTTGCTAATGATCCTGTGTAGTAGTTACAAAAGAAAGGTGAAACAAAGTTTCTGTTGGCCTCAATACGTTTCCACCGACTTCAAAAGTCATAGCTGTTTCTCTAAGCATTCTGTGATGGCCTAGAAGGCAGATAAGATGTCATATTCATCTTTGTATTGCTAGCATCTCTCCTGAGGAATCAGCATATGACAGATACCCAATAACATCAGAGTTTACTTCCTAACTAAGAGGCAGCAGGGTATAATGGTTAAAATCCTGCTCTCTAGAACCGGACTGCCTCAGTTTGTGTCCCAGCTTCATATTTAATTAGCTGTGTAGCCTGGGCAAGCCTCTATACCTCTCTAGGGCCTCAGTTTCCTCCTCTGTAAATAGCGGATAATAATGGTGCCTACCTAATAAAGTTGTGTGAAAATTAAACTTAAAAATATATGCAAAACACTTAGGGTCTGAACCATCTGAAGTGCTAAGTGCTAGCCATGATTATTATTTACTCAGCAAATATTTATTGGCCCAGGTTATTATGGACTAAATGTCTGTGTCCTCTTAAAATGCATCAATCAAAGCCCTAATTCCTAGCATGTTGGCCATCATGATGGGGAGCTGGAACATAAATGAGGTTTATGTCATGTCACAAAGGTGGGTTCTTCATGATGGGATAAGAAAGAAGAAGATTCAGAGATGGCTCCCACTCCGTGCGCATGCACCCAAGAAAGGCTGTGTGAGCGCACAGAGAGAAGGTCACCTTCTGCAAGCCAGGGAGGTAGTCCTCACCCAGAAATGGACCACGCCAGCACCCAGATCTCAGGCTTCCAGCCTCCAGAAATGTGAGTAATAAATGTCTGTGGCTTAACACCCTCAGGCTGTGGTATCTTGTTATGGAAGCCTAAGATCAGAGATCCATTCCCAGACAGGTTTTCAAGTCACTGGGTGCCACTTCCTCAGTCAACCCTTCCCCAACCCCAGTTTTCCATGTCTGCACTCGGACCACTTCAACCTTCCAAGTTTCCACTTAGATTTCCTGCTCTTTGGCAGCTAAGGTGTTGGCAACCTTTGATCTACCTCTCCATCCCCATCTGGAGGATTCCTGGCTCTTCGGGAGTGGCTCCCTGCCTGACCAGTTTTTCCAGCCTTCAACAACCACCCAAGCTCCAGCAGATATCACACTGCCCAGGCCATCAACATTTGGACCACCCCTTTCTCCTTGTTCCTGCTCCCCTGGCACCTGCAGCTGGGCCAGGCTCTGCTTCCCTTGTGTCACTTCTCTAATTATACCTGTTTACTATCTATCTCCCCCTCTGGACTGTCAGGGGCTGCTCTGAAGGCAGATACCTATTTTGCACATTGTATCCATTTCCTGTTGGGTTCTAGGTCCAGCCCAACACTCCATTCGTTCATTCACTCCCTGGACAAACCCTGAGCTGCTGCCTATCCAACATTCTGAGTGATGCTGTACATACAAATAATATGAAACCATCCCTTCCCTCAAGAACCAAGTCTAGCAGAGCAACAAGTAACTGTAACCCAGCACGCTGCAGTAGGGGTCACAGTGACCACGGAACAGGGAGGAGGCAGGAGAGAGTGGATAAACCTGCTCAAGGGGCTTGGCTTGGGAAAGTCTTCACAGAGAAAGTACTTGAGTTAGGTCTTAAAAATATGAGCAGACATTCCTTAGGCTAATGGAAGGAGCTGAGACATCTGAGGCAGGGAAGGGCCTCAGTTTCCTCCTCTGTAAATAGCGGATAATAATGGTGCCTACCTAATAAAGTTGTGTGAAAATTAAACTTAAAAATATATGCAAAACACTTAGGGTCTGAACCATCTGAAGTGCTAAGTGCTAGCCATGATTATTATTTACTCAGCAAATATTTATTGGCCCAGGTTATTATGGACTAAATGTCTGTGTCCTCTTAAAATGCATCAATCAAAGCCCTAATTCCTAGCATGTTGGCCATCATGATGGGGAGCTGGAACATAAATGAGGTTTATGTCATGTCACAAAGGTGGGTTCTTCATGATGGGATAAGAAAGAAGAAGATTCAGAGATGGCTCCCGCTCCGTGCGCATGCACCCAAGAAAGGCTGTGTGAGCGCACAGTGAGAAGGTCACCTTCTGCAAGCCAGGGAGGTAGTCCTCACCCAGAAATGGACCACGCCAGCACCCAGATCTCAGGCTTCCAGCCTCCAGAAATGTGAGTAATAAATGTCTGTGGCTTAACACCCTCAGGCTGTGGTATCTTGTTATGGAAGCCTAAGATCAGAGATCCATTCCCAGACAGGTTTTCAAGTCACTGGGTGCCACTTCCTCAGTCAACCCTTCCCCAACCCCAGTTTTCCATGTCTGCACTCGGACCACTTCAACCTTCCAAGTTTCCACTTAGATTTCCTGCTCTTTGGCAGCTAAGGTGTTGGCAACCTTTGATCTACCTCTCCATCCCCATCTGGAGGATTCCTGGCTCTTCGGGAGTGGCTCCCTGCCTGACCAGTTTTTCCAGCCTCCAACAACCACCCAAGCTCCAGCAGATATCACACTGCCCAGGCCATCAACATTTGGACCACCCCTTTCTCCTTGTTCCTGCTCCCCTGGCACCTGCAGCTGGGCCAGGCTCTGCTTCCCTTGTGTCACTTCTCTAATTATACCTGTTTACTATCTATCTCCCCCTCTGGACTGTCAGGGGCTGCTCTGAAGGCAGATACCTATTTTGCACATTGTATCCATTTCCTGTTGGGTTCTAGGTCCAGCCCAACACTCCATTCCTTCATTCACTCCCTGGACAAACCCTGAGCTGCTGCCTATCCAACATTCTGAGTGATGCTGTACATACAAATAATATGAAACCATCCCTTCCCTCAAGAACCAAGTCTAGCAGAGCAACAAGTAACTGTAACCCAGCACGCTGCAGTAGGGGTCACAGTGACCACGGAACAGGGAGGAGGCAGGAGAGAGTGGATAAACCTGCTCAAGGGGCTTGGCTTGGGAAAGTCTTCACAGAGAAAGTACTTGAGTTAGGTCTTAAAAATATGAGCAGACATTCCTTAGGCTAATGGAAGGAGCTGAGACATCTGAGGCAGGGGGCAAAGTATTCCCAGGAGAGCGAAACAGCAAAAATGTTCTCAGGTCAGTAGGCAGGATGAGCTGA
Organism: Cephalophus harveyi; assembly: GCA_006410635.1. Lineage (NCBI taxonomy): Eukaryota > Metazoa > Chordata > Mammalia > Artiodactyla > Bovidae > Cephalophus > Cephalophus harveyi. Next base: position 10,852 of record SJYT01049321.1, read on the forward strand.
GGTGCACCTATGAGCTCAGGGCTAGAGATGTCTTCTGACCTTGGGCTCTGCACACAAGCAGGTATGGCAGATGCCACCCACTCTGGCCGACACACGCTTCCCCTGGCCGATGTGTGGCTAAACCATGTTTCAGTGACCACATTCACTGTGTCTGCCACTGAGATAAGTGCTTCCCTTAAAATGCATTACCTGGGCGTCCCTGGTGGCGCAATGGTAAAGAAGCTGCCTGCCAATGCAGAAGACATGGGTTTGATCCCTGGTCCAGGAAAATCCCACATGCCATGGAGCAGCTAAGTCCACGCACCGTAACTACTGAGCCTGTGCTCTGGAGCCCGGGAGTTGCAAACACTGAAACCCATGCACCCTAGAGCCCGTGCTCTACGAGAGAAGACACTGCAATGAGAAGCCTGAGCACCGCAACTAGAGAGAAGCCCTGCTTTGCACTACTAGAGAAAAGCCCACACAGCAGCGAAGACCCAGCACAGTCAGAAACAAAGATAAATAAAAATGTTAAAAAGGCATCACCTTAGTTCATTCTCACAATGACTCTCAGAGGTAGATATAAATTCTGTTTTCAGGTGAAGAAACTCAGGTACCAGATGACTAGGTAACTCTCTCAGGGCCACACTGGTAATAAGTACTGGAGGTGTGATTCCAACCCAAGTTAGTCTGATCACAAAATTCATATCTTCTGACACCCACTAAGCCTGGGCACTGAGTCACTAATGAAGTTCCCTGCTTGGCAACATTTCATACATGTGGTCTGTTGGAATTAATCATGGCCTGCCCCAGGAGAGGACATTGGAAGCCTGTGCCTGGTTTCCTCAGATTCTGATCCAAGTGGCTTCTTCCATTTACTGATTTTGCTTTGTGTACTCTCACAGTAATAACCATAGTGGTGAGACTCTGAGTCCTCTTAGCAAATCATAGAAACTGAAGGTGACCTTAGGGATCCTGAAACAGCATCTCTCCCAGAAGCAAGACTGAGAAATGCTTCTTGTCTAGTTCTGACCATTAACCAGCGGAAACACACACCCTCGGCCCACAGGGGCCAAGTAGGAATGTAAAATTGTGCAAGCGGCTGAGTGGGGTGGAGGACGCCAAGGTGAGTCTAAGGTAGGTGGCAGCTGCCCAGCTCTGACCTCAGCAACACACCACAGGCAGAGCTGGGCAGAGATCACACTCATGGATACCAAACCCTCTCCCCCTGCTGATGGCAGGTGCTCCCAGATGGGAACACAGAGTACTTCGGTGGCAGGCTTTGGCCTCATTCCAAAGCCCAAGATAAATGCTTTATATCCTCAGATACAATGAGGATTCCTTTCATGCAAAATATGAAATAAAATTAGATGTCAGTCTCAAGTCTGTGAAACCACAGGGAAGGTGGGTCACAGCTTAACTTCACAGGACCCAACAGCAGTGGGCTACCTCCCTTGTTGGATTTCTTTTCTGTAGCGAACCTGACCTTCATGACATGGATTGTCAGTACCTACTCTCGGAATCCGCTTATGCCAAGTTATGCTAAGGAGACTAGACACCTGGTAGCACAGATTTTTAAGCCATTAAGCTGAACTGGCAAAGGCGTGAGAGGAGGAAAACGAAAACTTGATGGCTACTCCTTGCACAAAGGACTCTTGCTCGGGCTTACAAAGCTCCCCAGATTCTAGGTTGACTATGATTAACAGTAATAGTCAAGATGGGGAGGGGCCAGTCATGACTCCAGGACTTTGCCTGCAGGACTACAGGGATCCCTTATCTTATGAAGGCAAGTTCACACTTGGCTCTGTCCCCAAGCAGCCCATCCCATGACCGGGTAACGCTGGCCTTGCTGGAAGCAGTGAAGAGCTGTGTCCTCACTCCCCTGTTTACATGGAGTTGGGGTCTTCAGTGGCCTTGGTCTCCTCAGAACCCTCTCCCCACTCCTTCCCCATATCAGAGGCTTCTCTTCCAGCTGCCACTCCCCACTAATCCCTTCGTCCCAGTTCCCAGCACCTGTCTATGCCCTTCCTGAGTCACACCTACCTCCTCAGCTCTATCAAGTTCCTGTGCGCACAGAATGCAGGAGCCCACCGCTAGCCTTGTCCCTTCCCTCACTCTTATTCCAGTCCATTTACAAATGCCTCCAATCCACTGGGTCTCTAAGTGAGGCCCCCAGATCAGCAGCATCAGCATCACCTGGGTACTTGTTGGAGATGCAGATTATCAGGGTCCCATTCCAGACGGACTAACTCAGGAACCAAATTCGGGGTGGGGGGTGGTCAGCAATGTATGTTTTATCAAGCTTCCAGGTGATTCAGATACAGCCCAGTGTGTGAGGCCCACTGAACCACACATTTTCATTTGCTTTTATTCTAAGGAATAAGGAAATGGAAGTAATTTTCTAAATCTGGCTGATTTTTCTATTTCCCTTACTGCTCTCTACATTCACCAGTAATATAAGATCCAAATATACAACCCAAGTTCAATACAGTGGGCCTCTAAAATGCCTACAGGCATTTTAAAAATTCATGATCCATTTGTAACTGTAGACCATGAAGATGATTCTCCACATGGCTACAGAGAAAACACATTGCCATGCAGCCTGGGAAAGAAAGAACGGAAATGCACAAACTCATGCCAAAACGTCCACCAGCACTCAGAGTATGTGAAAATAAAATCAATAGTCTGCTAATCCAGGGAAAACGGGTTTGATCCCTGGTCTGGTAAGATTCCATAGCCTGTGAACCACAACCACTGAGCCCCTTTGCTACAAGTGCTGAAGCCCGGAGCCTGGAGCCTGCTCCACAACAAGAGAAGCCCATGTACCGCAACGAAGAATAGCCCCTGCTCGCTGCGACTACAGAAAACATGTGCAAAGCAATGAAAACCCAACACAGCCACACAAAAAATGAATAAAGATTTTAAAAGATTTTTAAAAAGAGAGCCTAATAAAAGCTACAATCTATGAATATGAGCTGTATATGCTTATATATTAAGTAGAATGGACAGATGTTAATCAATATTTTAGTTCAAGTGTTTAAAATGTTCACCATCAGCACAAGTAAATTTATTTTTTGGTGGTTATTAACATTTGAGTGGTGCATGATTTTTTAGGGGGCATTGTATCGGCATATAGAATCCTAAATCCCTGTCACCTCCAAGAAACTATGTATTAATTCTTCACTCAAATCCTTTGGAACATCAGGTACTACAAGTACTAGGCCTCAAGGCAAATAAGAAGATGAGTCAAAACCAAAATAAATTTGAAAAGAGCAAAGTACTCAGTTTACATTTTCAGTATTTTCCTAGACCACTGAAACTAGGGAATCTATACAAAACTGATTTTCCTTTGTCTAGTTTTCCTCAGAAAATGATTTAAAAAAAAGAATGGCTTAATAAATAAGCTCATAAAAAGATGTTTAGCATCATTGGCCATCAGAAGAGTGTGAATCAAAACTACTTCAGACCAACTAGGATGGCCAAGAAAAAAAAACTAGAGAAACCGAAACTCTCATACATTGCTGATGGGATTGTAAATGGTGCAGTCACTTTGGAAAACAGTCTGGCAGTTCCTGAAAATGTTAAATATAGAACTAACATATGTTTTTCACTTGTAGGTATGTACCCCCCCAAAATGAAAACATATGTCCACATAAAAACATGAATGTTCACAGCAGCATTAATTATAGCAGGCAAAAGGTAGAAACAACACCAATGTCGACCAACAGATGAATGGATAAACAAAATGTGGTATACACTTACAACAGAACATTATTTGGCAATAAAAAGAAAGCTCTGATACATGAGGCAATGTAGATAAATTTTGAAAACATTATGCTAAATGAAAGAAGTCAGAATACAAAACCACATATTGTATGATTCCATTTATATTGAATGTCCAGCATAGGCAAATCTATAGACAGAAAGTAGATTAGTGGTTATTTAGTGGGGGAGGCAGGAGATTAGAAGGGGCCAACTAAGGGGTAGAAGGAGTAGTACTATTTTTAGGGCAATAAAAATGTCCTGAAATTGATTACGGTGATGGTTGCACAACTCGGTGAATATACTCAATATCAATGAATTGTACACTTTATCGGTGAATTGTATAGTATATGAATTACATCTCAATAAAACTGTTATTTAAAAAATGACCTCGAGGAGGACTTCCCTGGTGATTCAATGGTTAAGATAATGTGTTTCCATTGCAGAGGGTATGGGTTCAATCCCTGGCTTGGGGAACTAAGATCCCACAAGCTTTACAGCATGGCCAAAAAAAAAAAAAAAGGTGACCTCGAAGCTAGAAGAAAATTACAAACAAACTCAGTCAACTAAAAAGTGTTAGGTACCCCAAATATGTGACTTCTTCTGTCTCTTTTGCACTGTAAATTTCTCCCAAATGAAGGTAAGAAATTTTATTATCACTTTACAGTTTACAAGCACTTTTATAAGTAAGGTCCTTTTGAATCCTTACTTCATAATCTTAGAGAGAGACAACTGTCTCCATAATTTTATATTTAGGGACATGGTGCCTCTGAGTTTATGAGGCTTACTCCTGCTCAGTCAGTTGGTCAGGGTAAATATCAGTTCTTCTGCACCTGAACCCTGTGCCCTTCCTTCCACACTGTGTAGCATTTGGGGTACTGAGAAGAGACCATCTGGTTGATATGCAGAGGTAGCACTGCTGACTGGTCTCAAAAAGGAGATTGCTCAAGACTTGATTTTCCTGGGAGCTGGACTAGTTATCCTAACGCCTAAAATCAAGCCAAGTATAATATAACTGATCAGCAGTCTTGTAGTACCATAGAAAGAATCCTTTGCTGTTGATTTCTTTGCTCTTTTGGAATTTATTTCAGTTTGGGCTCATCCTTTTATTTGTTTCAAAGTCTAGACCGTGTAGTATTAAATCTTCCCAATATCTCTGATCACTTATGTATTCTGAACCACATTCTTGATCTATAACAGTGTCTTTGTTAGATCATGAATGAAACCATTTTTATTAGTTTGCTAATTCACATTTCTGTTCTCAATAAAAGCATGTCCTCAAATAGCAACCTGGACAATTTTAAGGAGATGCAAGAGGATGACATTCATTATTACAAAGCTTTCTATAAATTATGAGTTTGGGATTAACAGATATACACTACTGTGTACAAAATAAATAAAAAGGACCTACTGTATAGCACAGTGAACTATATTCAATATCTTGCAATAACCTGTAATGGAAAAAAAAAAATCTGAAAAAGAATATATGTGTGTAACTGAATCACTTTGCTATATACCTCAAACTAATACAACATTGTAAATCAACTATACTTCAATTAAAACAACAACAAAGCTTTTCCAAATTATATACAAACATTTTTAGAACCAGAAACAATGTCCTTGGACCATTAGACTCACTTAACATTAAAGCAGAATCGAAACAGTTTGGGCTCCTTTAGAAAATCATTTCAAATCTTTCTGAAGTCTTGCTGTGATCTCCTCCTATATATACTCTAAGCAACAATACTTTTTCTTAAGGTTTATTCCAATTACTTTCAAAAATGAGTTTGAGTCACTATTAAAAAACTAAGCCCAATTTAAACAGGACACCCAAAATAAAGCCAGTTAAATGAAGTGCTGCAGTCAAACCAAAAAGGAAGGCCTCATAGGTTCAGGCTGTCTCACTTCAAAGAAAGCACATGCATTTTAAAAACCTGGAGTTTCGGTGCCAAGTCCATCAGGCCAACAACCCAGGAATTTCCAAATGTTTATCCATATTCTGTAAACATGATTTTACTTTTACTCTGTATTCCTATTCAACCTTCTCTGTACCCTACAGAAAATGTCATGAACAGTAGCCAGAAGCTCAGGGGCTGGGAAGAGGGGGTAAGAGGGTATTCTTTAATAAGTACAGAGTTTCTGTTTGGGACAAGGAAGAAGTTCTGGAAAAAGAGAGCAGTGATGGTTGCCCAACAAGGTGACAGTGCTTAATGTCATTGAACGGCTAGGAATTCCCTGGTGGTGGGTGAGGATTCTGTGCTTTCATTGCCTGGGGCCTGGGTTCAATCCCTGGTCAGGGAACTAAGAACCGGGGAGTCACACAGTGTGGTGAAAAAAAAGAAGAAAAAAAATTAAAATGACAAATTTTATGTTGTATTTTATCACAATAATAAAAGTATCTAGAAACAAAAAACATATAGCTAGTATACTAACCACATATCCAAATCTTGCTTAAGGTGCCTAGCTTCCTGGGGCTGGGCCCATAAAGCTGTTAAGTGTGTTTGTCCTGGTCTGGCAAAATGAAGGTTCAAACACAGGACTGGATGGAAATGTTGGGAAATATACTGTAAATTACTTCTTTAAACTGGGTTGAAAAAAATTTCAACCCAACAAACTCTCTGCCAGTGTTTCTTAAGCGATAATACTCAAAGGATCCCCTGAAGACCTTGATTGAGCAGGCCAGGGTAGCTCTGAAATACCATATTTCAACATGCCCCTAGATGATGCCGATGTTGCTGGACCCTGACTCACTCTCAGCAGCAAGGCCCCTGAGCGCTAAAAGTAACGCAGCCACCCTATTAATCCAACCGCTCTAGAACCACGGTCCTCTCACCAGGAAACGCGGAGGGTTATTCACAACCTTCGTAAAAATGCGCTGAGAAACCAGGATGGAAGGTCTCACTGAAGCTAGCGTACGAAGAAAACGCACCCACCCCCGGGGCTAGAAAGCAGCCACAGGCGATAAGGAGAGCGGACAGAGCGGTAGTTTCGCAGAAAGCCCTCAAGCCGACTTCAGAACAGTCTGGAAAACACCCTTCTCAACCTCGAAGAATGCCTGGAATTCAGTGGCCTTTCTCCAACACAAAGATGTCCAATTTTGACCGAGCTCCCTATAGAAGAACCTTGCAATATACCCCTTGAAGACTGACAACGCCCAGCACATTGACGAACTCGGCCCCTCCCTTACAAATGGGTCAGAAAGTGGGGAAAAACAATTCTCAAAATCCTGCGGAGGTGGGAGCTCGGGGCTCCCGGGCTGCGCGGGCTAACGAGCATCTCCCGGGCTCTCAGGTGTGCGGCGGAGATTCCGCAGGCAGCCCCCACCTGCTCTCAACTAGCCCGCGCCTCCCTCGGCGCTGCGAATGTTCACCGCTCCAACACAAACTCAGAGGCCCTTTTAATCTGGTTAAAGAGAAGCTCAACAGAAAGTGAAACATTTCCCGTCCCTTGGAGGAGAGAACTCCAGGCCAGGTAGGAGAAAGAAAATGGGTCGCAGGCACCTGTAGCCGCCCCGCTTCTAGACGATTCCGCAGGAGAACCGTGACTGTCATCCCCTGGAGGGAGCGGGGAGGCAAAAGGCAGTTAAGCATCCCCAGAAAGGGGAGAAAAAAGTTACTGTCCAAGAAAGTATACTCCCAATCTACATGGACGTGGGCTGACATCAGCTCGCGTTTACTCGCGCTACCCCTCCACCTCCGCCCGCACGATGAATCCAGGGAGCACCCCCCCAGCACCCCGCAAAGCCTTCCGCAGCCGAAGTCGAGACCCGAGCAAGGTGTCCCGGCGCTGCCGGAGCGCGGCTGCGGCGCTGCGGCCGGCTCTCTTCCAGCCTAGCCGAGGGCCGTGCCGGGACGCCCGCGGGCGCTCGGTGGTCGGAAGGGAGAAGGAGGAGGGTACTCGCCTGGAAGCTGGTGGCGGCCGAAGTTGGCGCAGTCGGGGTCGGGCTCAGGGTGAAGGCGGCTCTGGCCGGCGCTCGGGCGCCTCCGACACTACGCCGGCGGCTGGGCCGATGTCCCCTGCGCTCCCCGCGCGTCGCCGGCGGCGCCTGGCGGAGCCGGAGTACTGGAGGCGGCCTGGGGAATGGGCGGGTGCGAGTGGCCTCGGCCGCCGCTCCCGTGTATTATTGTGACTCAAGCTATTTCCTGTTTGGAGGTTTGGGAGAAAGAAAAAAAAAAATCCAGGGTGGGGGCAGAGGGGTTGGGGCGGCGGCGACCGGAGAGAGCGGCGGCCCGGAGGGGCCTCGGGTGGCCAGAGGCCTGTCTCCTTCGAGCCCCCAAGGGTGCCAAGCTCGCGAGCCGGGGGGAAAGAAACGCAGTTTCTTGCAGCTTTACTTTGGGGTATCTGGAAGGACCGAGGCGGAGCGGGGGCGGGGGGAGGTTCACACACGCCACCCAGCGGTGGGGTAGGGGCTACGGCCGCAGGGACTGCCTGGCTGGTCACTCCAGCCCGTGCGCTCACTGGTCTGGCTTTTTTCTTCTCTGCACAACTACCCCTGAGCTTTCTTCCCGCCCAAGGGCGAGTGGAATTCGCTGTGCTGCTTTCTTTATTCTTGACCTGGTCGGCTTTTCGATCCTCTCCATGGGTGTGGGCAAGGAACTGGTCAGCGTCTCTACTTTTTCAAAAACCACCGGACGATGGTTGGGGGCCATTGTGGGTGTTCGATTGGCAACTTTTGCTGGAGAAGACGGAGGGGTGGGGATTTTTGTTTTTGTTGGGAGGGGGATGGTAAAACAGGTTAATTATTTTGATGGAAAGTTAACTTTTACGATCAGCTTCCGTTCCCCTCCTCCACTAACCTCACCCTTACCCGGGATCACTAGGTCTGAGGCCCCAGTCCGGAAATACCGGTTCCTCCCGCTGGGACAATAGGTGCGGGCGGGAGCGTTAACCGAGAGCTAGCTTGGTCTCCGCTGGAATCCCTGCTCAGATGGAAAGGCAGAATCCTCCTAGTGCCCAAGCCTGCAACTGGCGAACAGGTGCGTCTTCATTTAGTCTTGTTAAAGGTCCTGGGATGGTTTGGGGGACTCGTTTAATGGGTGAAGAGTTTCAATTTGGAACTCTGAAAAATGCCGGTTGCACAGCTTTTTTTATGTGTATTTTACCACCAAAAAAAAAAAAAAAAATTCATGGGAAGATGATACCTTCATTCAGTCAAGACAGAGTTGCTTATGATTGGCAAGCTCCCATTCCCTCCTCCCTTACACAAACCTTTGCCAGAAGTAGCGGAATAAGTAAAACTAAAGTTCATTTAGTTTACTGTGTATGTGTATGTGCGCGCGCGCTCAGTCCTGTCTGACCTTCAGTTCAGTCGCTCAGTCGTGTCCGACTCTTTGCGACCCCATGAATCGCAGCACGCCAGGCCTCCCTGCCCATCACCAACCCCCGGAGTTCAGTCAATCTCATGTCCATCGAGTCGGTGACGCCATCCAGCAACCTCATCCTCTGTCGTCCCCTTCTCCTCCTGCCCCCAATCCCTCCCAGCATCAGGGTCTTTTCCAATGAGTCAACTCTTCACACGAGGTGGCCAAAGTACTGGAGTTTCAGCTTCAGCATCAGTCCTTCCAATGAACACCCAGGACTAATCTCCTTTAGGATGAACTGGTTGGATCTCCTTGTCTGACTTTAAGACCCCATTTTCTCTAGCTGGCCAGGCTCCTCTGTCCATGAGGATTCTCCAAACAAGAATAATGGAGTGGGTTGCCGCGCCCTCCTCCAGAGGATCTTCCCAATTCAGGGATGGAACCCAGGTCTCCCGATTGCTGGCGGATTCTTTACCCTTTAGACTTTGGGGAGTACCAATCAACAAGTTATTCCAAGAAGTGAGTACATCGGATCTACAGGACAGTACAGTTTTTAAAAAGATGAACAGTAGTTTGTAAGGAACATAGTGCTGGCAAGATGATAAAGGTGAATATGATATCTTGCTGGAGAAGGCAGTGGCACCCCACTTCAGTACTCTTGCCTGGAAAATCCCATGGATGGAGGAGCCTTGAAGACTGCAGTCCATGGGGTCGCTGAGGATCGCACAGGACTGAGCGACTTCACTTTCACTTTTCACTCATGCATTGGAGAAGGAAATGGCAACCCACTCCAGTGTTCATGCCTGGAGAATCCCAGGGATGGGGGAGTCTGGTGGGCCGCCGTCTATAGGGTCGCACAGACCCCATCTGTAGCCATGTCTATAGTGACACGGCTGAAGTGACTTAGCAGCAGCAGCAGCAGCAGCATGGTGTCTTGCTGTTAATCTAAGAAAGCAGGAACACATACATTTGTGTATTTTCTAAGTGGATAGATAAATTATTAAATTTGGGAGAGATGGAGCAAGTTGGAAAGTACAAGGATAGAAGCTAAACTTCTCTGACTATATCTTGTTTTGTAGATTTGACTGGGATACCGTAAATTCTTATGATTATGAAAAGTTCCTCCAATGCGGGAGACCCAGGTTCAATCCCTGGGTCGGGAAGATCCCCTGGAGAAGGAAATGGTAACCCACTCCAGTATTCTTGCCTGGAGAATCCCACGGACAGAGAAGCCTCGTAGGCTACAGTCCATGGGGTCGCAAAGAGTCGGACACGACTGAGTGACTTCACTCACTCACTCACTCATGAAAAGTTGAACATTTAAAAAGCAAAATGCAACAAATAAATACAGGTATCAAGTTGGTGGCTTAACCATATAAAGGGGAAATTATGTCAAGTAACTTTAAAACACAACTGTTTGGTTCTACATGCCTTAGGAATATACCTTAAGGATGAAGAGAATGCTAAAAAACAAAACATAAACTGCTTTTTAGTAATCATAATGTTAGCAATAATTTATGTTAATGTTCTTACAAAAATAAAAGATAAATATAAAATCAAAGCTAAGCAATATTAAATTTGAACTGAAATTATAATTTAGAACTTATATTTTCTTAAATATTTTTCCTAAGGTCTGTTGTTCAAAATGTTCACTGAACAGTGACCAATCTGGCAGGATTAAGCGCTCTTAGATTCCAGATTGTGGTCTCTAAATACCATTTTTCTTTGAAAGGAACTAGACCTGTTTGGAGAAGTGACTTATTTTAGATTAAAGGCAAGAAGCACCCAAAATAAGACTGGGAGTATCTTGTCAATTCAGAAAGCAAGGAAGCTATCAAAAACTAATAGATTTACATGAAATCGAATAAGAAGCCAACTTATAGAAGCACCCACTGGCCAAAGTGGGATAAATTTGAGCATTAATAACAAAAATGACTGCAATGAATTGAGACATATCATAAATATACATATATATACGTACATATATATATGTGTGTATATATATATATATGAGTCATAAGAATACTTTTTAAAAACCCAAAAGCCCTAATTGGTTACCTTGCAGATTCGGTGGAACTAATTCATTATTTTGAGAGCTGGTAAATTGTAAGAGAAAATTACATGTTTTATCTGGCTCTTTTGGACTGTATCTAACACTTCATGTGTACCATCTTAGATATTATATCCCTCACTTGTCTCTTATTCTAGCCACTGCTATAGCAGCAAATTCTAGGTGGGCTCTTTCCAGCTTCATGCAGGAGCAACCCAAATGACCTCATCTCCTAACTCCCACTCCAGTGCTTCCCTATCAATACCAGTGTGAGAATCCATGGAAACTATCTTGTTGCCTATGCATACAGCACCCTGAGGGGTGGGTGAGTTAGCATTTCATGATCTCACTGTGGACCAGTCGGGGGAATAGAAGCTGATAACTAAATATTCCCTCCTTTTCTCCCAGGATAAACTATTCTGAGGCTCAGTCCATATCACTTCTCGAAAATCAAGTCACAATGAATCACTTAATCAGATGATTGTAGCCACAAGACTACGGATGAGCCTCCCTTGAACTGGCTCTCCCAGCTTCCCCCACCTGAGAACCAGGCTTTCAGTGGGGCTCCCCAGGTGGTTCAGATGGTAAAGAATCTGCCTGTAATGCAGGAGACCTAGGTTCAAGACCTGGGTTTGATCCCTGGATTGGAAAGTTTGCCTGGAGAATTCTCAGCTGGAGAATTCCATGGGCTGAGGAGCTTAGCAGGTTACAGTCCCTGGGGTCACAAAGAGTCAAACGCACTGAACGACTAATACACAAAGAGCCCATGTCTCAAGAACTCTGCTTCCTGGGAAACCCAAGCTATGAGCTGTACAAACTGTATCTCAGGATAACTAAATAATTGATGAGGAAATTATTCTAGCAAATGAAATGACAAAATTTGAACATCAGCATTTTCCAGAACTCTAATAAAAATGTATCAAGGCAGTGGTCATCAAAGGCGACTAATATCATAGAAAAGATCACTAGACATTGTATGCAATTGCTGGAAATACACAACAGTGCAAATGACACATTTTTGCCAAAAAAGAGCAAACCTGAATCTGATCAAGCTTCTAAACTGAACTACCAGTTTAAGGGAACTATTGGAATAGAAGAATGTGTTAACACTACTAGGGGCATGTGAACAAAATCGTATGTGAGAAACTCTAAAAGACAAATGACCCAGTTTCCTCAAAAAGTGGCAGGCACTAAAAATGATGAGGGAAGAAAACACAGATTAAAAGACTTAAGTGGTATCAGTGAAATACCACATGTATTTCTTGTTTGGTTTCTGATTCAGAATGAGATATTTGGGGAAACTTGATAGCCCCTAAGGTAGAAAAATTTTAGGAAATGTTTTTAAATATTTTAATTACATGCCCTAATTTAATACATGTGGTTGGTGTTGCTACTACCTGTGGTTTGGGTGGCGTATTTATTATATATATAATTTCAGAGAACATTTCAGGTAGGAAGAAAAGGACTCTGATGGGCACAGTTGGTTATTGACATTTTCTGTTTTTCCCATCCATTCTTTTCATTTTGGGTAACGGGCTCTATGTATGCCTTTGCGCTTTCCTGTAAACAGCAAACAGCATTTTCAGTAACATAATTATTTCCATTCTGAACACTAAACATTGCAAAATCTGCTCTTTGGAATAAAGAGACACTTCTATGGGCCATGGGGACAGTACTCTGAAAAATGGGACAAGAACTCTGGGTTCTGACTCAGCTCAGCAGAGGTTCTCTTCCTGCCACTGGCACTAAGTCAGTCCCATAGAAACCATCTTGCCTTCCTGGGAAACAAAGCCCTATTCTGTGCCTCTTGTGACAGGGAGTGCTTGTATTCTGAGGTTCTGAAATCAATACTGTGCTTCACCTGCAAGCTGGATAAATAGGATGGGGAAAGAGTCAAATCTCAGTCTAAAATGGGGCACTTGTCTTGGTGAGACAGGTGTTTCCTCTACAGATAATAGGTGTATCATTGAGCCCCTGAAAGAGCCTTGTTTCTAGTTTTGACTTTGCTACTTGCTGCCTATGTGATTCTGAGTTTTGCATGTTTTGTAGTTTCATTGAGAAATAATTGTCATAGATCCCTGTATAAGTTTAAGGCATACAGCATGACAGTTTCATTTACACATATTGGGAAATGATTACTACAACAGGTTCAGCTAATAGGCATCATCTTATAACAAAAGGAAAACGGGAAATAATGTTCTCTTTGTGATGAGAACTCTTAGGATTTACCCTTTTAACAACTTTTCTGTATATCGTACAGAAGTGTGGCTGTGGTTAGCATATTGTACATTACATCCCTAATATTTATTCTGTAATGTTTATTTTATAATGTCTTATAATAATATAATTGGAAGTTTACCTTTTGATCATCTTCCTCCAATTTCTGCCTCTTCCCTCCTCCCCCACAACACAAGTTTATATTTAACTTCTCTGACTCTCAACTTCTGTCTTTTACTCTTTGACCTGTCAACTCCATTTTTAGGTGTCTACCCATCCCCCACATATACTTGCACACATATTGAAAGAAATACATTTAAGAATGCTTATTCCTGTGTATTGGACTGGCAAAAAATTAAAATTAAATGCCACTAAAGGAATGGCTAGATGAACAGTACATTTGGATGATGTGCTAAATGTAGTTTGATGCCTTTCAAGGTAGTTTTTTGTATGAACTATTCAGAGATTTTCATGTCCAAAATGAGTATTCAATTAATTAAAGTTATAAATTTAAAACTCTAGTTCTTCTTTAGGCTTTAACTTTACACATTTTATTATTCTGTTTTGTAAATCTGGTTTTTGTTTTCACTTAAAAAAATTTATGTTTGATACATACAAAATCATGTAAGTAACATCTGTATAAACTTGGGAGCATATAATAAAATGAATACATGAATCCACCACATTATTAATCAGTAGAACATTACAAATAGTTTTGATGATGTCACAGGCTTCCAAATCCTAACCCCATCCCCCAACCATTTCAAGGTAATCACTGTCCTAAATTCTGCATTTGTTTAAAAAGTTGCTGGTTTTTTTTTTAACCAGACATATACATCTTCCTAAACAATATATTGTTTGGATTTGCTAGTTTTTGAGCTTTATAAGAATAGTCACATTCTGTGTAGTCTTCTGCTACCAGCTCTTTTTCAAAACAAATTTCATTTCTAAGATTTATTCAGGTTGCTGAGTATAGCTATATTTCATCCAATTTTATTCCTGTGTAATATTCCATTTCTCTATTTAAGTTTTCCTTTTTATAAAAAGATACCCATGGTGGGGAGTGGGAGGAATTGGGAGATTGAGATTGACGTGTCTATGCTATTGATACTATGTATGAGATAGATATGGAGAAGGAAATGGCAACCCACTCCAGTATTCTTGCCTGGAGAATCCCATGGATGGGGAAGCTTGGTGGGCTACAGTCCATGGGATCGCAAAGAGTCGGACACGACTGAGCGACTTCACTCACTCATGAGATAGATAAATAATGATAACCTGTTGTATAGCACAGAGAATTTTACTTGATGCTCGTGGTGATGTAAATGGGAAGGAAATGCAAAAAAAGAGATGTATGTATATCTGTTTCATTTTGCTATACAGTAAAAACTAACACAACATTATAAAGCACCTATTCTCCAATAAAACTTTAAAAAAAAGATGCCTACCCTCTAGACAGATGATTACTTTCTTAGTGAACTTTAAGGGAAAGATTTCAAGACCATCACAAGATCAGAATTTGTAGACAGGAAGAGTGATTCTTCTTTTTACATATCAAGAAAATGCATTTATCATCCCATGTCTTTGGGGGTTTTGCCTAGTATATCAAAAGACACATAGCTCCCAGAAAAATGTGTCTGGATGAAACTCACTAAACGTTGTTTATACTTATGCTGCTGCTGCTTCTGCTAAGTCGCTTCAGTCGTGTCTGAATCTGTGCGACCCCATAGACAGCAGCGCACCAGGCTCCCCCATCCCTGGGATTCTCTAGGCAAGAACACTGGAGTGGGTTGCCATTTCCTTCTCCAGTGCATGAGTGCAAAGTGAAAGTAAAGTCGCTCAGTTGTGTCCGACTCTTTAGCAACCTCATGGACTGCAGCCTACCAGGCTCCTCTGCCCATGGGATTTTCCAGGCAAGAGTACTGGAGTGGGTTGCCATTGCCTTCTCCGAGATACTTATGATAATCATTCCCTAATTCCAAGAAGGGATATCCTTCTAGCCCACATCCCTGGATTACTAATTCTTCCTTCTACTCATGGAAATCTACACCTTACATGTACTTTTGAGAAAATTTTATATTTCTTTGGCTCTTATAATTTGTAAATGTCTTTTCTTCATAATTCTTAAGACCTTGGGACTTCATGAATCCTGCTTCTTTTCATATACCTCTCAACTTAGAGCCATATAACTCCAGCAGATATTAAAACAACAGCCAATGAAAGTGGTAACAGTTGTTGAATCTAGTGGAATGTTATGTGTATGTTTCCTGTGGTTCCCACTATTTTCTATGTTTGAAATGTTTCCTGTATAAAAATTAAGGGAGGGGGATAGAATTGAATTCTGATGTCTTTCTTGACTGTCTGATGTGAAGGTCACAACTTTTTTAGCTATTTCTGCTGACCACCTCTGAGGATGTTTTCCATCAGTTAAGTTAAAAGCAGTAAGCTAATCTGTATAAACCAACATAGAAAGTTCAAGATATGTTGCTAAAAAAAGGCAAGTCGAAGAACATATACATATGGTATACTGTTTATGCAGTACATACATGCATCAGTTCAGTACCTTCTTCCTGGGCAAAGGCAGATATGGGGCAGGTAAACACCCAACGTGTAGCTACCAGTCACAGTATTGAGAAGAAAGGCAAGAGCCATGCTCAGTAACCACTGGGCTGAAGAGTACTTTGATCTCCTTTAACACCCTTCATAGTCCACTCTACTTTAGAATGATACCTTAAGTCACTTAATTTATAATTCTGTTTAGAGCCAGGGTTTACCTCTAGATACACTGTTCCTATGGCCAGAGCTTAGGAAGTTTTTCTAAGAAAATATCAGTTCAAGTACCTGACACAGGGCCTACTTTAGAACATTTAACAATATTAATTATTTGGACTTTGACAAATAGCTCATAAAGGTACAGTACTTTGTCTTGATTACTTGTTTGTTCCAGAGATCACTGTAGTTTTAGTTAAGCCTCTGGGCTATATTGATTTTAAATATGGATGAAAAGCATACTTTCCTTGGGAATGGAATCTCCAGGGAGATAGAGATATATAGAGATATGGATAAATTCACTGAACAACTTAGTAGGAAAACAAGGATGTGTTATAGTGTCTCATGTAAAAATCATCTTTCTCATTATGATGCTCAAAAAAGCTACACAATAAAATAATACTTTTGTGATAATTACAGCTGATATTTACATGTATAGTGAAATCATAGAAACTAGAGGCTGAGATACAGTTGAATTGCACCTGTGCTTATTATGCATCAGATAATAAAAAAGACATGACCAAAATTATTTTAATGAGCATTTATTTGGCAAAGAATGCCTGTGACACTAAACCAAGGTTATATAAGCATGTTAATTGATTGAGGGATTCTTCTGCTTAAGTCAATAGCCACCACAAAAACCAGGGCAGGTGAGGATGTGGTGACGCTGCTGCCTTGCTACTGCCTTTGTAAACTGCTCTCTTTTAAAAAGTATTTTCAGAAAATGCATATAAAGACTTGTTAAAAAAAAAAAAAAAAAAATCATTGACCCTGTGATTTTACCCTGGGCACAGATTCTGCTATCTTAAGCCAGTAGTACAAATGCAGAGAAAACTACATGCACAAAACTTTTCATCAACATATTTTTCATAAGAGCAAGAAAAAACAGCATAAGTAGCCAATAATTATGAGGAAGGTAAATTGAGGCATGTCCACTAAAAGGAACACTATGTGGGCATATGTATATTAAGTATGAAGAGTATTTAGAAATAGTTTTTCAGCCAACAAATATTTATTGAGTCAGCTTTACTATCACCACACTAAGCACAAGTGATACAAGGATGAACAGAAACATGGGGAAAGTTTTGTCCTCATGGAGCTTGTGGATAACACAATATAATTTTCACTGTAAATGACAGACTATAAAATTCACATGCTGTGATTACCCCAATGCAAAAATGAAAAACCAAAATACAAACTTTGTGGGATTTTCGTAGCACATATGATTTCCCCCCTCTGCATCATTTTAGAGAATGCATTTTTTTTTTGTTTCAGATAATATGAGATATAAAGAAAGATCAAGAAATATTGTTGTTAGCTGAAAAAAACAGAATAATAATACAGATAGAATAGCTGCAGCTCTGTGTGCAGATGGACAGGGATTGAAAGCAGTTGTTCAAAAAAGAAAAGTATCAGGAAGAGCGATAGAATCTGAGCTAACTCATTTTTCTTTTTAACAAGTGCGTGTTAATGCTGCTGCTTCAAGCCTTGTAACAATGTATGCTTTAAAAAGAGACTTGGAGGAGCATTTCCCCTGTCAGTCCAAGAGCTCTAGGGAAAGACACATGGTACAGGAAAAAGAGCATTGGGCGTTTGACTGCCACAGACCTGGGCATACATCCCAGGTCACTTTCCAATGGAGTGACCAAGGTAAGCCCACTTTATCTATTTGAACTTATTTTCTCTTTTAAAAACAAGTCTAGCAACCTCCCTGGTGATTCAGTGGCTAAGACTCCATGCACCCAATGCAGAGGGCTCAGATTCAATCCCTGGTCAGGGAAGTAGATCCCCCATGCTACAACAAGAGTTTGCATGCTGCAACGAAGACCCAGCACAGTCAAATAAATATATCTTTTTAAGCTAAAATAAGGCTAGTATTCGGCAGCTGTGTGATGGAATTCCAGTTGAGCTATTTCAAATCCTAAAAAACGATGCTGTGAAAGTGCTGAACTCAATATGCCAACAAATTTGAAAAACTCAGCAGTGGCCACAGGACTGGAAAAGGTCAGTTTTCATTCCATTCCCAAAGAAAGGCAATGCCAAAGAATGTTCAACCTACCACACAATTGCACTCATCTCACACTCCAGTAAAGTAATACTCAAAATTCTCCAAGCCAGGCTTCAACAATACATGTTGAACCTGGATCTGTGAACTTCCAGATGTTCAAGCTGGTTTTAGAAAAGGCAGAGGGACCAGAGATCAAATTGCCAACATCCGCTGGATCATGGAAAAAGCAAGAGAGTTCCAGAAAAACATCTATTTCTGCTTTATTGACTGTGCCAAAGCCTTTGACTGTGTGGATCACCACAAACTGTGGAAAATTCTGAAAGAGATGGGAATACGAGACCACCTGACCTGCCTCTTGAGAAATCTGTATGGAGGTCAGGAACCAACAGTTAGAACTGGACATGGAACAACAGACTGGTTCCAAATCAGGAAAGGAGTACATCAAGGCTATATATTGTCACCCTGCTTATTTAACTTATATGCAGAGTACATCATGAGAAACGCTGGGCTGGAGGAAACACAAGCTGGAATCAAGATTGCTGGGAGAAATATCAATAACCTCAGATATGCAGATGACACCAGCCTTATGGCAGAAAGTAAAGAAGAACTAAAGAGCCTCTTGATGAAAGTGAAAGAGGAGAGTGAAAAAGTTGGCTTAAAGCCCAACATTCAGAAAATGAAGATCATGGCATCCAGTCCCATCAGTTCATGGCAAATAGGGAAACAGTGGCAGACTTTATTTTTTGGGGCTCCAAAATCACTGCAGATGGAGACAACAGCCATGAAATTAAAAGACGCTTACTCCTTGGAAGAAAAGTTATGACCAACCTAGACAGCATATTAAAAAGCAGAGACATTATTTTGACAACAAAGTTCTGTCTAGTCAAGGCTATGGTTTTTCCAGTAGGCATGTATGGGCGAGAGAGTTGGAGTATAAAGAGCTGAGCACCAAAGAATTGATGCTTTTGAACTGTGGTGTTGGCGAAGACTCTTGAGAGTCCCTTGGACTGCAAGGAGATCCAACCAGTCCATCCTAAAGGAAATCAACCCTGAATATTCATTGGAAGGACTGATGTTGAAGCTGAAGCTCCAGTACTTTGGCCACTTGATGTGAAGAACTGACTCATTGGAAAAGACCTGGATGCTGGGAAAGATTGAAGGCAGGAGGAGAAGGGGACGACAGAGGATGAGATGGTTGGATGGCATCACTGACTCAATGGACATGAGTTTGAGCAAACTTGGGGAGTTGGTGATAGACAAGGAGGCCTGGTGTACTGCAGTCCATGGGGTCGCAAAGAGCTGGACATGGCTGAGCAACTGAACTGAACTAAAGGCTAATGTTACCTGCTTCATGTTGTTGTCAGTGTTAGAATTTATATATCTACATGAAAGTGAAAGTCACTCAGTCATGTCTGACTCTTTGCGACCCTGTGGACTATACAGTCCATGGAATTTTCCAGGCCAGAATACTTGAGTGGAAAGCCATTCCCTTCTCCAGGGGATCTCCCAGCCCAGAGGTTGAACCTGGGTTTCCTGCATTGCAGGTGGATTCTTTACCAGGTGAGCTACCAGGGAAGCCCATATATCTACATAGACAGAGGGAAAACTAGAATATTTTATCAGGATTACAACTGGCTATAGATGATAGAATCTCAACTACAATAGCCAAACAAGATTGACCTTTATTTCACATCACAAACTATCTGGAGGCAGATTGTTCAGTATTTTTTTTGCTTTGTATAGCATTCTAAGATGAAAGCAGGGAACAAGAGAAACCACCTCCAATACAGGGGACAAGGTTTTCCATTCTTTCTGCTCTGCCATCTCCCTGTGACTTTCATCCTCATGGGTCCAAGATGGCACCCCCACCGTCAGGCATCTCGTGTATAGTGTGAGCAAGACCCGCTCAAGCTGAGTCTGCCCATGAGTTTCCCTGTAAGCATCTCTGCTTCCATTAGCCAAATTTGGGACCTAAGGCTATTCTTGGGCTTCCCAGGTGACTCAGCAGTAAAGATCCCCTGGAGAAGGAAATGGCAACCCACTCCAGTGTTCTTCCCTGGAAAATCCTGTGGACAAAAGTGCGTAGCAGGTTACGGGCCAGGGGGTCGCAAAGAGTCAGACACGACCAAGCTATTAAACAACAACAAGGCTATTCTTAGCTCCACACTTACATATACACCCCCCACACACACTCTAGCCTCTAAACTCTTTGCAGATACAGCTTATACCTGATACAGTGATACCCTGGAGAAGGAAATGGCAACCCACTCCAGTGTTCTTCCCTGGAAAATCCTGTGGACAAAAGTGCGTAGCAGGTTACGGTCCAGGGGGTCTCAAAGAGTCAGACACGACCAAGCTATTAAACAACAACAAGGCTATTCTTAGCTCCACACTTACATATACGCCCCCCACACACACTCTAGCCTCTAAACTCTTTGCAGATACAGCTTATACCTGATACAGTGATGCATAATACATGCTTAGTAAATACTGTGTTGAAAAGTTGTCTCCTCATTAAGGTATGATTTTCTATATGAATACTAAATCAAAAGTAAAATATTAATTTCTTGACCTGATAGGAGTAAGGCTCCTGTCAAGAAAGTTCTATATGTTCCTTGACTAGGAAATACCCACAGTAAGGAAAAAGTAAAAAGCTACTCACCTGACTCCCAAGCCATCCTGTGACCCACATTGTCCAGGTTGCTATGCTTTGGGCTAGTTAACCTGAAACCCAGGAGACAGAAACCAGAGGCTGTCCAGTGTGTGGTCTGTTGGGAGAGCATGGTACGTGAGCCCACCTAGGGATGGAGCAGCCACAGGCGTGAACCTTCCAGGAGAAGAAATACGTCCTGAGTGCAGGTCTGGCAACTGTTAGGCAGCCATGTCTGTGAGAAAGTGTGCTGAGACCTGAAGAGTGACTAAAATGAGTAGCTGACTTAATTATCCTTACCTGTGGTTCCTAAGGCAACAAGGCTACAACCCCCTTAGGATCTTAGGAAATAAGATCCTTTCAAAATACACTTGGGACATATCAATTGTCTGTGGCCTGCACCTGCCTAGCTGGATATAATCCATTGGTTTCTGCTTTCTGGTAAGCTGAAAAAAGCAACCTGCAGATGTCTATCAGTTCTTGTGTATTTTCAGGTCCTACTGATATATATTAATTAATCCCCAACAAAGGACCTCCTCTTACAGTCACATATACTGTGTGTAGAAGGATGTGGTGTTGAGTAATTCTTTTTTGTCCAGACCCAGATTCTTGATTCATAGCACCCTAACTACTCATAGATTGGTTCAAACAATTGCTTGCTTTTTGGAATTGCACAGAGAAAGGTTATCATATTAGTAAATCCACAATCCCTTAGCCACAATTCTGAAATTTCGGTTTTGTCTCTGAAACCACAAGTTTGGTGCTCAAACTCATTTGGCAGCAAAATCTGAGCTCAACTGATGAGATAAGTCTATTCATGATACTTATTTATTCTACTTGGTACAAATACGTTTCACTGGGAATATATTGATGGGTTTAATTAATTCCGAACTCTGCTGGAAGTACCATGTAATGCTAGGTAATATATGTACCATGTTTCTGAAAAAATTCTGAATTCCAAAACATATGGCCCAAGAGTTTCAGATAAAGCTTTGTGAACATGTAAAATTAAACCCCAGGGAGATGTGTAGTTAGTGATGGGTTATTCAACACATCACATTGTACTTGAATCCTCTTTATAAATGGTAGAGTCTCTGCTTTCCCTGCCTAGACACACCATGTATCTAACCCTAACCATTGCAAGCTGTATCAGTTCTGCAGAAAATTTTGCAGACTCATTATACACACCCTCCAAATTCTCACACTGTGAATTTGCACTGGCTCTGCCTCTGTTTATAAGGACTGCTCCTCCTTACAGGCAAAACAACTCCATTTCCTCTTATTACTTCTCATAACATTAAAGAAACAAGCACCTTCCTTGGGCAAACATATTTAAGTTTCTCTACAAGTTTCCAAGGGGCTTCTCAGGTGGCTCAGTGTTAAAGAATCAGCCTGCCAATGCAGGAGACACAGGTTCCTCCCTGTTTTGGGAAGATCCCCTGGAGAAGGAAATGGCAACCCACTCCAGTATTCTTGTCTTGGAACTCCCATGGACAGAGGAGCCTAGTAGACTACAGTTCATGGGGTCACAAAAGAATTGGACACAACTTAATAGAGGAAAACAACAGAATGGGAAAGACTAGAGATCTCTTCAAGAAAATTAGAGATACCAAGGGAACATTTCATGCAAGGATGGGCTCGATAAAGGACAGAAATGGTCTGGACCCAACAGAAGCAGAAGATATTAAGAAGAGGTGGCAAGAATACACGGAAGAACTGTACAAAAGAGATCTTCACGACCCAGATAATCATGATGATGTGATCACTCATCTAGAGCCAGACATCTTGGAATGTGAAGTCAAGTGGGCCTTAGAAAGCATCACTACGAACAAAGCTAGTGGAGGTGATGGAATTCCAGTTGAGCTGTTTCAAATCCTGAAAGATGATGCTGTGAAAGTGCTGCACTCAATCTGCCAGCAAATTTGGAAAACTCAGCAGTGGCCACAGGACTGGAAAAGGTCAGTTTTCATTCCAATTCCAAAGAAAGGCAATGCAAAAGAATGCTCCAATTACCGCACAATTGCACTCATCTCACATGCTAGTAAAGTAATGCTCAAAATCCTCCAAGCCAGGCTTCAGCAATACGTGAACCGTGAACTCCCTGATGTTCAAGCTGGCTTTAGAAAAGGCAGAGGAACCAGAGATCAAATTGCCAACATCCGCTGGATCATGGAAAAAGCAAGAGAGTTCCAGAAAAACATCTACTTCTGCTTTATCGACTATGCCAAAGCCTTTGACTGTGTGGATCACAATAAACTGTGGAAAATTCTGAAAGAGATGGGAATACCAGACCACCTAACCTGCCTCTTGAGAAATCTGTATGCAGGTCAGGAAGCAACAGTTAGGACTGGACATGGAACAACAGACTGGTTCCAAATAGGAAAAGGAGTGCGTCAAGGCTGTATATTGTCACCCTGCTTATTTAACTTATATGCAGAGTACATCATGAGAAACGCTGGACTGGAAGAAACACAAGCTGGAATCAAGATTGCCGGGAGAAATATCAATATTGGAAAAGACTCTGATGCTGGGAGGGATTGGGGGCAGGAGAAGAAGAGGACGACCGAGGATGAAATGGCTGGATGGCATCACTGACTCGATGGATGTGAGTCTGAGTGAACTCCGAGAGATGGTGATGAACAGGGAGGCCTGGTGTGCTGCGATTCATGGGGTCGCAAAGAGTCGGACACGACTGAGCGACTGAAAACTGAACTGAACTAGCAACTAAACCACAACAAGTTTCTAAGGAAAGCAAATTTGAAGAGCAACTCAAAGGAGGACAACATGTTTAGTTTCTTTTGTGTATCCCTAAATTTCCTTTATGTGGCTTTGACACAAGGCATGGTGTTGTGACTCCTGTATGATATTAGCACAACAAGTTAATCTTTCAAATATCCAGCTAAGTCAGAAATCATGATTTAGATCTTTCACTGAACATGAGGAATCAGATGCAGGATTCATGGATGACAAATTATTAGGTTAGCTGAACAGATTAAGGTCTAAACATATTTCTGGTGACCAAATAGAGGAGATATTGGCATGTTCCTGTTTTCCTCTGTACCTAGAAATCTGGAAAGTACCCAATAATGTATGACTAATTGCTCCTGTCACAGAGAAACTTGTACCAACAAGCTAAAGGACATTCTGAAGGAAACTCATGACTCCTCGATCCTATTTGATGGAAGAATGACTGTGACTCAATAAGGAAACTCCGTAAATTTCATAGCCTCGTAAATTTGCATTCACAGCCACCACATGGTCTTTGATGCAGAACCCCAGGACAAATATGAAGATCCTCTCTATGATGAAAGAGCTTGTGCTTAGCAGTGAATTGTTTGTCTGTCATGGTTCTGGTTTGGAATCTCTGCTGAATGCCTCTCTTCCAAGGGAAAGTGAAGTGAAGTCGCTCAGTCGTGTCCGACTCTTTGCAACCCCGTGGACTGTAGCCTACCAGGCTTCTCTGTCCATGGGATTCTCTAGGCAAGAATACTGGAGTGGGTTACCATTTCCTTCTCCAGGGGATCTTCCCGACCCAGGGATTGAACCCGGGTCTCCTGCATCGGAGGCAGACGCTTTAACCTCTGAGCCACCAGGGAAGCCCTCCAAGGGAAAAGTGACTCCCAATTCCTTCCTCCTTCATGCTCCTGATGCAGGGTTTCAGCTACAACCAAACCCTATTATATCAGCTGTCACCTGGGCTGCTGATGTCATCTTAACTGTTTCCATGGTGTGAAACACATTACCCCAAGCTTGTTCTCATTATGTTCAGCTTGTTCTCATTCTCACTCAGTTGCTAGTGTATCTGGAGAAGTCTTCAACCACTCTTTCAATCTGAGTTCCCCCAAAACAGTTCTGGAGATGGATGGTGGCGATGATTGTGAAACCACACAACTCCGACTGGGACTTGAACCCAGCCAAAGCTCAGATGGGGACTTGATGTGCCTTTTCATTGAAATCTTGCACACCTGGTCTCAGGACTTAATGAAGCTCAGGTTCTTTATGTCTCAGTGCAGAAGGAATTCAGTGAGAGATGAAATAGATCTATTTTTGAGAGATACACATTCCATAGAAAGAACGAAGTCTGTCTCAAAAGGCGAGATGGCCCCAAGTATGGAGTGGCTAGTTTTTATGGACTGGGTAATTTCATAGGCTAATGAGTAAGTGGGGAGAATTAGTCCAACTATTTTGAGGAAGGGTGGGAATTTCCAGAAAGTGGGCCCCTGCCCACTTTTGGCCTTTTACGGTCAGCCTTGGAACTGTCATGGCATGGGTGGGTGTGTCATTTAGCACGCTGATGTGTTAGAGTGAGTGTGTAATGAAGCTCTAGGTCTACTGGAAGTCAAATCTTCCACCATCTTGGGTCTAGTTGGTTCTAAATAGTTTATGTTGTGTCCTCAACAGCTGTTTTAGTTGTATAACAATGTGAATGTACTTAATGCCATGAACTTTAACTTAAAAATGATTAACATGGTAAATTTTATGTTATGGACATTTACCACAATGAGAGGGGAATAAAAGGAAGGAAAAAAACAATAGTGCCACCCAGCACACTCCATCCTTCACCTGCCTCTTTTTCCTTCTTAGCACATCAGTACCCAACTCTGTAGATTCATTTGTCTATTATCTGTACTCCCCCAAATGAAAGGAAGATCCAAGAGAGCTGGTACTTCATTTGTTTTCTTCACGCCTTTATTTGCCATGCCCAGAACAGTATCTGGCACACTGTAGGTACGTCTAGAGATTTTCTGAATTAATGAGTAAAAGTGAGCAAGGTAGGCCTGAAACTAGTATTCCTCCCTCTAGTTTCTCTCCCTCTAATCCAATCCAGCCTAGCCACTGATCCTAGAGTTACCTGGGTTTTCTTTTTAAAACATAGATTTGATCTTATTATTCTAACACTCCCAAATTCTGTAAATTTAGGAGAAAAACACTATTTTAAAGAGAGAAGAAGAAATAGCAAGTGATAACCACAGAATGTTACCTAGATCAACTCTGAGAAATAACATCCTAGTTTCTCTGCATGTCAAAGTCTCACATAAGAGTTAACAAAGATATTAAGTCATAAGCGAACCAATGGCATGAATAACAACAACAAAAATTCCCCAAACTACCTCTTGCTTTTTAGTAACTATGGAAGAAGATCCAAATTTAATAGATGGTATGACATCTTCAGTTCAGAACAGTTCAGTTGCTCAGTTGTGTCCGACTCTTTGTGACCCCATGGACTGCAGCACACCAGGCCTCCCTGTCTATCCCCAGCTCCCCAAGCTTACTCCAACTCAACTCATGTCCATCAAGTCAGTGATGCCATCTTACCATCTCATCTTCTGTCTTCCCCTTCTCCTCCTACATTCAATCTTTCCCACCATCTGGGTCTTTTCCGATGAATCAGTTCTTTGCATCAGGTGGCCAAAGTATTGGAGTTTCAACTTCAGCATCAGTCTTTCCAATGAATATTTAGGACTGAGTTCCTTTAGGATGGACTGGTTGGATCTCCTTTCAGTCCAAGGGACTCTCAAGGGCCTTCTCCAATACGACAGTTTAAAAGCATTGATTCTTCAGCACTCAGCTTTCTTTATGGTGCAACTCTCACATCCATACATGACTACTGGAAAAACCATAGCTTTGACTAGACCGACCTTTGTTGGCAAAGTAATGTCTCTGCTTTTTAGTATGCTGTCTAGGTTAGTCATAGCTTTTCTTCCAAGGAGCAAGTATCTTTCATGGCTGCTGTCACCGTCTGCAGTGATTTTGGAACCCAAGAAAATAAAGTCTGTCACTGTTTGCACTGTTTCCCCATCTGTTTGCCATGAAGTGATGGGACTGGATGCCATGATCTTAGTTTTCTGAATGTTGAGCTTTAAGCCAACTTTTTCACTCTCCTCTTTCACTTTCATCAAGAGGCTCTTTAGTTCCTCTTCACTTTCTGCCATAAGGGTGGTGTCATCTGCATATCTGAGGTTATTGATATTTCTCCCGGCAATCTTGATTCCTACTTGTGTTTCATCCAGTCCAGCATTTCTCATGATGCACTCTGCATATAAGTTAAATAAGCAGGGTGACAATATACAGCCTTGACATACTCCTTTCCCGATTTGGAACCAGTCTGTTGTTCCATGTCCAGTTCTAACTGTTGCTTCTTGACCTGCATACAGATTTTTCAGGAGGCAGGTCAGGTGATCTGGTATTCCCATCTCTTGAAGAATTTCCCTCAGTTTGTGGTGATCCACACAGTCAAAGGCTTTGGCATAGTCAATAAAGCAGAAGTCAATGTTTTTCTGAAATTCTCTTGCTTTTTCAATGATCCAATGGATGTTGGCAATTTGATCTCTAGTTTCGCTGCCTTTTCTAAATCCAGCTTGAACATCTGGAAGTTCATGGTTAAAGTTAAATAAGCAGGGTAACAATATACAGCCTTGACATACTCCTTTCCCAATTTGGAACCAGTCTGTTGTTCCATGTCCAGTTCTAACTGTTGCTTCTTGACCTGCATACAGATTTCTCAAGAGGTGGGTCAGGTGGTTTGGTATTCCCATCTCTTGAAGAATTTTCCACAGCTTGTTGTGATCTACAGTCAAAGGCTTTGGCATAGTCAATAAAACAGAAGTAGCTATTTTTCTGGAACTCTCTTGCTTTTTATGATCCAGTGGATATTGACAATTTGATCTATAGTTTCTGTGTCTTTTATAAATCCAGCTCGAACATCTGGGAGTTCTCAGTTCATATACTGTTGGAAACTCGCTTGGAGAATTTTGAGCATTGCTTTGCTAGTGTGTGAGATGAATGCAATTGTGCGGTAGTTTGAGCATTCTTTGGCATTGCCTTTCTTTGGGATTGGAATAAAAACTGACTTTTTCCAGTCCTGTGGCCACCGCTGAGTTTTCCAAATTTGTTGGCATATTGAGTGCAGCACTTTCACAGCATTATCTTTTAGGGTTTCAAATAGCTCAACTGGAATTCCATCACCTCCACTAGCTTTGTTTGATGCTTCCTAAGGCCCACTTGCTTTTTGCATTTCTTTTCCATGGGGATGGTCTTGATCCCTGTCTCCCGTACAATGTCACGAACCTCATTCCATAGTTCTTCAGGCACTCTATCTATCAGATCTAGGCCCTTAAATCTATTCCTCACTTCCACTGTATAATCATAAGGGATTTGATNTTCCCTTGGTATCTCTAATTTTCTTGAAGAGATCTCTAGTCTTTCCCATTCTGTTGTTTTCCTCGATTTCTTTGCACTGATCACTGAGGAAGGGTTTCTTATCTCTCCTTGCTATTCTTTGGAACTCTGCTTTCAAATGGGTACATCTTTCCTTTTCTCCTTTGCCTTTTGCTTTTCTTCTTTTCTCAGCTATTTGTAAGGCCTCCTAGACAACTCTTTGCCTTTTTTGCATTCTTTTTTCTTGGGGATGGTCTTGAGCAGTGCCTCCTGTACAATGTCACGAACCTCCATCCATAGTTCTTCAGGCACTCTGTCTATCAGATGTTTTCCCTTGAATCTACTTGTCACTTCCACTGTATAATCATAAGGGATTTGATTTAGGTCATACCTGAATGGTCTAGTGATTCTCCCTGCTTTCTTCCATTTAAGTCTGAATTTGGCAATAAGAAGTTCATGATCTGAGCTATAGTCAGCTGCCAGTCTTGTTTTTGCTGACTGGATAGAGCTTCTCCGTCTTTGGCTGCAAAGAATATAATTAATTTGATTTTGGTATTGATCATCTGGGGAAGTCCGTGTGTAGAGTCTTCTCTTGTGTTGTTGGAGGAGGGTGTTTGCTATCAGTGTGTTTTCTTGGCAAAACTGTGTTAGACTTTGCTTCATTTTGTACTTCAAAGCCAAATTTGCCTGTTACTCCAGGTATCTCTTGACTTCCTACTTTTGCATTCCAGTCCTCTATAATGTAAAGGACATCTTCTTACCTTCCGCTTTACTGCCTAAATGATTTTCCATAAAAACCCATCCCTAGAATAGAGGGATCTCCAGAGATATCTGTAGAGAATATGGGCTAGGCGTGGTGGAAGTAACTTGGCAGCGCCTAGAGATCAGAGTCCACTCCATGTCCCATTGTCACTGCATGCTCAGCAGATACTTCTTTATCAAACTTCTGCTTTTCCATCTTCACATGCATTACCTTCCTCCTCTTTGAAGTCCCGAAACACCACCCACAACAACCCCATCTGTTTTCAGCTGAGGATGGTATTTAAGGAGAGGGGTTTGGCCATTTTGGCGGTTACTCAGTTTTCCTGGGTTTCTCCCAGGTATACATGTTATTAAACTTTTGTTTGATTTTTCTCTTGTCCATCTGCCTCACGTCAATTTAATTCTTAGACCAGCCAGAAAAACTTACAAGGGTAGAGGAAATAGTCTTCCTCCCCCACACTGTGCTCCCTGCACTCCAGCAAGAGGAAGCTTTTCTGCTCACTTTATGCACATCCGTGTTCGTTCCTGCCTGCCTCTGCTCAAAGCTCTCCCCTATCCAGAAGGCCCCCACTTCCCCTTCCAGTTGACCCCTTAGCACCCGGTTCCCTTCTCCACCTGCCACAGTTGTGTTTATCCTTTAAAGCCTTCTCCTCCATTCTTCCCTTAAATCAAAAGTAATTACCAGTTTCCCTGAGACATTTTATTTATTATTATTATTTTTTCTTTATGTGTCATTTATTCTTTATTTTCTTTGTTTTAAATCCCAGGTACAAGTTCCCTAGGGCGCTTCAGTTCATTTCAGTTCAGTCGCTCAGTCGTGTCCGACTTTGCAACCCCATGAGCTGCAATATGCAAGACCTCTGTGTCCATCACCAACTCCCAGAGCCCACCCAAACTCATGTTTCAGCTTCAACATCAGACCTTCCAGTGAACACCCAGGACTGATCTCCTTTAGGATGGACTGGTTGGATCTCCTTGCAGTTAAGGGACTCTCAAGCGTCCTCTCCAACACCACAGTTCAAATGCATCAATTCTTCTGTGCTCATGTCCAGTTATAACTGTTGCTTCCTGACCTGCATACAGGTTTCTCAAGAGGCAGGTCAGGTGGTCTGGTATTCCCATCTCTTTCAGAATTTTCCAGTTTATTGTGATCCACACAGTCAAAGGCTTTGGCATAGTCAATAAAGCAGAAATAGATATACTTCATTCATTATCTAATCATAGAAACCTTGTCGTCGTTGTTCATTCACTCAGCTGTGTCCAGCTCTTTGCAACCCCATGGACTGTAGCATGCTAGGCTTCCCTTTCCTTCACTGTCTCCCTGATTATGGGAAGTGGAGATCTTCCCCTACTTCCTTCATTGTAAATTGTTATTTTAAAATATTTAATTCAAAAATATTATCCCCTAAGTGTTAATACAGTTGTTGTTCAGTTGCTTAGTCATGTTTGACTCTTTGTGAAGTGCTGTCCTTCACTATCTCCTGGAGTTGGCTCAAACTCATGTCCATTAAGTAGATGCTGCCGTCCAACCATCTCATCCTCTGTCATCCCCTTCTCCTCCTGCCCTCAATCTTTCCCAGCATTGGGATCTTTTCAAATGAGTCAGCTCTTTGCATCAGGTGGCCAAAGTATTGGAGTTTCAGTATCAGTCCTTCCAATAAATATTCAGGGTTGGTTTCCCTTGGTTTTAACTGGTTTGATCTTGCTGTCCAAGGGACTTTCTCAAGAGTCTTCTCTAGCACCACAGTTCAAACACATCAGTTCTGTGGCATTCAGCCTTCATTATGGTCCAACTCTTACATCCACACATGACTACTGGAAAAATCATAGCTTTGACTAGCCGAACATTTGTCAGCAAAGTGATGTCTCTGCTTTTTAATATGCTGTCTGGTTTGGTCATAACTTTCTTTCCAAAGAGTAAGCATCTTTTAATTTCATGGCTGCAGTCACCATCTGCAGTGATTTTGGAGCCCAAGAAAATAATATCTGTCACCATTTCCACTTTTTTCCTACTTGCCATGAAGTGAGGGGACCAGATTCCATGATCTTTGTTTTTTGAATGTTGAGTTTTAAGCCAGCTTTTTTACTCTCTTCTTTCACCTTCAGAAAGAATCTCTTTAGTTCCTCTTCACTTTCTGCCATTAAAGTGGTTATTGTTGTTCAGTTGCCCAGTCATGTTTGACTCTTTGTGACCCCATGGACTGCAGCACACCAGGCCTTCCTGTCCTTTACCATCTCCCGGAGTTTGCTGAAGTTCATGTCCGTTGTATTTGGTGATGCCATTGAGCCATCTTATCCTCTGACACCCTATTCTCCTGCCTTCAATCTTCCCCAGCATCAGGGTATTTTCCAGTGAGTCAGCTGTTCACATCTGCTGACCAAAATATTGCATCTTCACCTTTGTCATCAGTCTTTCCAATGAATATTCAGGGTTGACTTCTTTTAAGACTGGCTGGTTTGATCTCCTTGTTCTCCAAGGAGAGCACCACAGTTCAAAGGCATCAGTTTTTCTGTGCTCAGCCTTCTTTGCGGTCCAGCTATCACAAAGGTACATGACTACTAGGAAGACCGTAGCCTTGACTATATGGATCTTTGTTGGCAAATTGATATCTTTGCTTTTTAACACACTGTCTATGTTTGTCAAAGCTTTGCTGCCAAGAAGCAGTCTTCTAATTTCATGGCTGCAGTCACCATCTGCGGTGATTTTAGAGCCAAAGAAGAGGAACTCTGTCACTGCTTTTAACTTTTCCCTTTCTATTTACCATGAAGTGATGGGGCTGGATGTCATGGTCTTTATATTTTTAATATTTAGTTTTAAGCCAGCTTTTTCACTCTCCTTCTTTATCCTTATCAAGAGGTTCTTTAGTTCCTCTTCACTTTCTGCCTTTAGAGTGGTATCATCCACATATCTGAGGTTGTTGATGTTTCTCCCATCAATCATCAATCTTGATTTCAGCTTGTAATTCATCCAGCCCAGCTTTTCTCATGATGTACTCTTTATAGAAGTTAAATAAGCAGGGTGACAATATATAGCCTTGACTTACTCCTTTCTTAATTTTGAACCAGTCCATTGTTCCATGTCCAGTTCTAATTGTTGCTTCTTGTCCTGCATACAGTTTTCTCAGTAGACAGGTAAGATGGTCTGGTATTCCCATCTCTGTGAAAATTTTCCACAGTTTGTTGTGATTCACACAGTCAAAGGCTTTAGCATAGTCAATGAAACAGAAGTAGATGTTTGTTTGGAATTCCCTTGCTTTTTTCTATGATCCAGCAGATGCTGGCAATTTGATCTCTGGTTCCTTTGCCTTTTCTAAATCCACCTTGTACATATGGAGGTTCTTGGTTCATGTACTGCTGAAGCCTAGCTCATTGTAAATTATATTTAAAAATATTATCCCCTAGGCTAATAATCAGAGAAGGCAATGGCACCCCACTCCAGTACTCTTGCCTGGAAAATCCCATGGATGGAGGAGCCTGGTAGGCTGCAGTCCATGGGGTTGCGAAGAGTCGGACACGACTGAGCGACTTCATTTTCACTTTTAGTTTTCATGCATTGGAGAAGGAAATGGCAGTGTTCTTAACTGAAGCGACTTCCTAGTAGTCAACTGAAGTGACTTAGCAGCAGGCTAATAGTAATAAAACAGTGTAACTTTTTAATAAGGAAAGCATTCTCTTTTTTAAAAAAATTTTAAGAAAAATTTTATTATAGTTGGTTTACAGTGTTGTATTAGTTTCTGCTATATGCTGAAGTGAATTAGCTAAATGTATACATACACCCCTTCTTTTTGGATTTCCTTCCCATTAGATCACCACAAAACGTTAGGTTGAGTTCCCTGTGCTATACATCAGGTTCTCACTAATTATCTGTTTTATACATTTTAGTGTATATATCTCCATCCCAGTCTCACATGGCATGTTAAGTCTCTGCGTCGAGCACTGCTGTGGGTGTTGGGTCGAAGTCCTTTACGCCTCTGCCTGTCTCCCTGACCAGACTGTAAAGGTGCAGAGGAGTGTGGCAGTGTACACAACAGGTGCTTAAAGCACATCGGTGAGAACTGAGTTCTCATCACGTGTGCCTCCAGGACATTGCCCCCTCCAGTCAGACACCCCATGGAGGCTGTTGTCCGTCAGCTTCAGGCGTGGGTGCTGGTGGCTCTGTCATTCCCAAATACGGGCATGCCGGGCGTGACTTCATGGCAGAGAGAAGAGCCGGTCATGTCTGTTCCACCGGACCGAGCCCTGAGACCTGTTGGCGTTTCTGAGGGAGTCACCAGGGCAGATGTTTACTTGTGTGTCATCACAAGAACACCAGGGCTCCTGATAAGCTGATCCTGAAACTGTGGAAAGAAAGCTAAGCTCTGGCGGGCTCTGCCTCTGAGTCAGCCTGCAGGGAGAGATCCGTGCTGACCTGCGGGAAACCCCACTGTGTGTCAGGTCACCGTGAATGTTTCTCTCGTGGGAGGGTCCAACCCGGGGCCAGGAGGAGATTAGAGGGAAGTAAAGTGGAGACTCAATGTGCAAGCTGCAAATCTCATGGGCAAAACTTCGCTGATTTCTGAAGTGTGAACTAAGAGAATAAAACTTTTTTTTTTTTTTTAAGTTTTAAGTTACTTGAGAATTGTGATAGAGAGTAGATGGAGCAAACAAGTGAAGAAAAACCAACACAACAACTGTTCCAGACAAATACACTTCTATTGCTCTAGCACCTTTCCTAAATCTGATGGAAATGTCCTACTCATTTTCCTCTTGTCCAGAATTCCTGACATAGCTTCACCAACCCTGAGCAGGAAGAAATGCAGGCACGGCGGTGATGGCGGTGGTTTAGCCGCTCTTGCAACTCCAAGAGCGGAGTCGCACTCTTGCAACTCCATGGACTATAGCCAACCAGGTTCCTCAGCCATCGGATTCTCTAGGCAAGAAGACTGGAGTAGGTTGCCATTTCCTTCTCCAGGGATCTTCCTGACCCAGGGATTGAACCTGCTGCATCTCCTGTGTCTTTTGCATTGGCTGGTGGATTCTTCACCACTAAGCCACCTAGGAAGCCCAGTAGATGTAGTTCAGTTCAGTTCAGTGGCTCAGTCGTGTCCGACTCTTTGCGACCCCATGAATTGCAGCACGCCAGGCCTCCCTGTCCATCACCAACTCCCGGAGTTTGCCCAAACTCATGTCCATCAAGTCGGTGATGCCATCCAGCTATCTCATCGTCTGTCATCCTCTTCTCCTCCTGTCCCCAATCCCTCCTAGCATCAGAGTCTTTTCCAATGAGTCAACTCTTCGCATGAGGTGGCCAAAGTATTGGAGTTTCAGCTTTAGCATCAGTCTTTCCAATGAACACCCAGGACTGATCTCCTTTAGGATGGACTGGTTGTATCTCCTTGCAGTCCAAGGGACTCTCAAGAGTGTTCTCCAGCACCACAGTTCAAAAGCATCAATTCTTCAGTGCTCAGCTTTCTTCACAGTCCAACTCTCATATCCATATATGACCACTGGAAAAACCATAGCCTTGACTAGACGAACCTTTGTTGTGAAAGAAATGTCTCTGCTTTTGAATATGCTGTCTAGGTTGGTCATAACTTTCCTTCCAAGGAATAAGCATATTTAAATTTCATGGCTGCAATCACCATCTGCAGTGATTTTGAAGCCCCCAAAAATAACGTCTGACACCGTTTCCACTGTTTCCCCATCTATTTCCCATGAAGTGATGGGACCGGATGCCATGATCTTCGTTTTCTGAATGTTGAGCTTTAAGTCAACTTTTTCACTCTCCTCTTTCACTTTCATCAAGAGGCTTTTTAGTTCCTCTTCACTGTCTGCCATAAGGGTGGAGTTATATGCATATCTTAGGTTATTGATATTTCTCCCGGCAATCTTTATTCCAGCTTGTGCTTCCAGTCCAGCGTTTCTCATGATCTGCATAGAAGTAAATAAGCAGGGTGACAATATACAGCCTTGACGTACTCCTTTTCCTATTTGGAACCAGTCTGTTGTTCCATGTCCCGTTCTAACTGTTCCTTCCTGACCTGCATATAGGTTTCTCAAGAGGCAGGTCAGGTGGTCTGATATTCCCATCTCTTTCAGAAGTTTCCACAGTTTATTGTGATCCACACAGTCAAAGGCTTTGGCATAGTCAATAAAGCAGAAATAGATGTTTTTCTGGAACTCTTGTTTTTTTTCATGGTCCACTGGATGTTGGCAACTTGATCTCTGGTTCCTCTGCTTTTTCTAAAACCAGCTTGAACATCTGAGTGTTCACGGTTCACGTATTGCTGAAGCCTGGCTTGGAGAATTGTGAGTATTACTTTACTAGCGTGTGTGATGAGTGCAATTGTGTGGTAGTTTGAGCATTCTTTGCATTGCCTTTCTTTGGGATTGGAATGAAAACTGACTCTTTCCAGTCCTATGGCCACTGCTGAGTTTTCCATATTTGCTGGCATATTGAGTGCAGCACTTTCACAGTGTCATCTCTCAGGATTTGAAATAGCTCAACTGGAATTCCATCACCTCCACTAGCTTTGTTCGTAGTGATGCTTTCTAAGGCCCACTTGACTAGGCTTTCCCCAAAAGGGTTTTAAATCCAGATGTCTGGGAAGTTCTGGGCTGAAGTTTGTCTGTACTGCAGGACCTCTCATATGTGTGCATTGCAACTTTTCAAGAGGAAGCATAGTGCTAGATATCCCAGATTTCCTTGGCCACTGAATTCTTTTGTACCCATAGAACTCTAAGACTCACTTGGGCAGGTGCTAAAATAGAGAATCTCTTAAGTTCCCTTTCAGAACTTAGATGCCCTTCCCGTGGCTGGCCTCACTGTGACATCTCTGGCCATGTTCTACCTTGTTTTGCATGAGTCCTACTTTGTCTCATTTTGTCCCATCAGCTCGTCTCCCAGTGATCATCCTCTCAGAGTAAACAGAGTCACATGGTTTTCTTCATTTCTCTGAAAATCTAGATCTATCATTGTCAAAATATAAAAATGATATGACTTTGAAAAAAATGCATCACAGGAAAGTATAAGTAAAGAAAATTAAAATTCACCCCCAATTCTAATCACCTAGAAGTAATTCTAACAAAGCATTTTTCAGTTGTGCCAGAAGATTCTACAATTGGCAGAATTTTATTTAATGCTTCAATTACAAATGTATATGGCAAAATATTTTAAACAGATTGAAGTTTTTGAACTCCTGTATATCTGAAACATTGGAGATTTAATAATTAGGGTTGTTCAGATATGGGTGGAGGGGTTGTTACAGCTTGAAGTATGTCCTCCTCTCAAAATATGTTGAAGCCCTAACCCCTAGTACCTCATAATGTAAACTCTTTTTTTTATTTAAATTTTATTTTTTTACTTTACAATACTGTATTGATTTTGCCATATATTTTACCATGGATTTGTAAACTTGTTTGGAAGTAAAGTCATTGCAGAAGTAGTTACAATTAAGATAGATCATGGTGGGCTAGTAGGAAGGGCACCTAATCCACTGTGACTAATGTACTTACAAAAAAATGGCCACGTGAAGACCCAGAGACATGGAGGGAAGAATGTCATGTGACAGCAGAGGTAGAGATTGGAGTCATGCGGCTGCAAGTCATGGAATGCATTAGAAACTGAAAGGCATGGAACAGATTCTTCCCTAGAGCCTTCAAAAGAGTATGACCTTTTTGCAAAAGAGTACATACATATATATATTTTGTGGTTGTGGTTGAGCCAGCCAGTAAGTCATGTTTGACTCTTTGCAACTCCATGAACTATATATAGCCCATCAAGCTCCTCTGTCCATGGGATTTCCCAGGCAAGAATACTGGAGTGTGTAGCCATTACCTTCTCCAGGAGATCTTCCTGATCCAGGGATCAAACCTGTATCTCCTGCATTGCAGGCAGATTTTTTACCACTGAGCCACCAGGGAAGCACATATATATATATATATATAGTGAAAGTTGCTCAGTCGTGTCTGACTCTTATGACACCATGGATTGTAGAGTCCATGGGATTCGCTAGGCTAGAATACTGGAATGGGTAGCTGTTCCCTTCTCCAGGGGATCTTTCCAACTCAGGGATCAAATCCAGGTCTCCTGCACTGCAGGCAAATTCTCTACCAACTGAGCTATCAGGGAAGTCCATATATATATAGATAACTTCGCTCTTCAGCAGAAATTAACACAACATTGTAAATCAAATATTCTTCAGTAAATTTTTTTATGGAAAGAATATTGTCTTGCCCACACCTTGTCTTTGGATTTCTGGCTTCTAGAACCACAAGACAATAAACGTCCGTGTTTGAGGCACCCACTTTGTGGTACTTTGTCCTGGTAGTTCCAGGAAACAAATACAAGGGTGGTGGTAAATTGAGAGAGGTTTTGAACAACAACCTGGCCACATTAACACCCCTCTGATGGGCAAAGATCCCCATCCACACCCTACGCCAAGCACTGGCATGCTGGAGGCTGTTCATTACAAGGCCTATGCCATGCACACATCTCCTTCCTATTCATGGCACACATCTCCTTCCTATTCAATGATGTCATATTGCGTGCTTGAAATGGGCCATTCTGGTAAGCAACCACCTTGTTTCTGGAGGAATGAAGGGTGTCCTGAGGTTTAGGACTTTCCATGCTAAAACTGGGAAAGTTTCAGGCAAACTGGACCAAAGTAGTTACACTAGCAGTCATGGAAGGAGTGTTTATACCATAGAACTTGGCAAATCTTACAGATCAGAGCATTGCCTCCTTAGAGAACTGCTCGTGAAATATGCACCAGCACATTACTATGCCAGGTTTGGTTCCCCAGTGTTGCTTCTTTTATTTGCCTGTTGAATATAGCATTGGTTACCTGAAGCTCTCCCTATAGCTCTTCATTAAATTTACAGGATTGTGCAGCAGTTATTGGCAGGGGTGAGGACCTGAGAAGTTATCCTTTCAGTTGAAAATGCAAGCCTCTGCTAGGTAAATTGTATAGTAACAACCCTAGAATTATGAATCACATTGATAAAGCACTTAAAAATTTGAAGTTAAGAGATGCCTTCTCCCCAAATTTTATGTTCTCTTCAAAATCAGTGGTTTATTTTTGTGGCATTTACTTATTTATTTATTGAAACTACCAAAATCAAAGTTGTTCCCTAATGGATACATATAATTATAGAGTTGAACACAAGACATAACAATTTCTTTTCCTAAGAACCACATGACAGAATTAGAGATGCTTAACATCCTCCTATGGATTTATGGAAATCTTAAGCCTTACAGTAAATTGTACTTACCACAATAATTATTGAGCATAGCACAGCACTTAGCCCACCTTGTCTGTATTGTAAATAAAATAGCTTCTCAGTCTTGCCCTAGCAGTTACACCACCTTCCTCTCCCACTAGAGAAACCATAAAGTAATACAGGAGGGTGAGTGAAATGTCCATTAGATGGAGCACCAACCCAGATGCCTTCCACTCCCAACCAGGCATCAAACCATGAAAATGCCACAACAGCCCTTCTGTTCCTAAACTCTTCTCTCTGGTTCACTCTCCACTGCCCCAGGTCCTGCTACCTACTACTTGTCTAGGGCCGGAGATGTGTTTAAAATGCACCCTACTAGATAGTGTTCTCTGGGAGAAAAAAAAATGCACTGCAGAATAGTGTAAGTAGAATGTATTCAGCCTGGGGAAACTGTTCTGAAGAGGTAAGGGAGAAACCAGGAAATACATGATATATCCGAACTTTTTTGCTGAGAAAAACATGTAGTCAAGCAGAAAATATTGCTACTAATCACAAGAACAGACATCTCAAGTTACTTACTTTAGTGCTTTTTTTCTATTGGAGAAAAAAGTGATTCCTTATTTATTTTTGAAGTATAGTTGATTTATAGGACTTCCCTGGTGGCTCAGATGGTAAAGAATCTGCCTGGAATGCAGGAGACCCAGG
The DNA here is from genome assembly GCA_006410635.1 of Cephalophus harveyi. Classification (NCBI taxonomy): domain Eukaryota; kingdom Metazoa; phylum Chordata; class Mammalia; order Artiodactyla; family Bovidae; genus Cephalophus; species Cephalophus harveyi. The sequence goes on from SJYT01049321.1 coordinate 49,413, forward strand.
TTCAATCCCTAGGTAGGGAAGATCCTCTGGAGAAGGGAATGGCAACCCACTGTAGTATTCTTGCCTGGAGAATTCCATGGACAGAGGAGCCTCATGGGCTACAGTCCATGGGTCACAAATAGTCAGACATGATTGAGTGACTGATATACATACATATATATATATATTCATTCTTTTAAAGTAAAATTTTCCATTATGGTTTGCCACAAGATATTGAATATAGTTCCCTGTGCTATACAGTAGAAGCTTGGTTTATCTGTTCTTTATATAATAGCATAAAGAATCGGCCTGCAATGCGGGAGACCTGGGTTTGATCCCAGGGTTGGGAAGATCCCCTGGAGAAGGGAAAGGCTACCACCCACTCCAGTATTCTAGCCTGGAGAATTCCATGGACTGTATAGTCCATGGGCTTGCAAAGAGTCGGACACGACTGAGGGGCTTTCACTTTCACTTATATAATAGCTTGGGCTTCCCTGATAGTTCAATTGGTAAAGAATCTGCCTGCAATGCAGGAGACCCTGGTTTGATTCTTGGGTCAGGAAGATCTGCTGGAGAAGGGATAGGCTACCCACTCCAGTGTTCTTGGGCTTACCTTGTGGCTCATCTGGTAAAGAATCTACCTGCAATGCGAGAGACCTGGGTTCGATCCCTGGGTTGGAAGGATCCCCTGGAGAAGGGAAAGGCACCCACTCCAATATTCTGGCCTGAAGAATTCCATGGACTGTATAGTCCGTGAGGACATGAAGAGTCGGACATGACTGAGCGACTTTCACTTCACTTCACTTCATCTTATATAATAGCTTCCATCTGCCCACCCCAGCCTCCCACTCTCTCATGCTTCCCCCAGTTTCCTTCTCTTTGGCAACCACAAGTCTACTCTCTCTATCCACATGTCTGTTTCTGTTTTGTCGATAGGCTTATTTGTGTCATAGTTTAGATACCCCATATACATGATATCATATGGTATTTGTTTTTCTGTTTTGACTTACTTCACTTAGTATAATACTCTCTAGTTGCATCCATGTTGCTGCAGATGGCATTATTTCATTCTTTTTTTGGTGCTTTTCTGTGTATGGAAACATGCAAGAATCTGGGTTCATTAAATAATTTCCTTAGATACCTATCTTAAATATCTAGGGGCTGGCATATCCAAAGCAGGGAATGCTTCCTTTTTTTCTCAATTATGAAATCCCCCAAGGTGCACTGCAGTGGATAATGGCTTGATCCTTATAGAACTTATTGGCAGGCAACATTTTTTTCTTTACCATAGAATGTTCCTCAGGGTATATTGTACAATAAAAAACAAAGCGTGCTTGTGCATACACACACAAAACCCTCAGATCAACTGTACTTGAGTTAAAAGAATGGATCAGTCAGAAGGAGAAAAAAGCAAGTTGCTGTACAGTTGGTACAGTATGCTATCTTTCATAATTAAAATTTTTTCTTTTTATAATTTTAAAAAACAGTCTTAACTGTGCTTGGATAAATACAGGGTGGATTCTGTGCCTAAAGTACACACTCTTCACAGTGCATCTTATTCATGTACTTTTCTGTTTCTTCCAGGAGACCATGACTTCCTTGAGAGGAAGGAATTCCTTCATTGACTTTTGTATCCTAGCACGTGGCTTGGATCAAATAAGCAATCAATAAAAGTCAGTTGAAGAAAGGAATCGTTAAATACAGGCAGAAACGCTGCCTTTAACAGTTTCCTTTCCTTAATTAAATTTACCAAGCCAGTATTATAACATAAACACAGGTCCATCAAAGGTGTAAGTCACTTCCTACCATTTTAAAGTTGGGTTTTTTTTTTTGGTATGTGTGAACCAGGAAGAGTCGGAGGCATTAAAAAAAAAAAGTTTTGAAATTAAACACACACACACACACACACACACCACACAAACATCTAATTAGACCAAAACAAAACCAACTTACAAGTCTTGGCTCATCATCTCTGCACACTGATAGCTACATGCACTGATCCTATAATTTATGTCTACTAAACACTGTTATTTTCCTGCTCTATGCATTAGGCAACTCGGAAAGGGTTTCAGAAACATTTCAGCACTACTGGAACTCATGATTATTAATATCATTAATACTGTTTATTTTTTTAAAGGCCAGTCTTCTAGAATTGTGTATCCGATCTGAGAGAAGAATGTATTTCTAGGATTGCAGCCAAATGCAGTCCTGAATGCTTTCTGCTGGCAGTCTTTGCTTTCCCAATATTGACTTGCTTCCTGCAACCCCTAGGAAGCTCCTCTATCTTTTCAAGCTGCCCTTGGGATACTTTTTCTTTCTTGGCTTCTTGTCACTGGCACCCCTAGAGCTGGGCAGCAAACATGTCCCCCTGCACAGCCTGCCACCTCTCTGACTCTCTGGGTCCAGGCACCAGTCTTGGAGATAGGAAGAGAGGAAGAGACGAGGGGTGAGGCAGAGGACATTAATAATCCCCACTTCCAGCCTCCTCTCTCCCTTCCCAGCCCTGCCCCTTCCTACCACCAGAGTTGCCTACCACTTGCCTACCCTTTTCAGCCTCCTCTTGGAGCAGAAAGAAAGGAAAGGTTTGGATTCTCCTCCTTTTTGGAATCTCCCCTATTCTTTTCATTTGTTCAGTTGCTAAGTCCTATCCGATTCTTTGCGGCCCCATGGACTGTAGCATGCAACCCTGTTTTTCACTATCTCCAGAAGTTTGCTTGAATTCATGTCCATTGAGTTGGTGATGATATCTAACCATCTCATCCTCTGCCACCCTCTTCCCCCCTTCTAAGGTTTTCCAAATAACCCCTCTTAGCATCTCTAAAGCCCTTAATTTCTCCCCTTCTGTGCTCAGATTGCAGTTTACACAAGAATCCCCCTGTGGAGTTGGTCAAACATGCTTATCTCTGCTCTGCCCCTGGAGTTTGTCCTGGAGTTTGCTTGGTGAACAGAACTGTCCCTGGGAATCAGATGATTTCACCTTGTAGTGTGGCTTGCACTTTTTACTTTGAGCATGTGGTGATCTGAGCAAAACGTGTAAATAGGGGTGAAAAATACTGAGGGAGGAAAGAACAGCTAGACCAAAACTGGAGTTCTTCTACCGAGTCACACAGCATCTCCCAGAGTTTACATAAAATCAGGTCCATTTAGTTGGTGATGCCATCCAACCATCTCATCCTCTGCTGCTCCCTTCTCCTCCTGACCTTTCCCAGCAGCAGGTCTTTTACAGAGTCAGCTCTTTGCATCAGGTGGCCAAAGTATTGGAGCTTCAGCTTCAGCATCAGTCCTTCCAATGAATATTCAGGACTGATTTCCTTTAGGATGGACTGGTTTGATCTCTTTGCAGTCCGAGGGACTCTCAAGAGTCTTCTTCCCTAACACCACAGTTCGAAAGCATCAATTCTTCAGTGCTCAGCCTTCTTTATGGTCCAACTCTCACATCTGTACCTGACTACTGGAAAAACCGTAGCTTTGTCTAAACAGCCCTTTGTAGATAAAGTGATGCCACTGCTTTTTAATATGCTGTCTAGGTTTGTCATAGCTTTTCTTCCAAGAAAATGTCTGTTCATTTTGTGGCTGTAGTCACCATCTGCAGTGATTTTGGAGGCCAAGAAAATGAAATCTGTCACTGTTCCTACTTTTCCCCCATCTATTTGCCACGAAGTGATGGGATCAGATGCCATGATCTTCATTTTTGAATGTCGAGTTCTAAGCCAGCTTTTTCGCTATCCTCTTTCACCTTCATCAAGAGGCTCTTTGGTTCCTCTTCACTTTCTACCATTAAAGTGGTATCATCTGCATGTCTGAGGTTGTTGCTATTTCTCCCAGAAATCTTGGTTCCAGCTTGTGCTTGCTTCATCCAGCCCAGCATTTTGCATGATGTACTCTGCATATAAGTTAAATAACCAGAATGACAATATATAGCCTTGACGTACTCCTTTCCCAATTTGGAACCAATCTGCTGTTCCATGTCTGCTTCTAACTGTTGCTTCTTGTCCTGCATACAGTTTTCTAAGGAGGCACGTAAGGTGGTCTAGTATTCCTGTCTCTTTAAGAATTTTAAGTAGGCAGTGACCCAAGTCCTGGAAATCTTCACCCTTTCCCCAAAATGGTTAGAATAATCCTCTCACTCATTAGCATATGAAATTGTCCAGCCCATAAAAGCTAACTGTACCACACTTCAAGGTCACCCTTGCCACCTGCAAGAGGCCACACTCTGTGGAGTGTGTTTGTCTTTAAATAAATCTCCTTCTTACCTATCACTCACTCTTTCTGCGATGAGACATCAAGAACCAGAGGTTCATTAGATCCTAAAACTGGGTCTGTGATCTCAGTTGGAAGACCATGGGTTTTGGCTGAGTCCCTAGCATGGTTTAGGGAGGGTTCAAGTCTTGGCCACGTGGGTTCAAGACTCAGTCTGAGATAAAAGTTTTCATAACTGTGATGACCTAAGGACGAAAGAGCAGATAAAGCCAAGGAGGGTCTTGGAATGCAGGAACAGAAAAACCAGACCCTTATCGTCCTTCCCTCCCCCATGTTGTAACTATAAATGGAAGAGTACAACCTGTCTCCCCTCCTACCCCATAGGGAGAAGGTATTTGCCCTACTCTTCCCCCACCCAGTATACATGCCTCATCCAATCAGCAAATGACTTGCAAGACCCTCCTCCCACTCCTTGTACCCTGGGTATAAAAGTGGAATAAGGACCTCTGTTCAACGTTGGTTCTCCCTTGAGCTGGTTCGCTGTTCTAACAGCGTCTCCCACTCTAATAAACTTTATTTCTCTCTCATTCTGTCTCATGTCTGGAAATTCTTTTCCAATCCGCGCCTGGACCACGACAACAACTACCCTGGATGAAACTGATATAGGTGAGGAAAGACTTTCCTGTGTCATCCTAGGTTCAAGAGCTGGGTCTATGAAAAACTGATGATAGATAAACAAGAGAAAAGGTAAACAATTTTATTAATTTTTAGCATCATGTGCACAGAGGCATCACAGGAAGAAGTGAATACACCCACAGCAGTGCTATTTGAGAGTTTATAAAACAACTTTATTGGGCGAGGGAGAAGGATGTAGGCTATTTAGAGAAAGTGAGGTGAAAGTTGCTCAGTCATGTCCGACTCTTTGCGACCCCAGGGACTATACAGTCAGTGGAATTCTCCAGGCCAGAATACTGGAGTGGGTAGCTGTTCCCTTCACCAGGGGATCTTCCCAACCCAGGGATCGAACCCAGGTCTCCCACATTGCAGGTGGATTCTTTACCAGCTGAGTCGGTTTAGAGAAAGAAGCCGGTTTAGAGAAAAGTAAATGATTTTTAGAGAAGATGAATGGACACTGAGAAGAACAGATGGGAAATTTGAAGATGTAAGGGGGCAAAATTTGTCACCCCAAATGTGTCTCTTTGGCCGAAAACCTCAGGAAGAATTCCAAACTGCCTAAAATAATTTATAGAGAGCCTGTTCCAGGAATGAAACTATCACTATAAATAACTAGTTTTATAAGAACCAGGTGTGGTAGACAAGGAGGAACCTAGCAGTCCATGTTGAAATTCCTGTCTTTGTCCCATTGTCTGTGCTTGGCCCTTAAAATACTGGCTTTTCTATCATTTCCATGTGAATTGCTTTCCTCCCCTTCACAATCCCAAAACACTCCCCTCAACATCCTTTTTGTCTTAAGCTGAAGATGGTATTTAAGGTGAAGGTTTTGGCCCACTTGCTTAGTTTTATTTTTGTTACCTTTCTTTTAGTGTCAAATCCAAAAAATCATCACCAAGATTAATGTAAAGGAGTTTACTGCCTATGTTTTCTTCTAGGAGTCTTATAGTTTGAAGTCTTAATTTGTTTAATCCATCTTGAGTTGTTTTTGTGTATGGTGTAAGACAGTGGTACACTTGTGTTCTTCTGCATGTGATTGTCCACTTTTTCCAATACCATTTATTGAAGAGACTCTCCTTTTCCTATGTTCTTGAGTCTTTTCTTGTAAATTAGTTGACCATGTAAGTGCTGGTTTATTTCTGGGCTCTCAGTCCTGTTCCATTCATCTATGTGTCTATGTTATATCAATACTATACTATTTTGATTACACTTTAATATAGTTTGAAATTAGGAAGTGTTATGCCTCTTGCTTTGTTCTTTTTACTTAAGATTGCTTTGGCTACTCAGAGTCTTTTGTGGTTCCATACAAATTTCAGAGTTGTTTATTCTATTTGTGTGAAAATGCTGTTGGAATTTTGATAGGGATTGCATTGAACCTGTAGGTCACTTTGAATATTATGGACATTTTAATAGTATTAATTCATCCAAAGCATTGATGCTTTTGAACTGTGGTGTTGGAAAAGACTCTTGAGAGTCCCTTGGACTCCAAGGAGATCCAACCAGTCCATCCTAAAGGAAATCAGTCCTGAATATTCATGGAAGGACTGATGCTGAAGCTGAAACTCCCAATACTTTGGCCACCTGATGCGAAGAACTGACTCATTGGAAAAGACCCTGATGCTGGGAAAGATTGACAGCAGGAGGAGAAGGGGACAACAGAGAATGAGACGGTTGGATGGCATCGCTGACTCAATGGACATGAGTCTGAGTAAACTCCGGGAGGCCTGGCATGCTGCATTCCATGGGGTTGCAAAGAGTCGGATATGACTGAGCTGAATTCATCCAATCCATGAACATAAAATAAGTTTTCATGTATGTGTATCTTCTCCAATTTGTTTCATCAGTGTCTTATAGTTTTCAGTTTCAGATTTTTCATCTTGGTTCAGTTTATTCCTAAGCATTTAATTTATTTATTTGATGCAATTATAAATGGGCTTGCCTTCCTAATTTCCCTTTCTGATATTTCATTGTTTGTCTTGATTTCTTTATATTGACTTTGTACCCTGCAGCTTTAATGAAATGGTATATTAGTTCTAACAGTTTTTTGGTGGAGTCTTTAGGGTTTTGTGTATATAATATCAAGCTATCTGCAAATAGTGACAGCTTTACTTCTTTTCTGATTCAGATACCTTTTATTTTTTCTTGCCTAATTGTTTTGACTAGAACTTCTAATATTATGTTCAATTAAAGTCGTGAGAGTGGGCATCCTTGTCTTGATCCTTATCTTAAGGAAAAGCTCTCATGAGTATGCTAGCTGTGGGCTTGTCATATATGGCCTTTATTATGTTGAAGTACGTTTACCCAACCCCCAGTTTGTTGAAAGTTAAAACATTTTCCAGAGAAAATGGATCACGCGAGCTCAAATTGTTTTTGGAGCAAACATCAGGATATACATGAGGTCAGTTTTTCAAATTCCCAAGGGGCCATTAGTTAGGATATTTAAAATGTCATAACTAGGTAAAGCCAAAAATTTGAAGCCATTTCTTACTTTAACAGTAGCTATATGCTGAAAGACAGTCATGAAGTCATAGTTTTGAATAGCAAGGAGAATTTATATGAAATTTCATACCTGTGCCTCTCCTTCCTCTTCTGGTATGTAGCTATTTTCATTTTCAAAAGATAAATCCATGCCAAGAATTCAACTGGATACAACCTAAAATTACTTTAATCTCAGTGTGTACTGCAAGGTATGCTTTCTTTGGCAACCTTGTAGAGCCAATCCATACAAACTTTACATTCATGAACAAGGTTCTATCATTAGAAGTAGCAATGAGACTTTTTAGAATATGGGGTCAAGTGTAGTTTGAGAAACATATTGTAAACCTATTATTTAATACAAACTATCAGACATAAGGATGGCTTATTAGTTTTAGAAGCTATGCAGAAGATGGAGTGAAATATAAGTACCATAGGGGTCAAGAAAAACTGTTCGAGCAATTCAGAATCCATCACCAACATAACCAAAATAAGTGTTTCAACTGTTCGAGGTTGAGAGGAGGACAGGATGTCATAAATCATTACTTTGGAGAAAAATCTCAAATTTATTTATCTTTTAATTTTTATTTCTGAAATTTTTATTATTTAAAAAAATAAGTAATTAATTTGGCTGAACTAGGTCTTAGTTACCACATGTGGAATATTCAGTCTTCATAGTGGCATGTGAAATCTTTGGTTGCAACATGCAGGATTTTTTGTTGCAGCATTTAAATTCTTAGTTGCAGTACATGGGGCTTGTTTCCCTGACCAGGGATCACACCCCAGGCCCTCTGCATTGGAAGCGCAGAGTCTTAGCCACTGGACCACCAGGGAAGCCCCGGGAAAACCTCACATTTATAAATACGATTTTGTTGGGTCATGTGTTTGTCATGTGTTTGCTTTGCATGTGGCCCAGGTTTCGCAGGTTAGAGTCCCCATTTTACAGACCAGAAAACTGAGGCTCGTGTCAACAAATAAGTGGCAGACTTTGGATAAAATTTTTTAAACTTTGATTTTCAAAAAAAATTCTTTTACCTACCCCAGTGCATCTCTGTATCTTCAGAAAGAGATAAATAAATCATTCTGGATGGTTTTATTTTCCGGTGGCAAAGGGTCTATTCACTCAGGAAGAGAGACATAAGAGAAAGCTTTCTAAAATTATGTAGTGTATTTTCTTTCTCCCCCTTGAACTTATACTGAACATTTATAATGTGTTCCTGAGAATCCATCCTTAATTTTTAAAAACATTTTTATTATCTATTTATTTTTGGTTGTGCTGGGTCTTGTTTGCTGCATGTGGGCTTTCTCTAGTAGCAAAGCTCAGGGGCTCCTCCAGCTACGGTGCATGGGCTTCTCATTGTGGTGGCCCCTCTTGATGTGAAGAGCTGACTCATTAGAAAAGACCCTGATGCTGGGAAAGACTGAAGGCAGGAGGAAAAGGGGACGACAGAGGATGAGATGGTTATGAACATTTATAATGTGTTCCTGAGAATCCATCCTTAATTTTTAAAAACATTTTTATTATCTATTTATTTTTGGTTGTGCTGGGTCTTGTTTGCTGCATGTGGGCTTTCTCTAGTAGCAAAGCTCAGGGGCTCCTCCAGCTACGGTGCATGGGCTTCTCATTGTGGTGGCCCCTCTTGATGTGAAGAGCTGACTCATTAGAAAAGACCCTGATGCTGGGAAAGACTGAAGGCAGGAGGAAAAGGGGACGACAGAGGATGAGATGGTTGGATGGCATCACCAACTCAGTGGACTTGAGTTTGAGCAAACTCAGGGAGATGGTGAAGGACAGGGATGCCTGGCGTGCTGCAGTCCGTGGGATCGCAGAGTCAGACCCGACTGAGCAACTGAATGACAGGTCTTGTGGAGCGCTTGCCCTAGGGAGCTTGGGCTTTAGGAATTCTGCCTTGTGGGTTTAGTTGCCCTGAGGCATGTGGAATCTTCCAGAGCCAGAGATCTTGTGTCCCCTACATTGGCAGGAAGATTCTTAACTACTGGGCCACCAGGGAAGTCCAGAATTCATCTTTAGTATGGGTGATGCAACAGACGAGATGGTGCTCCCAGGGTCTGAGGGATGAGGGGCACTGGCCCATTGGTGCTTTTCCAGTTTGCTGGTCAGAGTGATTTTTATTCCTGTCCCCATTCTGTTCTTGTGCTTGCAGTCTTTTCACGGCCTTAAATGGCAATCTGCCAGAGTCTTAGGATCTAAATAATTAAACCAGTTAGAATTGTACATAAAGTAAAAGTAAATAGGCCTGAAAGGATGTGCAAGGAAAAGCATTAAGAGCACAGTCCTTAATTTCTATTTTCCTGTTACCTCATTTCCTGTTACCTAAATTTTATGTTGTTTCCCAGGTAGGAGAGGGTACAACTTATAGTTCCAGGTAAATGAAGGACAATGAAACTTTCATTAGAAGCAAGAGACAGATACAAGTGTATATAAAGATGCACTCAAACACACAATTTTATTTATTTTTTCACTGGCACTTACTTATCCCACTTAAAAATTTTCACTGGACTAAAAAATAACTTATTTTTAAAGAAAAACTGTATTTTAAATACTCATTTAGCATTTGTATGTATTGTTCTATTGTTATGAGGTTTTTTTTCCCCCCCACAAAGAATGTTTTTCGTTTTCCCAGTGCAAAAAGTCTTTGCTACATATTTGCATAGACTAGTCACTAATAAATCCTTCTTTAGTAAGGGAATAGCAGAAAAGGAGCCTAACTTTGGGTGAGTTTTAATGTTCCCAAGCCCTGGTTTCTACATGTGTAAAATGCAAGGCTGTAACAATTCAGATGGCGTAGCAGGCTGTCTTAGTCCACCAAGGCTGTGGCAACAATACCAGAGACTGGATGGCTTATGAAGATTTATTTCATAGTTCTGGGGGCCAGGAAGTCCATGATTAAGAGCAGACTGGGTGCCAGGTGAAGACCTGCTTCCTGGTTCACAGACAAGCTGTCTTCCTGTGTCTGCACATGTTGCAAGGGTCTAGGCAGCTCCCTGGGGTCTCTCGTAAAAGAGCACTAATCTCATTTATGAGGCCTGTGACTGGGGGTCAGAGATCAACACCTAAACATTCTGCCTTCAGCACAGGCTTAGCCAGTAATGGCACAATAAAAGATGATTATCTGAACATGAATTCAACTGAAATTCAAGTGGACTTAAACCCAGAACCATATACTCACTCTGGAGCTTATAAAAAGTGTCCACTGTCTTCTCCTTTGCTAGAGGGAATTAAAGCTAGCCTGGAAAGTTGCCTGATGGGACTATTGTGTGTCTGACTTGGGAGTTGACTCTGTTCTATCCAGTTTCATCCTCTCTGTTAAGGCGGGGACACAGAGGTCCAGAGAGGTTGAGAAACTTGCCCAGAGACAGACAACTGCTTTTGGGGCTGAGCCAAGTCTCAGCAACTAAACAAGGTGTAGGACCAGGGTTCCTTTCAGTAACACCGAGATATTTTTGTTTGTTAGTTTTTAAGAAAAGAAAGGTGCTTTAATTTGAAGAGCTGGCAGTCTGGGGAGATAGTGGATCTGCGTCCGGAGATCAACTCCCAAGATTCTGCTCAGCCAGGACAGTTTTAATGGGAAAAATGGAGGGGGAAGCAGCTCAGTGAATCACCGAGGCAAGAGGCTGGGCTCTGCATCTCCACTGAGTGCAGACTGCCTGGCTTTCTTGTCAGAGTTACCTTGCCTGAGTGATCTGCCTGCAGGATTGCTTTGGGGGAACTTTTGGGTGTAGGGAGCTAGTCTGACTTCTTTTTATCTAAGAAAAGGATCAACAGGTTAGACAAAACATGGTGTACATTCAGGAGAGCAAAGCTCAGGAGTTAGTTTCATTTGCTTAGTGATCATATTCTTATAATTAGGTTCTTTTAAGGTAGGAGGGGAATAGAAATGGGGAAACAGGAAAGGGGTGTGGAATTAAAAAAATTATTCACAACCTAAAAGTTGACAGTTAAGTTTTATTCTGCTACACCAACATCTTTTCATTTATGTGGGCTTTCACAATTTGCCAAGCACCTCCTTAGCTTCATTGACCTCGTTTATTATACTATATCCACGAGATTAGGGAGAGGGCTCACCGCCCCCGAGTCTTTGGGAGACTTTTTGCATACTCAGACCTGTGTTTCAGTAGCTTATTCAATACTGATCCTTAAAAAAATATGTATACACATACATAAATGTGTATGTACATATATATGCACATATGGAAGACACTTCCTGCGTTGCCCCATCACACCCTGGGTCAAAAAACACAAAGAGAAAATAGTCTTCATTTGATAGTTCCTGAGTTGCCACTGATGCTTCAGTACTAAAGGGCTTAGAATTGTTCAAGAGGAGGAGGAACATTTTAGGCTTCCCTTTAATAAGTCTCATTTTGAGATAGCATGATGAGATTGGCCAAATACTCTTCATGCAGTTTTTGTAGTAAGTCCTTCGAAGAATGAATGGTCAAGCCCATTTATTTCTCCTCCTAGAACTTATCCTTCTTGTTTTTCTTAGTTGTGAGGTTACATATAAAGGTATGGGCATACAGACATTATGAAACATAAAGGCTATCACATGAGGGAGGAAATCAGAAATTAAAAGTCTAAACTCAGGAGGCAGGGTGGAAGGCGACACAGTCTTTTCACAGAGCTGTTACATACAGTGCAACTGTCCTCAAAGGCAGGAATGGAAAAAGCTAGCCATTCAGCTGCAGAACAAGGCTGGGGTCTTGGCTTTAGAGCTTTTCATGTCTTTAGCATTGGGCTGGGCAGGACGTGTCTTTTCCAGAGTAGGCCAGAGCAGATAAGTCCAGCTTGGTTTTTAAGGCTTGAGTCAGCTCCGTGGCCAGCAACTCGTGGAGGGACACTCCATCGTGGGAATATACCCAGTTTCTCCCAGTCCAGTCGTAACGCTTGGGGCCACTGCAAGACGAAACACAATCAGAGTAAGTTCACGGCAACTGCACTTCCAAAGAAACTGTCACCAAAAAATTGACTGTAGTGAAGATCTAAAAGGTAATAAACAAGGGATGTATTTGACTTCTTGTCTTAGGCTTGACTTAATATAACTGAGTCATTTTGCTGTACACCTGAAATGAACACAACATTGTGAAATCAACTCTAATTTTAAAAAAAGCAGAATTACATCATTATCCTCGAGAACAATTCATAGAACAATGCTCAAGACCTGAAAACATTTCAACCCTATTGATGAGTCTCCATTTATCATATTCTGATCTTTTGCTTTTCCTAAGTCACATATGATAACCTGAAATATCACAGACAGTTCGACAGTTCAGTTGCTCAGTTGTGTCGAACTCTTTGTGATCCCATGAACTGCAGCACACCAGGCCTCCCTGTCCATCACCAACTCCAGAGTCCACCCAAACCCATGTCCATCAAGTCGATGATGCCATCCAACCATCTAATCCTCTCTTGTCCCCTTCTCCTCCTGCCCTCAATCTTTCCAGCATCAGGGTCTTTTCCAATGAGTCAGCTCTTCGCATTAGGTGGCCAAAGTACTGGAGTTTCAGCTTCAGCATCAGTCCTTTTGATGAACACCCAGGACTGATCTCCTTTAGGATGGACTGGTTGGCTCTCTTTGCAGTCCAAGGGACTCTCAAGAGTCTTGTCTAACACCACAGTTCAAAAGCATCAATTCTTCAGTGCTCAGCTTTCTTCACAGTCCAACTCTCACATCCATACATGACCACTGGAAAAACCATAGCCTTGACTAGACGGACCTTTGTTGGCAAAGTAACGTCTCCACTTTTTAATATGCTGTCTAGGTTGGTCATAACTTTGCTTCCAAGGAGGAAGCGTCTTTTAATTTCATTGCTGCAGTCACCATCTGCAGTGATTTTGGAGCCCAGAAAAATAAAGTTAGCACTGTTTCCACATCTATCTGCCATGAAGTGATGGGACCAGATGCCATGATCTTCGTTTTCTGAATGTTGAGCTTTAAGCTAACTTTTTCACTCTCCTCTTTCACTTTCATCAAGAGGCTCTTTAGTTCTTCTTCACTTTCTGTCATAAGGGTGGTGTCATCTGCTTATCTGAGGTTATTGATATTTCTCCCAGCAATCTTGATTCCAGCTTGTGCTTCTTCCAGCCTAGCGTTTCTCATGATGGACTCTGCATATAAGTTAAATAAGCAGGGTGACAATATACAGCCTTGACGTACTCCTTCTCCTATTTGGAACCAGTCTGTTGTTCCATGTCCAGTTCTAATTGTTGTTTCCTGACCTGCATACAGGTTTCTCAAGAGGCAGATCAGGTGGTCTGGTATTCCCATCTCTTTCAGAATTTTCCACAGTTTATTGTGATCCACACAGTGAAAGGCTTTGGCATAGTCAATAAAGCAGAAATAGATGTTTTTCTGGAACTCTCTTACTTTTTCCATGATCCAGCGGATGTTGGCGATTTGATCTCTGGTTCCTCTGCCTTTTCTAAAATCAGCTTGAACATCTGGAAGTTCACGGTTCACATATTGTTGAAGCCTGGCTTGGAGAATTTTGAGCATTACTTTACTAGCGTGTGAAATGAGTGCAATTGTGCAGTAGTTTGAGCATTCTTTGGCATTGCCTTTCTTTGGGATTGGAACGAAAACTGACCTTTTCCAGTCCTGTGGGCACTGCTGAGTTTTCCATATTTGCTGACATACTGTGTGCAGCACTTTCACAGCATCATCTTTCAGGATTTGAAATAGCTCAACGGGAATTCCATCACCTCCACTAGCTTTGTTCGTAGTGATGCTTTCTAAGGCCCACTTGACTTCACATTCTAGGATGTCTGGCTCTAGGTGAGTGATCACACCATCATGATTATCTGGGTCGTGAAGATTTTTTTTGTACAGTTCTTTTTTGTATTCTTGTCACCTCTTCTTAATATCTTCTGCTTCTGTTAGGTCCATACCATTTCTGTCCTTTATCGAGCCCATCTTTGCATGAAATGTTCCCTTGGTATCTCTAATTTTCTTAAAGAGATCTCTAGTCTTTCCCATTCTATTGTTTTCCTGGATTTCTTTGCATTGATCGCTGAGGAAGGGTTTCTTATCTTTCCTTGCTATTCTTTGGAACTCTGCATTCAAATGGAATTATCTTTCCTCTTCTCCTTTGCTTTTCACTTCCTGTCTTTTCACAGCATTTGTAAGGCCTCTTCAGACATCCATTTTGCTTTTTTGCATTTCTTTTTTCTTGGGCATGGTCTTGATCCCTGTCTCCTGTACAATGTCATGAACCTCCATCCATAGTTCATCAGGCATTCTGTCTATCAGATCTAGTCCCTTAAATCTATTTCTCACTTCCACTGTATAGTCATAAGGGATTTGATTTAGGTCATACCTGAATGGTCTAGTGGTTTTCTCCACTTTCTTCAATTTCAGTTTGAATTTGGCAATAAGGAGTTCATGATCCGAGCCACAGTCAGCTCCCGCTCTTGTTTTTGCTGACTGTATAGAGCTTCTCCATCTTTGGCTGCAGAGAATTAATCAATCTGATTTCGGTGTCGACCATCTGGTGATGTCCACGTGTAGAGTCATGTGTCCGTGTGAAATATGAGGGCAGTGTCTTTTGGATGATGGCCATTCATGCACTACTGGCATGATCTGCCCCTTACCTATGTTATTATCATTTCAGTACATTTCATAACATTGGGCATCCACTATCTCTAACTAGTTTCAAAACATTTTCATCACCCAGAGGAAATTCCACATCCATTAAGCAGTTACTCTCTTCCCTCCTCTTCCCAGCTCCTGGTAACCGTCTCTACTGATCTTTTTAAAAACAATTTGCTTAATTCAATTTGAAATCCATGAAGGTGAGAGTCTGATGGGCTAGTTCATCCATCTCAAGCTCATCTAGTGAACAAGAACAGCCCATGCACTTCATGCTGGGAACACTGTGTCCGTGTGGCCCAGTGTGACTAGGTTTCACAGTGTCTTCTTATTCCAGACCAATACAACCTGTGCCCATTAATTACACTTTCTCCGGGTCTAATGGAGGAGGGCACGTGCCGGCAACTGATGGCACTGCAGGGTGACGCCTTGATGGAGGAAGGAGCAGAGGACACTGGGAGCCCCTGGGAAGCAAGGGGCCGCCAAGTCCAACTGCGCTCACGGGAGCTTCTCCAAAGTGCAGGATTGGGACAGCTTTGCCAGGGAGGAGGAAAGTTCAGAAGGGAAGCCTCTTTTGAGGGTTATGAAAACATCAAGGATTTCTGTGTTATCCACCAAAGGCACTTTCTTAATGGGATAAAAGGGACAAATCAAAAGCACCGGGCTTTTACCACATACAGACAGCCACACACACAGAGCACTTTCCTGGCTCTGGACTCTGATTTGCTGCCAGGATACCAGGGAAGCATGAGAATGTCCAGGCGCCTCCACCCTGCCCAGGGCTCTGTGCTCAGCCATGGACACCCAGCTGTCCACCCAGACCTCTCCTTTATTCCATCCTTAACGTCCTCAAGCAAGGTATTGAGGCAAAGCCAGTGTTTCTTCTGACCTGAAACATTGTCAATTAAAAAGCCCCAGGACTTCCCTGGCAGTTCAGGGGTTAAGACTCTGTGCTTCTAATGCAGGGGACATGGGTTTGATCCCTGGTTGGGGAACTCAGATCTCACATGCTGCAGCTGCTGCTGCTAAGTCACTTCAGTTGTCTCCAACTCTGTGTGACCCCATAGAGGGCAGCCCACCAGGCTCCCCCATCCCTGGGATTCTCCAGGCAAGAACACTGGAGTGCGTTGCCATCTCTTTCTCCACAGCATGAAAGTGAAAAGTGAAAGTGAAGTCGCTCAGTCATATCTGACTCTTTGCGACCCCATGGACTGCAGCCTACCAGGCTCCTCCGTCCATGGGATTTTCCAGGCAAGAGTACTGGGTGCCATCGCCTTCTCTGAGATCCCACATGCCATAAAATAAAATAAAAAGCCCTATAATATCAGAAAAGCAGCCCTAGGAAAGGTTATTTTGGACCAATGTGAAAAATTGAGTGGAAAATAACTTTTTTTTTTTGAGGAACATAGTATTTTCATGATAGTAAAAGGCTACGTGGCATATTTTCTTTCCAGATTCCCATCGTGAATTAAAAAAAAACTTAGGATTTCTCAAAATTTGTTATCATCCAGAAGAATATTTTTCTAAACATGCCTGAGGTAGGATCCTGTTGCTGGTAGGCGTGTCCAAATGTGATAAGGACTTTTCAGTCTCAAGATACAACACGAGGGAATTCTTTCAGAGGAGCCAGCACAGTTGGTTCTGGTGCTCTGCCTGCTATTTTCAGAGCCACTGATCCCCAAAGCTGATGGCTGGACTTGAGCTGGTCCACCCAGTTTCTCGCCGTGATTCCTCTGGAGATGAAGGATAAGACTGCAGCCCTCATGCATGGCCACAGGAAGGGTCGAGGTGGCTGTCTGAGACCAAAGAGAACAGGCTAATTGGCCCACACAGGGTAAAATCTCCCTCAACTTCAAGTAAGTTGGATCTAAAAGCAAGACAGTCTGTGAATAAGCACCTGGCTAGAAATGAGCGATTCCTTGGAACTGGTTTTTCTTGAATGATAACATTCTTCCTAGATGAGGCTGGGATGAAGGAAGCCTAATGCTTGATTTACTTTGAAGAAAGAATCACACATTACAGCACCATAAACAGTTGATATTAACTACCTAAAAGTGATGTCAATACTGAGGCAGGGAAAGAGTTAAATACTTTTCTTTAAAAAAATGCAAACACTGTGAGGCTTTCAGAGAATTCCATGCTAGTTGTATCTGGGCCTTTCCCAATTCACAGTCTGAGTGTTCTCTTTGGAAGTGCTAATGAAGGACCAGGAAGGTTGTTCTGAGAGCTCTTTGTGGGCGTCTCTCCCTTTACTTTCTTACAACCACTTCAACAGCAGCTAGAGGGATGAGGGACCCTCTCTCCCTGCACATTCTCAGGCCTTGAAACGCAGCACAAAAGGTCTCCAAAACAATCTTTTATTCTGCTAGATTGAAAGCACATCAATGAAAAAGGTAGGACGCATGGAATGCCCTGGAAGTACAGTTTAAAACACTCTCCAACCTCCACAGAGCACACAGCCCAGTTCTGCAAATGGAATTCAACTAACTTTTAACTGAGGTGCTCAAAACAGACCAGAGGCCAAACTTTAACGCGCTTTGAAGACAAACTGCAACTTGTTCACATGCTGTAATAGCAAAGGTGGCTTTTTCATAGAGAAAAAATGGCAAGATAGGTTCCGAAAAATTTTCACCTCCAGTCTTGTTAATATCGTGATATCTGCTTATAGCAGCCACATAATCATCAGAGTAAACCTTCCTAGTGAGCCTGAGACATGCTGTAAAACCTCAGGAAAGGTTGCCTTACATAGGTGCTAATACACAAGGGTGACACTTCTTAAACAGTCTACCAGGTCATGTTTCAAACAAGCTAAACCGTGAGAAACTGACTTCCGGACATACCTGGATGGTGAAGATAACCAGATTTGCTTGTTTGGAGTCTGCTTGTTGATCACGTAGGTTCCTAGATCTCCACCCAGTTTAACTGTTAGAACACCACTCTGGTGCATCAGGTGGAAAAAAGCATGAGGAAGTAAAAGAAGACAGGGTTATCACTGTGTCATAGTTGCCTCCTCTTTCGTTACATCTCAATACTGCATTTATACCAGAGCACAACATATGCCAAAAAGGAACTGTTTTTAATTTAGTTTTTGGAATTAGATCACGCAGAAAGAGCACTGCTCTTGGAATCAGATGATGATTAATCACAACGACACATACGTCAGAGTGTTTTCCCTCATTCCCTTTGAGGTGGACAAGGCAAAGAATATCCTTATTTCCCTCCTGAGGTAAGAAGATAGAAGTGTTCAACGGCCCTACTGCAGCCGACAAATGAAGGATCAGCATCCTGACTGCTGCCTTGGTTTCTCAACGACGGGCCAGAACATATTAGAGACGTTAAAAGACCCAGGCACCAACTCTGCTGCAGTCCCAGTCAGCACAAACATCGGGCAGACCAAGTTCATGACCGAAGAAAGGAAGAAAAGGCAAGAGAGAAGGAAGCCATCCCGCCACCGTCCAGCAGCAGCCTGAGCCCCGCTGGCAGAAGGCAGACCCTCTGCACACCAGGGCTCTTAGCCACTGCATACCGCCCCCCTCACCCCCCACCAAAGCAGCTCACAAGTGTTTCAGATACCCCTCTCCAGCTTTATATTCCTCTCCAGGAGCCCTGAATTCTTCAAAAGGCTAGTTGGTCTTATCTTTGCCTAATAAATGCTCATTTAAATTTGAAAACCCTCTTTCAACAAAGGTGCCTCTTACTCCTCAGGCCTGAGATCTCTTTAGACTGCACAGGATATTCAAGAAACAGCTCCATGGCTAAGCCTTGCTGCTCCCCAACCCCTGCACGGCCGTCAGACAGGCAGCCTTTCAGAGTCCCTGTCCACCAACGGGTCCCCAGTGGTTCTTAGAATGTTTTGTGTTTGGTTTGCAAACACAAAGCGCTATTGAAAAGGTGGAGAGAGTGCCAATAATAATATAACTGATAGGCAGGGGATGGGGAGGACTCTAGTGGGTTATATTTTTAATGATTTTTTTCCAATGAAAAAGAAATGTAGCAAAATTATAGAGACGTTGGAAATATAAATGTTATAAACAAAATGACATCCACAGAAATAGCATCTATTATTTTTCAGTACCTGCTCTGAGCCAGGCACTGCTGTGCACTCTGTGTAAAACTGTTTCTTCTACGATCATGATCATAACCATTGGGAAGTGGAAATCATTATCCCAGTTTTACAGATGAGGACAACAAAGGGAAAGGGTAATAAAGAAAACTTAGCAACTGGGAAAGCTGATTTTAAATCCAGGTCTGCTCCAGCCTAGAAGATGCTGTTCTTCCCACAACACGAAGTGCTCTCTCAGTCCTGTTAATCAGCGATATCAGCTCAGGTATCTGCTGCCAGTTCTTTTGTCTGTTTTTAATTTAGCTGTACTAGATCTTAGTTATGGCATGCAGGATCTAGTTCCCTGACCAGGGATCAAGCCAAGCTCCTGCACTGGAAATGCAGAGTGTCAACCAGTGGACCACCAGGGTAGTGTTCAGCTGCCAGTTTTAAAATGCAGGGCTATGATCACGCAAGTTTGCTTTAAATTTTTTTTTCCCCTGAAACCTATCTGTGTTATTTTGTTAGGACTATCTTTCACTTATATTTCACAATTTCTTACATCTGTATAATTTGGTAGTTTCTAGCATGTCACAGAGTGTTTTCATAAGGTGTGCAAACATCCTCACTATCTAATTCCAGGCTATTTCCATCACCCCAAAAAGAAGGTCTGTACCCATCACAGTCACTAGTTTATGACTTATTTTTCCATATAATAGACTCAAGGAATCAAGACATAATTTCTTCTAATTTGGCCTATTTGCAGCCCTTAAATGCCCTGTTGTGACCCTACACCCAGGCGGTACATGATGCGGCAGGAAAGGCAGGGGCCAGGTCTAGGAGTGAACGGTCTCGCCAGCTTCCTTAGACCAACAGCTGCTCCGCCCCCTTCAGAGACAGTTCACGGAGTGGGGGCTGATGGGAGAACTGAGGCGATTCTGGGAAGGTTACCCTGACACCCCTCAGCTGGGACTGTGGCCTGTGTGTGTCTTCCTCACTGAATCTGAGTTGCCAGCTTGCTGCTCACCTGCTTCTTCCCTCCACTACTTTAAGCCCCCTGAGAGCAGATTTGTCTTTTCATCTTAGCATTTTCAATATTTGTGCAAAAAACATGGATTTTAAAAAAGCTAATGAGTGAACCAAGTGGGATGATAACCAGGCACTGTGATAACCCCTGGAACGTGAAGGGCAAGGTCACACAAGGCAACGCTCAACTACGCCCCCTCTTGTTCTTTGTGCGCAATTAGAGTTTTCTACTGAGGTTGTTCAGTTGCTAAGTCATGTCTGACTCTCTGCGACCCCATGAACTACAGCACGCCAGGCTTCCTTGTCCTTCACTATCTGCCAGAGCTTGCTCAAGCTCATGTCCATCCAGTTGGTGATGCCATCCAACGATCTCATCCTCTGTCGCCTCTTTCTCCTCGTGCCCTCAATCTTTCCCATCATCAGGGTCTTTTCCAAAGAGTTGGCTCTTTGCATCAGTTGGCCAAAGTATTGGAGCTTCAGCTTCAGCATCAGTTCTTTCAATGAATATTAAGGGTTGATTTCCTTTAGGATTGACTGGTTCAATCTCCTTATAGTCCAAGGGACTCTCAAGTTTTCTCCAACACCACAGTTGGAAAGCATCAATTCTTTGGCACTTCACCCTCTTTATGGTCCAACTCTCACTTCCATATGTGACTACTGGAAAAACCATAGCTTTGACTAGATGGACCTTTGTTGGCAAAGTGATGTCTTTGTTTTTTAATACGCTGACCAGATTTAATATAACTTTTTCCATTTCCAAAGGAAACTAGCTGCATTACTGGTTCCCCAGGAATTCTTAATGCTTTTGGAACCGTCTGCAAGAAACCCAGATAAAAGAGAGCTTTTTGTTCATTAATGTTATTCCTTAAGGAGCAATCTGAGTGTCTACTTGGGGAGAGTGGGCAGATACCAATATGCGGCAGTGGGAGAGAGAGGCAGTACTTAGCTCCGACATCCAGACACTGACCAGTGGACACAGCCCCCAGTCACAGGAGGTGAGGCTTGATTCCGACTGGCAGCATCAGTGGGAGCAGAAATAGTCATTTCTGTTGTTACCAGCTCATTTGTAGAAACAGACACATATGGGAATGACATGTTGAGTTAGGGGATTTCACCTATATGAATAGGCTTCCCTGGTGGCTCAGGGAAGCAGTAAAGAATCTGACTGCAATGTGGGAGGCCCGGGTTTGATACCTGGGAGAAGGGAATGGCAACCCCCTCCAGTAGGCCTGCCTGGAGAATCCCATGGACAGAGGAGCCTGGCAGGCTACAGTCCATGGGATCACAAAGAGTTGGACATGACTGAACGACTAACACGCACCTATATGCGTGTGACTTCCCCCACTCCTAAAATGGACACTTACTTCCCCTTAATGAATATACAGCGCTTTTACCTACATTGTTTCCCTTAATCCTAAAATACACCTGGAGAAGAGGAGGTTTCTGTCACCCACTTTACAGCTCAAGGACCTGCCCTCATGGTTAGATAATTCACTTAAGCATTCTGGGAAAAAAGTACAAATGCAGGATGCTAGGCCAGGCCCTCTGTCACCATATCCAATAAAGTGCTACCTCCGAGCAGGGGTGCATGACCTAGGACCCAGAGGAGGTCTTCAGGGCTCTGCAAACAGCACAGCCCTGGAAGCAGAAACTCCTAGGGATACACAGAAGTTTTGCTCAGTAGAGGATCCAGAGCAGTCAGAGTCTCACAGGGTGTCCTGTTCCCCAAATGGTTAAGAAAGAAGCCTCTGTCTGTGGCAATAATATGCAGAAAACTCAGTGAATGAAGGGCATGGCAACCGGTAAATTCTATTTAAAGTGACTAAGAAGCTAGGGCTCCACCTGGAAAGAAAACAAAGGCAGCTTGGAGGTAACTCTCTAAATAGCGTGGTGCTTGTCGCAGTTTCCCGGGTCAAGTGCAGCGACTCCATGGTTACCGAGCCATGGGTGGGGCTGTGGCTCCTGCAGGCAGTTCCCTCTGATAACCATAACCAGTAAAGGATGAGGCCTGGACCCAGACACTGACAACCACATGACCCGCCCCACCTGGACAACACAAGAGCCACGACGCTGCCCATGTCTCCCAGTCCACAGAAGGGAACAGAAGGGAACGGGCTTATCTAGAGTACTGCTTTCATTTGCCTATTTGGCCAATAGCAAGTTGATAAAACAGTTCTATGTGCTGAGTGCCATCACTGACAGTATGTTCTGGAAAAGGAGGTGTGTCTCATTTCATTTATGCAGTGAATCGACATTTCTTAAGTCCCTGCTGTGTACCTGGCAATGTTCTAGGCATTGGAAGACCAGGAGTGGACAGTGTCCCAGCTGCCAAGGAGCTCACTGTAGCCATGGGAGCTGGTGTGTAAAGAGACAGCGACAGCAGAGGGTGTCAGTATCAAACTCAAGAGTGCTGGGCAAGGAGGGCGGGTGGTGTCTGCCTGGACTGTCTACGAGGCCTGCAGAGGAGGTGACATCTGACTCAGGGCAGGGAAAAGCTGTGCTCCAGCCAACTAATGGTGTTACAGCCATCTATAATGTAATGGCAACTAACTTATCTTATATGTTAAATACATAAGTTAGTGAGCACCTGGAGGACTGATCAGAAATTCACACCTGAGGTAGCCCAACAACAGAGGGAGCTACTAAATGCCATTAGCCTTCTGCATCTACACTAGAGATTTTCCTAATTAGCAAATGATTTACTAGATAGGCTTCTCTAGTGAGGAGAAGGACACTCAAGACACAGTGTATGGCTTGGCTGGAAAAACTCAGGTGCCTCTTCCCTTGCACGAGTGGGCAAGTGCAGCAGCTGAGTCCCTCTTCAGAGAGACCCTGTGAAGACAGGCAAGGTCCTGACCCCGCACTGAGCACAGGCTTTTGTTGCCTGCCTCGTGAGGGACGCAGAATCCAGCTGCTGGAATAGTGGCACCTTCGCTTCTAATGAAACTGTCACGTAAAGTATGTGAGTCAAGCAGGGACATGCGTCACTAATCCTACAGGAACGGGTAGGGTGACTGCTTCTGTGGTGTCTGCAAGTGTGGCAGAGCTTAGCCTGAGACTTGGTTTCCCTATAGTTACCGCACCCAGGAAGGAGGCTGGGGGAGATGAGACCTGTAGCTTCCCCTAGCTCTAATCATCCCACAGATGGTCAGGTTGGAGGGGCCAGTCTGTATGGGTTCCCTGGTATCTCTCCCTTCTGAGGCTGCCTGCATAAGCACGTCCACAGCCCAGCCTGAGCACTGCTGCATTTTCTGGTGCTGACAGCTTCCAACAAATCCACCTGGAAGGCATTTAATCCTTTCCTGCCCTGCCCCATTACTGCCAAGTCCCTTACTGTCCTTACAACCAGGCTTGACACCTGCTCCATCTGATGGAGTCCTTTTTCTATCCAGCACCCCTAACAGCAATATCCAATACCATTTCTATCACTTTAGCCTGACAGCTGGTTGTCCTAAATAACCCCATGATTTAATCCCAAGTGCACACTTCATGACATTTCCTGGTATTAATTAATTGCTGTCAAGAGGATTAACTTCTGCAGGGGATTTGCTCCCACTGGCCAAAAAGAGCTGCTCCCTACAGCCTAGGCAATAATTCTCCATAAATCCAAAGGCTGACCCTAACTCAAGTCTGCCACCTGGTGGCCAGCTGATACACACCAGCACTACCTGGGCTTCTAGGATCTGAGGTTTAAGTTTCATCCAGCCCTGGATGTGTTATTAGAAGCATCTGCAGAGTTACTCTAAAAACTTCAAAAACCTCAATGCCTGGCTTGGGCCACACCTAGACCAATCAAATATTCCTAGAGGTGGGACCCAAAGGTACTCTTGAGAATCTCAGGTGAGCTTTTCAAAAACAGGCTTCCTAGGAGTGCACCCTGAATTTCCAGGGAGGGAGGCACATGTCTAGTCTGAATACATCTTGGGCAATCTCTCACCCGGCTTAAGAACTAGCAGTCTGGTTCAGCGTTCTCCATGCCTGCATGATGAGAGCTGTCTTGCTACACAAACACATGCCTGGGTTCCTCCCTGATTTACCTTCACGGGTATTGAGTGAAGGTTCAAAGTATGTATTTTTAGGAAAAATGAGGGCTCAGAGAGGCTGAGTGATTTGCCTGAGGTCACAAGACTGGTGCAGCTGAAACCAGAACTCCAGTCTTTTGGCCCCATCCATAACTGCACGCTACCAGAAAGGAATTCTCTATCTCAGTGTGCTAAAATTCTTAGGGAAGATATAGAAGAATGAAAAGAAAAGAGGTACCCCAAAGGAGACATCATAGTCTTCAAACGTGTACGGTTTGTCTGCAAGATCTTCAAAAAACTCTGCTAAGGAGTCCAGTGTCTCCTCGGCCAGTCTTTCATAGGTGGAATCGTCCAAAGTGCTGCAGGGGGAACAGAAACAACACCAATCATGCTTTCACCAAACTGCATTTTATTAGCATCAATTGATATTTATTTTTTACTTAAGTTTTTTAAATAGATGGAAAATATCTAATATATACAGAGTAAAAATTTAAAGAGCATGAAAGAATTTAGAGAAGTAAGCCTTTCTTCCCAAACAGGCTAAACTATGATGAGCAATCTCTTCTGTATCCTTCTAGTCCCCCCGCTAGACTGTAGCCCACCAGGCTCCACTGTACATGGAATTCTCCAGGCAAGAGTACTGCAGTGGGTTGCCATTCTCTTCTCCAGGGGATCTCTCTGACCCAGGGATTGAACCCGAGTCTCCTGCCACTGCAGACCAATTCTGTACCAACTGAGCCACCAGGGAAGCCCAACATATACAGAGTAAAAATTTAAACAGCATGAAAAAAGTAAGCCTTCCCAGACAGGCAGTCCGTGTATGAGCAAGCTCCTCTGTATCCTTCTAGAATTTTTGTATTTTTTTAATATACAAATGAAGCACTTTGCAGTTTTCATATGTCTTAGACATTGTTCCATATTAGCACATATGGGTTTTCACGGTATTTTATCTTACGTTATTCATTCGGCTTGTCCCTTTCAACTGGCCATTGAGGTTGTTTCCATTGCTTTTGTTATTAACATTGGTTGGGCAAATCACAAAGCGGGAGAAAATACTTGCATTCCATATATCTGAAAAAGGACTTATTTCCAGGACATGTAAAGAACTCTTACAAATCAATAAGAAAACCCAACGGGAAAATACGTAAAATATTTGAACAGGTTTCATTAAAAAAAAAAAAAAAAAGATATCCAAATGGTCAATGAACAAATGCAAAGGTATTCAACCTTGCTAATCTTCAGGAAAATGAAAATTAAAAAACCACAATGAGATACCACCAGAAAGGTTAAAATGAAAGAGATAATATGAAGAGTCGGTCAGGAAGTGCAGTAACCTGAGCTTTTAGATACTGCTGATGGGCAAATAAATTAGACAAGCATTTTGGAAAACTATTGATACTTCTACAAGAGTTGAATACATTCAGATGCTATGACCATCAATTACACTCTTGGGTACTCAACAGAAATGCATACCCAGGTTCATCAAGAGACACGTACCACGCTAGAATGTTCACAGCAGAACTATCCAATAGCCCAAATTAGAGGCTGCCCAAGTATCCGGACATAATACAGTAGATAAACTGTGATACTTTCATACCATGAAATACTATAGTACAAAACAGAATTGTCTACAAAAATAACAATATGGATGAATCCCACAATAAATGGTGACTGAAAGAAACCACACACAGACATACTTATTCTTAATACCATTTATATAAATTTAAAAGGCAGGCAAAACTAATCCATGCTATTTGAAATCAGAATGGTAGCTACTGTGGGACAAAGAGGGGTTAATAAATTAGAAGTGAGCAGAAGGCTTGCTCTCAAGGGGTTGGTAACATTCTATTCCTTGAGCTAATTCTTGAGTTACATGCTATGTTCAGTTTTTAAAAATTTATCAAGCTGAATCCTTGGAGATATTCTACATAGATATTATTTTTTAATTAAAAAAATGCTATAAATCTACAGAGACAGAAAGTGGTTGTCGGGGGTCTGGGTCAAGGAGGAATGGGGAGTGGTTACTAATGGCTATTTGGGGTCTCTTTTTGGAGTGATGAAAATGTTCTGGAATTAGATAGTGGTGAAAATTGCATAATTTTGTGAGGATACTAAAAACCACTGAACGGTACATTTTACATAAATCGGTTGGCTGGGTTTTTGGTTTGTTTCTGGCTGCACCAGGTCTTAGTTGCAGCATGAAGGGGATCTTCATTGCCTTGTGCGGGCTTAGCTGTGGCATGGTGGGATTCTAGTTCCTTGACCAGGGATCAGATCTGAGCTCTCTGCTTTGGGCACACAGAGTCTTAACTACAGGACTACAAGGGAAGTTCCCAGTGGTACATTTTTAAATGGTGAATTTTATGGTATGTAAATTATGACAATGAAAACTGCCAGAAACCTCCCTGTATAGAACGTATCTATAGGTTACAAGAGGTGTCTTGGAAAACTCCATCGTTGGAGAGTTTCTAGGAGGCCCAAAGTAAGACATTCCATGAACTGTAGCCCATCAAACTCCTCTGTCCATGGGATTCTCCAGGCAAGAATACTGGAGTGGGTTGTCATTCCCTTCTCGAGGGGATCTTCCCAAGCCAGGAATTGGACCCGGGTCTTCCGCATTGCAGTCAGATCCTTTACCGTCTGAGCCACCAGGGAAGCCTGTGCATATAGGTGAAATCCCCTAACTCAACATGTCATTCCTATATGTGTCTGTTTCACCTGCCTCAAGCGCACAATGTGGGGAAGGCTAGGGGCTGAGTGGTGGGCCTGGGGGGCGGGTGTTGGGCATTTCCTTCTCCCTCTCCTCAGTTAACGCTGATCGAGGGAGATCTGAAGAGAAGCAGGACAGACTGATGGGTGCCCGGAGGAGCTTGGAGAACATAACGACACACCTGACTCGGGCATGAAGTCCAAAGTCAAGAGCTTAGCAGGCGCTACCTGGCGGTGGCAGGTGGGCCATGGCAAAAGCGGGCTGTCCTACACATGGCAGGTCAAGGTACGCTTCCCAGAGGCTAGAAGTAGACCCTGAAGAAGGGAGCTGGGCATGGGGCATTCTGCCAAGGTCCCACCCAACCTCAGAGGGCTGTCTGGAGGGATGGGGGGACAGTAGCAGAGAGTCTGTGCAAGGAGGGGCTGGAAATGGTGCCCCCGAGGTGATAAAACCTAACCCATGCAGATGCAGCACTTGTTCAGAGGCTGCGGGCAGGGGCCAACGACATAGACCTGGGAGCCCGGAGCCTGTGGGTCCTCTGTCACCTGCTGCCTGTGACAGCCTGGAAGGCCCACACTGTCCTGCGGAGCTGTAGCCCTGGGGACAGTTAGAACGTTCCTGCGTGTGGGTGGCTCCCTGCTGCCGTTAGCTGATGAACACAGAAATGGTGAGCCAGGAGAAGACCAGCCGGTCTACACCGGGGAGCTGAAAGCAGTGCCAAGGTGGATGAGCCAAGGGGAGAAGCTAGCCTCTCATTAGCCAAAAAAGGGGATCTAATTCTGTTGCAAAAAGCAGGTTAAGAGTAGTCTTTAGTGTTATGATCTCAAGGAAAATGCTCTTAGGTTGAGACAGGTGGCTGTGGGAGTGAGGATGCCAAAACTAAGTCAGTCGGAGGCTCCCATCCCAGGTGGCACTAATGGAAAAGGACCCGCCTGCCAATGCAGGGGACGTAAGAGACGCAGGTTCAATCCCTGGGTCGGGAAGATCCCCTGGAGGAGGGCAAGGCAACCCACTCCGGTATTCTTGCCTGGAGAACCCATGGACAGAGGAGCCTGGTGGGCTACAGTCCATAGGGTCGCAGAGTTGGACATGACTGAAGTGACTTAGCACATGCAGGAGGCTCCCATCCAGGTGGCTGGTATGTGAGACTGAGTAGGTCATAAGAGATCAGATGCCTACTAGGTTTCTGAAAAAATCCTGTTATCAAAGAAAAATCAGTCTGGCCGACTGGAACCTTACGACAGCCTGCAGAAACTGTTACTATCAGCAGGGAGAGAGGGCTGTGAAGACTGCTCACCCCCAAGGAGGGACACATTCCACTGCCTGTGTCCCCTGAGGCCACGAGGAGGGACAGCCAGTGAGGAGCCTTCTGGGGGCAGAACTGGGGTTTCTTAGAGGGATGGCCCCCACAACCAGGGTAGAGATGGTCCCAGGGCAGCCCAGGGGGCTCCATTGCTGCCCCCTTCAAATCAAATGTCATCTTTCACTTGAACACGAGCTATTGATGTACTGGTTATCTTGCCCCTCTCCGTGTGTGTTTGTGTGTAGGTCAGAGAAGCCATTCCTAGACCTGGAGATAGGACCGCATGTCATCTGGGCATCTCGGCCTTCGAGGCGGATGAGGGACTGCGGGCCTGTGGTTGCGGCCCCAGGATGTGTGCAGAAGGTTGCGGGGGCGGAGTGGGGAGTGATGTCATGCAGATTCACAGAGGGCTGGGCTGCAGCAGTGCCCAGCAGCTTTCTCCCAGGACCCACCACCTCCTCCCTCCAGGACCCACTAGGCCACCTCACTGGCCTCCCCTCCTCTTAGCTGGGGCCCTGGGACCAAGTCCTTCCCACTAAAATGTGAGTGAGGGACAAACACCACTGCTAGCCCTGCCATGCTCTCGTCCATTTCTGTGGAGTGTACCGTGGACGGGATGACCCAGGCTTGACCTGCAGAGGGCAGATGGTGCAGACAGGAGACAGGAAGGTGGAAGGAGTCCGGCTCTCTGAACCATTTCACAGAGGTACGGCCACCCTGCTCCAACAGAGAAGGGGGCCTGGTTGGAGCCGTTTCACTTTTGGGTCTACTTGTTACAGAAACTCAGCCGGCCCTAAAGACTAAGATATCAAAGAGAAGAACAACAAAACTCTGCAAACAACCTCAATGTCCAGCAATAGGGAATGCGTTAAATGAATTATGGCACATCCATAAAACTGAGTACTATTTCACTAAAAAGAGTATAGTGGATAGTTAGTGACGTGGGAAGATGCTTATGAGCGCTGCTGCTTAGGGAGAAGACAGGTTTTCTGTGGGATGGGTTTTGAGGTTTTTTTGTTGTTGTTAAAAAAAAAAGTGAAAAGGAAAGAAAAAGACAAGTATATGTATGTGTGCATATGTTATACATGGAGGGTTGGTGGTGGAAAGAGGAAGTGATCTCGGACATGGAAGATGCTTTGTCTTACCCAGCATCACCCAAAGTTCCTGCTGTCCTCAGATTTATCCAGCAGACACTTTGCTTTTTGACATCCAGGGTCTGGTTGAGGCAGCGGAGGCTCAAACTCTAAAAGCCAAAGTGAAGAACATTACCATTTTCCAATACATTACAGTCCATTAATGCCCAGTTTAAATATTATTATGCGTACACTCAGGAGTAATCAGGTTAAAGTTTTTCAGACTATTTCTTCCTCGGCAATTTTTTTGCCTTCTTTTAGTGCAATACACTGCGCTAGCCCAGGCTCTCTCAAGGCTGTGCTCCCCGATGCAGTAGCCACTCACTACATGCACCTATTCAAATGTAAATTTACTGAAGTAAGATCAAAATTGCAAAGTCACTTCCTTGGTCTCACTAGCTACCTGTCAGGTGTCATGTGGCACAGACTCAGGACATACCTACCATCACCGGAAGTGCTGCTGGCTGGGATGGGGTGGTGAACACAGGCAGGGTGAGGGGTGTCAGCAAAGTCTTAGAATGTGACTGAAATGAGCAAGCACAAACTGTTGGATGGCCAGGATGCACCTGCAGACTGCTGCCTGACAGATCTTAACGCGATCTGCAGGTTCTTTCAATACCTAACTGCTACCTCTGAGCAGCGGGGTCTGAGCTATGACCAGCCGGAGAGCTGTCAGAGGGGATGG
Source organism: Cephalophus harveyi (assembly GCA_006410635.1). Classification (NCBI taxonomy): domain Eukaryota; kingdom Metazoa; phylum Chordata; class Mammalia; order Artiodactyla; family Bovidae; genus Cephalophus; species Cephalophus harveyi. Next base: position 79,267 of record SJYT01049321.1, read on the forward strand.
AGGCCCGAAAGGAGAGAGAAGTGGTCCAGCGGAATGAGAGGCGGCAGAGGAGTGATGGAGAGGCGGGCTGCAGGGCTTCATCTGGGGAAGACGCCGAGGGGCCTGCAGAGGAGGTTGGCGGCAAGGTTCACCTTCTCCGAAGGGCACCGTGGCTGCCACTAAGAGGAGGGGACAGAGGCTGTGGTTACTCTCTTGGGCCATCGGGGCCCTGGACAAGCTGAGAAAGACTAAGGCCAAGACGTGAGGGGAGGAGGAGGAAATGGGGGTGTAGGACACAGATGGCCATTTAAAAACACTGGCTCTGAAGAAGTGAGAGAGAGGCTGTGAAAAGCACAGTATCCCACAGCACGTTCTGGAGTGTTCACCATCAGCTGGGTGATTTAGTCCTCATTGCCCACCTAGGATGTATTGTACTGTGACAGTCATTCATGACAGAGATGCCCTATAAAGTTGGTGGATGAGTGAGTTGCTCCTGAGGGAATTATGGAGAGGTTCCTGTGAGCCTCTGGTCTCATTTTCATCAAATGATCAAGGCACAGCCTGGTTTTACACGTGTTTCTGTTTAAAGATGCCTTTATCATATATGTTGTCGATTCACTGACCCTGGACTCACAGCCAACATTACTAAAACTCACGTTTTGAACAAAGCTTATCCAGCCCGCCCGTTTGCTCCCTAAGGTCCCTCACAGCCTTCCTGCACAGAGCAACCAGACAGCACTATGCTTGGGGCCACTTTAAACAGTGAAATTAACCAGAAAAAAAAGAAAAGCACAAAACTATGTCACAAAACTAAACCATGACGAATACACTACACACAGACTGTGAAAAAGACCCTCGTTTCCAGTGTGGGAGCTGAAACGAGGGCAGGGCCTGCTGTGACCTCAGCCAGGGTCATGCAAGTATGGGTGATGCAGGCTTTCTGCTGCTCTGGGCACATCCTAGCATGACCCTGAAAGGGCCCTGAGTATTGATTTCGGGGTTACGGATACACTACAGTGAGGAGTTGGGTGCACAAATACAGGATCCAGGAATAAGGAGGGTCGACTGAATTTGTATTTTACAGATGAGGAATTTGAGGCATGGCAGGGTCACTTGCCTGAAGTCACACAAACACACAGGTACAAAGTAGGGGAGCTGAGATCTGAACCCATGCTGTCTGGCCCCAAGGTTCTGGCCCCAAAGGCAAGAATCGCGTCCTGGGAACGATACAGGGCTCCAGACACAGAGGGGAGAGGTTTGAGAACTCGGGGCTCACGTCAGTCAGTTTCCCTTCTCTCGCGGATCTTGGCCTCTCAAATCCTAGCTGTCTTAGTCTCTCTGCTACCTCCACACAGCGTGTTTCTCTTTTGTCCTTTAATTGTGTATCTTCAATGGTTCTGATGGGAGAGCTGGTCTCAAGCAAGGTACTCATTCATAGCCAGAATAGAAGACTTTATTCAGTTGTTCTTTTCAAGTTTCTTTTTTTTTTAAATGAATGAATTAAAATTTGGCGATGTCAGGTCTTAGTTGCGGCATGTGGAACCTTCGTGTTATACAAGATCTTTCATTGTAGCACATGGGCTCTCTAGTTGTGGCAAGCAGGCTCAGTTGCTCCACCGCATGTGGGATCTTAGTTCCCTCACCAAGGATTGAACCCATGTCCCCTCCATTGCAAGGCGGATTCTTAACCAATGGACCACCAGGGAAGTCCCTATTCAGCTGATTGTAATCACAAGGGAACAGTTGCCAAAGACCCCCTCCATCATCTCTTACCTGCTTCTCCCTAATCTAACATTCTCTGTGGTGGTGGTGGGGTAGTCACTAATTTGTGTCCAATTCTTATGACCCTATGGACTGTAGTCCACCAGGCTCCTCTGTCTATGGGATTTTCCAGGCAAGAAAATACTGGAGGAGGTAGCCATTTCCTTCTCCAAGGGATCTTCCCTACCCAGGGATCGAACCTGGGTCTCCTGCATTGCAGAGTCTTTACCGATTGAGCAATCAGGGAAGCCCGACATTCCCTGGATAACCGCTTAACCTTTCAGACCTCTACTTCCTCCTCTGAAGGCAGCGGTCATGGTACCGCCTTGCAGACTGGTTATGAGGATTCAACAAGAGGACTGCAATAGCCCAAACTTGGGGCCTGATGGTGATCAGTCAGTTTGTTTTGAAGCATGTCAGGACAGTGTGGAGAGACAGGAGCTCAGGGGGGGGAAATCTGGCCTTTGCCCAAGGACGAAGCTGCCCCACTCTGATTGTGGGCTGCAGATGGACTTCAGGGTGGGGAGGGCTCTGTTATAAGTGCTCCCCCTTAGGCCACCCCTCCTGCTGCCAAGGTTACCTGGAGCCCTTGGACCATGTGTCTGTGGTAGGTCTGCCCACTCGAGTGTCCAGGGCTCAGTGACTTCGTGAGCTCGGCACAAGGCCGGCTAAGGGGAGACGCTGGAGGAGAAAATACTAGATAGTTCCACAGGCTCCAGCTCAGACCCTGGACATGACTCAACCTAGGCCACTCTGGTGAGGCTTGGCCTGGTGGCCAGCAGGGAGGCCAGCCCAGGATCCCCTTGTCACCCTGGGCTATGTCAAACCACAAGCGTGAAGAGTGAGTCAGTTCTCATAGCTGCTCGGAGGACAAACGGGCACAACCACTCTTGGCATCAAATGAGTTATCAGCTGGCTCCTCACTCAGCAAGGCCAGCCTGAGGGCTTCACCCAAGACAAGACTCTGTCCACACACAGAAACGCCCACTGCGGCACCACTGTGAGCAGCTCCGTGCCAGGCAAGAGCAGCGGAAGGAACAGGGTGATGAACGTGTGCAAGGGGCTCCTGCGGCCAGCGTGGTCCTGACTGCCTGGTTTTCCTGAGAGGAGAAGTTGGTGATTTCAACTTTGAGCGTAGGCAACTTTGCCGACTAAGGTCCGTCTAGTCAAGGCTATGGTTTTTCCTGTGGTCATGTATGGATGTGAGAGTTGGACTGTGAAGAAGGCCGAGCGCCGAAGAATTGATGCTTTTGAACTGTGTTGGAAAAGACTCTTGAGAGTCCCTTGGACTGCAGGGAGATCCAACCAGTCCATTCTGAAGGAGATCAACCCTGGGATTTCTTTGGTAGGAATGATGCTAAAGCTGAAACTCCAGTACTTTGGCCACCTCATGCGAAGACTTGACTCATTGGAAAAAGACTCTGATGCTGGGAGGGATTGGGGGCAGGAGGACAAGGGGACGACCGAGGATGAGATGGCTGGATGGCATCACAGACTCGATGGACGTGAGTCTGAGTGAACTCCGAGAGATGGTGATGAACAGGGAGGCCTGGCGTGCTGCGATTCATGGGGTCGCAAAGAGTCGGACATGACTGAGCGACTGAACTGAACTGAACTGAACCAATCCCAGGGATATTTCCAACACAGTCAAATAGCACACCTCAGTGGAAGGGTTAAGCCTAAAGTCAACTTCCAGAGCTCCATGAAAAATTTGAATTGGAATTCACCTGCCTCTTTTACCACCCACAGATCATCCAGTGGACCAGCCACTCAGAGCTGATCTCTGCCTGCCTGCCTTTGCGCATCCAGTTCTCTCCTTCACCGCCTCCTGCTATCTGCAGATCCTGATTAAACATCACTTCTATCCTCCCGTATAACTTCCTTAATCCCACAGTCCTTTAGGCTTCCAAGTTGTGGAGTAACTGGGTCGGGCATTTCTTTGTAACCCGGGGGAGAGAAGTGAAATTAAATGCTGAAGACTTTATATATGTTAATTAAACCTCATGCCAGCAGTAATCTCTTCCCAGAAAAACAAGTCAGGCCTCAGAGGGGTTCCACGATTCCTCGAGGTACCTCTGCTGAGTCCAGGAGCCAGAATTTGGAACCCAGGTCCGATCCAAAAAGCCCTGCTGCTCTAGTTGCAGTGCTCTTCACCTCGCTAGATGAAAGCATTTCGTTCATAAAAGCCCATGCTTGAAAGCATCGCCTTGATAGTACACATTTATATCACTATATTGATATAGACACTATTTTACTGAAGTAGTTCTATATTCATAGCATGCTAATAATATACATAGAATTCTTATATGTATATTATAGTTCAGTTCAGTCGCTCAGTCGTGTCCGACTCTTTGCGACCCCATGAATCGCAGCACGCCAGGCCTCCCTGTTCATCACCATCCCTCGGAGATCACTCAGACTCACATCCATCGAGTCAGTGATGCCATCCAGCCATCTCATCCTCGGTCGTCCCCTTCTCCTCCTGCCCCCAATCCCTCCCAGCATCAGAAACAGGAAAAACCATAGCCTTGACTAGACGGACCTTAGTCGGCAAAGTAATGTCTCTGCTTTTGAAAATGCTATCTAGGTTGGACATAACTTTTCTTCCAAGGAGTAAGCGTCTTCTAATTTCATGGCTGCAGTCACCATCAGCAGTGATTTTGGAGCCTAAAAAAATAAAGTCTGGCACTGTTTCCACTGTTTCCCCATCTATTTCCCATGAAGTGATGGGACCAGATGCCATGATCTTCGTTTTCTGAATGTTGAGCTTTAAGCCAGCTTTTTCACTCTCCTCTTTCACTTTCATCAAGAGGTATATTATAGTACCTAGAAGGAAATGGCAACCCACTCCAGTGTTCTTGCCTGGAGAATCCCAGGGACGGCGGAGCCTGGTGGGCTGCCGTCTATGGGGTCGCACAGAGTCGAACACGACTGAAGCGACTTAGCAGCAGCAGCAGCGTATATCTACTTAAATTTAAGTTCTCGAAAAGAGAAGTGACAAGCTTAGAATCATAATCATCACTGGTCCCTAAGAGCCAGTCCCCGCCCTCCTTTCCTGCTTTTCCCGCAATTGCACCGCAGGATACAATCGCCCTTTTTCACCAGAAAGCGGAAGTCACTGGGAGAAACGGAGCCTGGGCACTGCTCGGCCGCGCGCCGCCGCACCTTCCCCGCCCAGGCGCGGCCCCGCCGGAGCTGGGGCGGGCGCGCTTGCCCGGCGCGGCCTCCCGCCAGGCGTGCGGCCTGCGCAGCTGCCGGTGTGGATACTCACGGACTGGCTGCGCGCCGGGGCCTTGGCGGTTCCGATGCGCAGGCCCTGGAGGCCGCAGAGCGAGAGGTCCTTCGCCGGCCGCGGGGTCCCGGCACGGGTAGGGGCAAAGCCCGAGAGCGCGGAGCGGGGCAGGAAAGTGGCAACCGAGCGGCGCCCGAACGTCCACATGCTCTTTGCGATCTGCGGCGGCTCCGCCCTCCTGATCAGGGAGTGCCGGGCGCCACCTGGTGGTCACGGATTGCAGCCACAGCCGCAAATTCCCCTTTTCTGTTGGCTTGGGAAATGACTAGAAGTTAGACTTTAGGAAGAACTTCCCTGGCATTGCTCTATCTCTTGCTTTTAACAGAAATAGAAAGCTTGTTTAATGAAAAGCACGAGGCTTAACCCTTAGGCAACGTAGTGAATGCATAGCCTAGGTCCCTGACGTCGGAGACTTCATTTTAGTGACCTGTTGCTGGAGAATTCTATACAGAAAAGCTTTGGGAGCTGCAGTTCTGCTGTGAACTGAGTGGGATGCAGGTCTTGAAGTTGCTTGAAAGCCAGTATAGACTAAAGCAGCTAGGAGAGTACAGACAGGAGACTGCCTCTCTGGTTTAAATCTGACCTCTGCCCACTTCATACCTGTGTAACCAATGAGTGCTAAGTCGCTTCATTCGTGTCCGACTCTTTGCGACCTGCTGGACTGTAGCCCTCCAGATTCCTTTGTCCATGGGATTCTCCAGACAAGAACACTGGAGTGGGTTGCCGTTCCCTTCTCTAGGGGATCTTTCCCACCCAGGGATTGAAGCTGGGTCTCCTGCATTGCAAGCGAATTCTTTAGCGTTGAGCCAGCCGGGAAGCCCAGTGCGACCAGTCGGCAAATTAATTAACCTCTCTGTGCCTTCTCTGTAAAATGAGGTAGAAAAGTTTCTACTTCACAGGGTTGTTGTAAGGATAAAATGAGTTAATCTGTAAAGTTTTTTCTTGGCCAGGCCCTGGATCCTGTTAAGTCTCCAAGAAATATTGTTAATACATTTTAAAATAAAATTTTACTTTGGTAGTATATTTCAAAGGAATACAAATTGTGAAAGTTCTTTCATATTTTGTATATGCTTCAGAAAATGTCAAATATGCATGCTAGAGAATATCATTTTTATGGGTAAGCTAGTGGCCACCTTGGTACTTTGTGAATAGTGGAGATAAGACACATATATAAATACTTAGGACAATGACAAATGTTAAAGAGTGGCAGAGTTGCATGGGAGAGTATTTATAACTAGAAGTGGGGGCAATCAAGAAAGTCTTCATGGAGGAAGTGGCATTTGCACAGGACCTGGAAAAATAGGGTAGAGGAGACGGATCTGACTGGCTATCTGACAGGGCATTTTTCTGGATGAGAGATGTTCTCCTGCATTCAGTTAATTCTAAGCAGCCATTTATAGAGTACCTGCTACATAGATGCCGGGGAATGCTGTTAGACATCCTATTATGAACAGGAAGGCCACCCACAACACAGAATCATACTGTCCAAAATGGCAGTGATGCTAAATCTGAGAAGCACTTATGAAGCCACACTGGAAGAATCCATCTGAGGCAAAGGGAATTGTGTTGGTTGTTGACCTTTGCTCTGAACCCGCTGCACTGACAGTGAGACCCTTCCTCACACACTCAGAATGCAGTTATATACTTAGAGAGCTGCAGCCTTATCAACCAGTGTGCTTAGCATGTTCTGGCATAGAAGGGCGCCTGCTCCAACTCCCAGCAAAGCTGGTATCCCTGCCTTATCTTTTGAGTCAAGGAAACAGACTCAGCTTAGCAGAAGAGAAAATATTAAGGTCTCCCAGAAATCTGTCCTTCTCCAGGTCCTGGGAGGTGGTAAAAGAGAATTGGGCACACTAGGTAAGAGGTGATTTTCATGTTTAAGTCATAAACATGACTTAAGCTCCCACCCCAGCTAGTGCTTTCTGCTTTACACAGAAAGCAGTGTGATTTCTCTTTACAAAGCAGTGATTTAATGTTTTGCACAAATAATATAACTTTATACAATATTAGGAGATTTGAAAAAATATACTCAAAAGAGAGCCAGAAATCACCCCTTGGAATAACCACAGTAAACATGTAGTGAGCATTCTTCCAGACAATGCAGGAGGTGTATTTATTTGGTCTGTTGAACAAGGATGCAAGACGAAACTAACCTCATTCTTTTTTAAATACATGAGTCTGCCCAACTAGAACATGAGTTACATGACAGGAAGCAGCTTGCCTTTGTTCCCTGATAGGTCCCCAGAGCCAGATAAGGGCCTGGCATAGAAAAGGTCCTCATAAATATTTGTTGAATAAATTTTTGCTATGCAAATATTATCCATGGTACAATCACATTTTTTTTTAAGGTTTACATTTTCTTATTTATTTGGCTGCATCAGGTCTTAGTTGCAGTACATTGGATCTTTGTTACGTCATGTGGGAGCTTTTCCTTGTGGCACACCAACTTTCTGAGTTGTGGTGCCCAGGCTCCAGACTGCACAGGCTCAGTACTTGTGGCCCAAGGACTTAGTTGCCCGGTAGCATGTGAGATCTTAGTTCCCTGATCAGGGATTGGACCCACGTCCCCTACTTCGCAAGGTAGATTCTCAACCACTTTACCACCAGGCAAGTCCCACAGCCAATTTTTATATTTGATGCATTTTATTTCATGGAGAGTTAGGTGTGTTTTTTCATGGAGTTCTAACTGCCTCCCTTCACTTGTGTTGTCTGCCTTGACTGTATTCTTCCCTTCCTCAGCTTCCCCAGCATTGTGTGAAATCCCTGGAACATCCCGTCTCAGGGAGGTTGCTCCCTCTTGCTTCAACCTGGAATGATTCTCTTTAGGCTCAAGGGGCCTGGGCACACAATTCCATCTTGAAATTCCCCATCTGAATTCCATGCCTTCCTTTCTCTGGGGCTACTTCCTTGTTTGGATAGAGAACAAGCTCCAGAAACATCCTAAGAACGTGTTTGGAGAGGGAAAGCATCCCTAGGTTTTCCTGGGGAAGAGAGCTGACCTTTGCTTGTCCCTGGAACTCAGCCCAGGCCCCCTCTTCACCGTTCTCTCTGCTCCCTTCCTGGTCCTTCCACTCGCCATGCCCTTCTGTCCCTCAGGCCTTTGCGCTTGCTCTTCTTTCTGAATGCTCTTCCTCAGGCTCATCGCAGGGGTACCCTTCCCATCCTTCAGTCCTCGGCCTACATGTTCCCTTCTTAAAAAGCCCTTCTCAGACCGCTCTACCTAACGGAGAGCTTTCCCTCTACCCCGTCTCTCTCTGTCACCTCCCTCCATTGACTTCCTTTGTAGAATGTATTCTAACTGGCAAGTGCATTGTCAGTCTGGGTCTTGCTGGCTCACTGGATGTCGCCCACCCTAGAATATCAGCTCCATGTCTCTCCTGCTCACTCCTGTATCCCCCATGCTGGATATGGGGCCAGGTAAGCAGCAGATACTTAGTAACTGTTTGCCAAATGGATGGATGAACACTGGTGCTCTGTGACCTGTTGGATAAATTATCTGTAGAATGAGGATGATAGTGGTAGCCATCACATAATGTGTAGGAAGAGTTAGATGAAGTAAGGAGTACATTTAAAGAAATGGTTACCTGCACATAGTAAGACTCAACAATTATTCTTTTCTTTCTTTGTTTCTGAGTTCTAGGCTTAACTCTGACCCTACCTGGGCAAACTTGAGCTAATCACAGAAGCTCTTGGGCTGTCAGAGTTTATTGAGTGCCTACACGCTGTTCTAGTGCTGGAAGTATGGTGATAAGCAAAATATAAATCCCTGCTCTCTTGGGACTTACATTCCAAGATGTCTGATGGTCTAAACACTTTCTCTGATATCCTGTGTCACTTAGGAACTGGAATTACCTGGCTAGGTTTTGCCTGGAGGAGGGGATGAGGACTGACTTTCCATGATGGTTTGGCAGATCTCCTCCAGCTGTGCATGTTTGAAAGTGAGTTTGCTAGCAATGGCATGGGATCTGAAGTTATCTCCTCTGAGAGCACATCAGAGCTGGAGGAGTTGGCTGGCTGCCAGCAGAGCCTTCTGCCCAGAGGGCCTTGAGAGGGGCTGGGGGGAGGGGAGCAGCGCAGGTGGTGAAAGCATCTAGGGGCCCCACCTGCCTGGGGACAGCGTTTCTTCTGATTTGCAAACCTTTCTCTATCCTTCCAAAAATGAGTGTTGTCCCAGTTCACCACAGGTAATAAAAACTGATATCTCCACATTCTCACTCATTCTTGCTTGGCCTTCGGTTTCAGCTCAGTGCCCTGATCCAGAACCTAACACTTAACTTCTGGCCAGGAGGTGACTTCAGCTCTGGGGAAAAGCAAGCCCATTGTGTTTGCTTGGATCAATTTTAAGAGAAACTACTGAGGATGTTCTTCTTTGACATTTGCCAGGGGCGAAATTTCATATAAGTGGGGTGCGTGGGTGGATGTGAAATAGCAGTTTGTCCCAGGAGACTGATTATGGGGCCAGGATCCGAATCCCAGGTCTGGAGTGCAATCTAATAGGTGACTTTGAATATAATGTAGATTGAGTTCATAAGATACTCAGCAAGTTAATCAATCAGTAATTCTAAAGTGTTTTTGACAATAAACACAAAACATGTGGATTATTTAAGTAATATGGTAAGTAGTGAAACTTCCAGTGGACAGAACAAAAGAGGTTGGATTTATTTGCTGAGGAAGAGTCCCTGCAGGATCCCCTGGGGACAAGTGTGGTAGTGCTTCGTCCTTGATCTGACAGATGTGGAAAGCCTCAAGCAGAGGACTCTCACACTACAAAAAATTCCTAAGGGAGTCTGGTTGAGAGGACAAGAGGAGAGAAGCATAGGATAGATCTGAAATATCACTCTGAGACAGTCGTTCTTGATGAATTTGTGTTAGGGCTTCCCAAGCGGCTCAATGGGTAAAAAATCTGCCTGCAATGCAGGAGGCACAGGAGATGGGGGTTCGATCCCTGGGTCAGGAGGATCCCCTGGAGAGGAGCAACCTACTTCAGTATTCTTGCCTGGAGAATCCCATGGACTGAGCTACATCCCTGGCAGGCTTACAGTTCACAGGGTCACAAAGAGTCAGACACCACTGAGCGACTGGGCATGCATGCAACAATAGCCCTTAAAGGCTACTCCTAATATAGTAGAAACATGTAAACTGTGGACTTAGATACATTTTCAAAGATTAATTTTTTTAAAAAAGCTAAAGCCATAATTCTCATACAAATATATGCTGAGTATGTGTTAAAGATTAATTAGAGAGGTGGGGTCCTAATGCAACATAACTGATGTCTTTATAAGAAGAGAAAGGAACACCAGGGGTGCATACACACGGAGAAAAGACCACGTGAGGTAGCAAGAGGACTGTCGTCTACAAGGCATGGAGGAAACCACCCCACTGGCACCATGATCCCATTGGACTTCTGGCCTCTAGAACTGTGAGAAAATAAATTTCCTTCATTTAAGTACCCAGTGTGTGGTATTCTGTTATGACAGTCCTAGAGAAATATAAGAGAGAACATGCAGGAAGGCAAAGCTGGTTTCAAAGAGGATGGAAGAGAGGGAGGTAAATGATCAGTGACGATGAGAGTACCAGGGCCCAGCAGCTGATCTGGGTGCCTCTCACAACTGCAGGCAGGGCAGAGGAGGGGGTTGTCTTTTCTTTTCTTTTTTTTTTAATAAATTTACTTATTTTTGGCTGTGCTGGGTCTTCGTTGCTGTGGGGGGGCTACTCTCTGGTTGCGGTGCACGGGCTTCTCACGGCAGCGGCTTCTCTTGTGGGGCACAGGCTCTCGGGCATGTAGGCTTCAGAAGTTGTGTCTCCTGGGCTCTAAAGCACAGGCCCAGCAGTTGTGTGGCCCGGGCTTAGTTGCTCTGCAGCACATGGGATCCTCCTGGATCAGGGATCAAACCCACATCTCCTGCATCAGCAGATGGGTTCTTTACTGCTCAGCCACCAGGGAAGCCCCAGGAGTGGGTAGTCTTGACAAGACTTAGCTGGAGAGGGGCAGGGAGCAGCTGGCTACCCACCCTTCTTTACCCTTGGCCATCACGATATTGCCCTTTGCCCTCTAACCCGATGCCCTTGTCAACTTCTCACTGCTTTCTGCGAGGACTTCGGCCCCGTTGTACTCGTCTCTCTCTTCTGCCTTATTCAGTCAAGAGTACATAGCTCAGTTAGTTGGCAAAGAATTTGTCTGCAATGCAGGAGACCCTGGTTCGATCCCTGGGTTGGGAAGATCCCCTGGAGAAGGGATAGGCTACCCACTCCAGTATTCGTGGGTTTCCCTCGTGACTCAGCTGGTAAAGAATCCGCCTGCAGTGTGGGAGACCTGGGTTGGGAAGATCCCCTGGAGAAGGGAAAGGCTACCCACTCCAGTAATCTGGCCTGGAGAATTCATGAGCTGTATAGTCCATGGGGTTGCAAAGAGTCGGAACGCACCTGAGCGACTTCACTTTCGCTAGAGTGCTTCTGCTGCTGCTGCTGCTAAGTCGCTTCAGTCGTGTCCGACTCTGTGCGACCCCATAGACGGCAGCCCACCAGGCTCCCCCGTCCCTGGGATTCTCCAGGCAAGAACACTGGAGTGGGTTGCAATTTCCTTCTCTTATGCATGAAAGTGAAAAATGAAAGTGAAGTCACTGAGTTGTGTCCAGCTCTCAGCGACCCCATGGACTGCAGCCTACCAGGCTCCTCCGTCCATGGGATTTTCCAGGCAAGAGTATTGGAGTAGGGTGCCATTGCCTTCTCCTAAACCTCACTAGAGTACGGGGTAGGAATTCCATATGGGCCTGTAACTGGCATCTTTGTTGGTATCCTTCCATTGGTTTTCAGAGGTGAGGTGGTTGATCAACTGAATTGAATGTGTGTATTGGTTTTTGTTTTTTGTTAATTTTTAAAAAATTTTATTGGAGTCTAGTTGATTTACAGTGTTGTGGCACATAGCAAAGTTAATCAGTTATACATATACATATATCCACTCTTTTTTAGATTATTTTCCCATTTAGGCCATTAAGGAGTATTAAGTAGAGTTTCCTGTGTTATATTGCTGCTGTTGTTGCTAAGTCACTTCAGTCGTGTCCGACTCTGTGTGACCCCACAGTTGGTCTTATTAGTTATCTGTTTTATATATAGTGGTATATATACGTCAATCCCAATCTTCCAGTTCCACACGCATATGTGTGTATTATTAACATATTTTAATACCTTGGTAGGAGTTGAGGGGAAAGGGGCTTTTGTGGTCCCAGGCCCCCTCCCTGAAGGAGGAGACAGGATTACCTAGGAAGCCATTCTAAGATTAGCCCAGATCCCTCTGTGGGATGCTGTGTGCTCACTCACTCAGTCATGTCTGACTCTTTGCAACCCCATGGACTGTAGCCCACCAGTCTCCTTGTCCATGGGATTCTGCAGAGTACTGGAGTGGGTTGCCATTTCCTTCTACAGGGGGCCTTGGGACTCTCTTGTCCAGCACAGGGAGCTCGGAGCCCTGGGACTGGGGTTACGATGAGGTTTCTTTTTTCTTTTTCAAGCTGCTAAATGTGTGGTAATATTTTTTTGGTAGGGGAGAGGATAGTGCTTCAGAACTGGTTCATCCTGAAGTGTCCCATCTGTGGGGACAACTGCTTCCCATTACCTGAGTATAGAACACCAGCAGGGGCAGCCTGGGCTTGAGGCTCTTTGGAGTGAAATGAAACTGCCTCTCCAGGAAAGGAGAATTGAGTCAGAACGTTTGGGTGGTGCCTTTTCTCCAGGCCCTTCAGCTCCATCTTTCATTCTGCAATGCCTGGCTGCCTGGGTGAAAGCCATATAAACTATAAATAGTATAAACAGGCTATTAATTATAGGAAGTATTGTGAATTATTAGTGAAGCATCCTGTGTGGAATGTGACTTATCCATAAGGTTATATGCTGCACAGGTCTGTAGGAGGCCCTGGAAGATGAGGTGTGCAGGTCAAGGGCACAGTGACCAGTCCTTGATCCATGGCACCATTTGCTGACCCTGGGCAAGAAGACCGTTAATCTTCCTGGACTTCATTTTCCTCACAAGTAAAATGGAAAGAATCATGTACTAGAATGTTTTTTTAAGAAGTGAGAGTGGGGAGAAGGAAATAGCAACCCACTCCAGTATTCTTGCCCGGGAAATCCTATGGACAGAGGAGCCTGGTGGGCAACAGTCCAGGGGGTCGCAAAGAGTTGGACATAACTTCGTTACTAAATGGCAGCAGCAGATGCTTTACGATGTGTTAGTTTCTGCTATATAGCAAAGTGAATCAGCTGTATATACATATATCCCCTCTTTTTTGGATTTTCTTCCAATTTAGGTCACCACAGAGCACTGAGTGGAGATCCCTGGATTATATAGTAGGTTCTTGTTAGTTATCTATTTTATACCTAATATCTATAGTGTATATGTGTCAGTCCGAACCTCCCAATTCCTTCCACCTTGGCCTTCTCCTTTTGCTATCCATACATTTGTTCTTTACATCTGTGTCTCTACTTCTGCTTTGCAAATAAAATCATCTATACAAAAAAAAAAGTGATAATTACATGAGTAGTGATTTTCTAGCAGGGAATTCAGGCTCATTTCTTGTAAAAATGGTGCAGCTGGGTGGCCCACTATTCCCACTGAGTGAAGCCCACTGTACGCCAGCACTCTTCTAGGGGCTGATGATACAACAGCGAGCAAAGCAAGCAGAAATCGCTATCATCTTGTATTCTATTGTGTCGAGGCTGATGATAAGCGAAATAAGGTAGTGATGTGTTAGTTGGTGATAGGTGGTATGGAGAAAAATAAAGCAAGAAAGAAGGAGGGGAAGTGCAGTGGCCAGGCCCAAAGGCCCCCCAAGAATCCCCTCAGGCATTCATACTCTTGTGTGGTTCCCTCCACAGTGTACCACATTGTACCGGGGTTAGTCTGTGTGACCAATAGGATATGGTAAAGGTGATGGAATGTCACATCTGAGATTAGGTTTTAGAAGATGGTGGCAACCCCTTCTTGGGCTTGCTTTCTGGTCTCTCCCTTTAGGGGAAGCTGGTTGCCATACTCTGGGGATAGTCAGGCATCCTATGATGAGGTCCACATGTAAGGAGCTGAGGTACCCCATCAGAAGCTGGTGAGGAAAGGGGCTTGCCAACAGATCACAACCTCATGAGAGACTCTGATCCAGAGCTTGGAGGAAGCCTTGTCTTCAGTGTTCTGGAGTTGAGGATGTATTTTCTGCATGGCTACCATCACTAGGCCCTGTGCTAAGTGCTTTGTTAGCACTTATAATGATCACACCTAATTTTCCTAACAAACAGCCTTATGTGGTATGATATTATTACATCCATTTTACAGATCGAGGCTCAGAGGCTAATTCATTAGTGCACAAATCCTTCAGCTAGGACATGTCTGAGCTGGGACTCACACTTGGGCCTCTAAGCTGCCATGATATTCCTCCCCTCCTTTGCTCTTTTCAAACAAAGCTTGTGATGTAACACTGATGCACTTTTCCCTTCCTTGTCCTCCAAGTCACTCCTAAATATTGACATTTATTGAGCTCTGCGATCCCCAGGCCATACTTGTCCCTCTACTTCACCTCTGGAATATCAAAGGGCAGCTCCAATATTCACAAGGATGATAGTCTATCCCACTCCAGGTTCATGGTTCATGGAATCTTGTAAGAACATTTAACTGGAGATGTACCCTCTTGACAAAGTTTAAGTACATGAGGGTGGTGGTTGAGTTGCTAAGTTGTGTCCGACTCTTGGGACTCCATGGACTGTAGTCAGCAAGGTTCCTCTGTCCCTGGGATTTTCTAGGCAAGAATACTGGAGTGGGTTGCCATTGCCTTCTCCAGAGGATTTTCCCAACCCAGGGATCGAACCCGGGTCTCCTGCACCGCAGGCAGATTCTTTAGCAACTGAGCTACCAGGGAAGTGCAGGATACAGTATTGTTAATTACAGTCACAGCAGGTCTTGAGAACTTATCTTGCATAGCTGGCACTATATACCTGTTGAATAGTGACTCCCCACTTCCTCCTTTCAGGTGGGTTTGTCTCTGGCCTCCTTTGTCCCCTACAAAGGATACAAACTTCTTGTTTTGTGTTGTTGTTTAATTTCTAAGTCGTGTCCAGTTCTTTTGCGACCCTGTGGACTGTAGCCCACCAGGCTCTTCTGTCCGTGGATTTCCCAAGCAAGAATACTAGAGTGGGTTGCCATTTCCTTCTCCAGAGGGTCTTCCCAATCCAGAGATCAAACCAAATCTCTTGCATTGGCAGGCAGATTCTTTTACTGCTGAACCACCAGGGAAGCCCACAAACTTCCTGCATTGCCTTAAGTCTGGAACTCGATCTCTGGTGCCCTTGGTTGCCTCTTGTTTCTTACTGTTTTTATGTAGTTTTCTTTTGTATGAGATGTAACTAATTATTAAGATAACGAGAGGTGGGATCTCTCACGTCTCAGGTCTTTGATCCACAGGTTATGGGGCATATTGGTCTTCCTGGTGGGAAAACAGATTTCAATCTGGGACACATACCCAAATGCCGTTCAGAGCCAGGCAGTCACTGAAAATGAGCAGCAGGCCCCATGGAGCACACAGCCCCCTTGGACTGCCTTTCTATTTCCTGTTCTGCTGGAGACACAAAGATAAGCGCTATTTCACTTCTTTCAACACTGATGTGAAAGTCCCACAATACAAGCAGGGTGATAAGCAGCAACTGTCACGGGCTCT
Organism: Cephalophus harveyi; assembly: GCA_006410635.1. Classification (NCBI taxonomy): domain Eukaryota; kingdom Metazoa; phylum Chordata; class Mammalia; order Artiodactyla; family Bovidae; genus Cephalophus; species Cephalophus harveyi. The sequence continues at coordinate 94,990 of SJYT01049321.1, forward strand.
GTGCTGTGGTGATAGTGGGCTGGGCCAGGGAGGACAGTGGAATGCTGAGAAACGCTTGCCTAAGGTGTGGCTGCAACTCAGAACTGCTGAGGAGTGTCCCATGGGAATGCAGGTCTACTGTGCACAGATATTCCAACAGATGACAGCAGTCTGGGTGATTTGGGTGTATGAAATTGACTATCTTTTTTGTTTTTTGAAGTATTGCTGATTTACCATATTGTGTTCTGTTAGTTTCAGGTGTACAGCAAAGTGATTCAATTATATATGTAGTTTTTCAGATTGCTTTCCATTATAGACTATTACAAGATATTGAATATAGTTCCCTGTGCTATACAGTAAATCCTCGTTGTTTATGTATAGTAGTGTGTATCTGTTAATCCCATACTGCTAATGTATCCCCACTGCCCTTTCTCCTTTGGTAATCACAGGTTTGTTTTCTATGAAAATTGACTGATTTTTTATTATTGAAAAATAATTAAAAAATACTTTTCAGACCGGTATAGTGCAAGTCAAACAAAACATCTTTGGGCTCATTTGGGGTCCTAAATCTTGGCTGCACATCAGGATCACGTGGGGAGCCTTTAAAAGTGCTGATGCCAAATCATACTCTGAGTCAATTAAGTCAGCCTCTTGTGAGGCAGGATCAGTCATCAGTATTTTTTAAAATGTCCCAGGTGATTTCAAAGTGCAGTTAAGATTGAGAGCTACTAGGCCTGATGACCATCGTCTGTGACCTCTGGTTTCTAAGGGCCTGTTTCAGCAGGAGCTGTGGGTTCTCTACTCTGCCCGGGCTTTTTCTGATGTTAATTGGCAGGGGTGCCAGGTCACCGGATGTCAGGTGCCCTGGGTGAGGCCTCCAAAGGAAGGCATCAGGTGCTCTCCCTTTCTGTTTCTCTTGAGGTCTCCAACTCTGTCATGAAATGTGGGTTTTCATAGTGATGGCAGTTCCTGAGAAACTCACATTTTGTTTCACCTTAAATGGTAGCAAAGGCTCGTCTCATGGTGCACACTATCTGATTTAGCATCTTGTCCTGGATACAAGGTCTTCCCTGGTGGTTCAGACAGTAAAGAATCCACCTGCAACTGAGATCCAGGTTCAATTCCTGGTTTGGGAAGATCCCCTGGAGAAGGGAATGGCAACCCACTCCAGTCAGTATTCTTGCCTGGAGAATTCCATGGACAGAGGAGCCTGGTGGGCTACAGCCCGTGGGGTCACAAAGAGTCAGATATGACTGAGTGTCTAACACATACACACACACACACCTGGATAGAATTTCTTTATTTTTTGTTTGCTCTTTTTCTTTTGGCCACACTATGTAGCATGTGGGATCTTAGTTCCCATACCAGGGATCCGACCTGTGCCTCCTTCACTGGAAGGCAGCATCTTAACTCCTGGGCTACTGGAGAAGTCCCAGGGGTACAATTTCTCATTCAGTCACCTGGCTACACTGTCTCTATGTTATATGATAATGACTAGACATCATGCACCTTCCGTCACCTTGCAACTATGTGACGATGCCCTTTGGGTAGGTATACACACAAAATCATCTTCAAGGTCTTAAGACTGAGTACAGCAGGTCTCTCCAGGTACCATGGCCTGATGGTGGTGGTAACCGCAGTGGCTAAATAGCAGTGTCTGATATTCCTTCCCCATCCTCGGGTGGTGGTAGTTCTCACAGTCACATCCTTGACTCTGTTGTCTCCTCTCTCGTATCACACACTTTGGCTTGCACTCTCATACCTCTTAAATCTGTGCCAGCAATTCTTAGTCTTTGCTGAGCTCCAAGCCCTTATTTTCAACAGTCTATTAGATGCTTTCACCTGAATGTCTTATAGGAACCGTGGACTCAAGGTGATCGATCCTGAATTTATTTTTATTTTCAATAAATTTGTTACTCTTTCTCTCTCCATTTGCTTTTTTCTAAAGGAATTTACTGAAAGGACACACAAGAGAAGAAATGATAAACCAGAACTAAGGAGAGGAGCCCAGGACACTTGTGGATTCAGAGCTTCAGATACACATGGATAGCCTTTCAAGAAGCTGCCTTTGGATGACTCATTCACAGCTACCTCCAGTACACATGTGTTTCTGCTCAGATTCAGATTCCTGAGCAAGATGAACTGATTGGTGTTTCTTTGGTCACGTGCCACCCCTGACTTTAACCCCTGTGGTTGAAAACCCACCAGAATCAGACAAAACAGGCTGGGTGCTGTTACTAGGAGAAGGGGAAGAACTTCCAAGGAGCAGAAAAAGGATTTTATAAAAACCGTCCTCATCTTATTGATTTAAACATTATGCAGGTAGCAAGTAAGCAAATGCACTTGTGAAAAACCAAATAATGAAGAGTATAGAATAATACGTTACTTCTTACCTTACTCTCACCCCCAGAGGTAAGTACTATCAATTTATGGTGTCTCTTTATAGATTTTTTTGGTACATTTAGCTATTGTAAATTTATCTGTAAAGTTATATGTATATACACAATAATATAACTTTTAAAATGAATATGATGTACTGCCTTCACTTAATTTACAGACTTTTACTATTTTAAAACTTACAGCTCTACTTCATATCTATTTTAACAAGTAATTCATGGTCAACATTAATTTAAACAGTTCAGAAGTTTAAAATGAAAAGTAAAAATTTCCTTTCTTCTAATCCACATTTTCATAAATTCCTAGTGCTATTCCCCAGAAGTAACCACTGGCAAGTTTCTTTTATATCAGAAGAAATACTGTAAGGTAAACAAGTGAGCAGGGCCTCCTAGGACTGCTCCCTTTCTATAGACCAACGTTATAATGTCAATTATATTTATCAGCCCATTTCCATAAATAGAGCAAAATCAATAGTATCAATGGATGGATGATTGCCAACATTTTTGTTACAAAATGTAGTATTTGTTAAGTTACTGTCAGTAAACTTTCTCCCTCTTCTAACTTCCTGACTCCCCACATATATCTTTTTCATGTAACAGGGCCCAGGCCAATTTTTAAACCAACATTTTATAGATATCCTTGCTGCTTATAAATCTGACATAGAAACCGGTGTTCAAAGATCTTCATTCTGCTGCTGCTGCTAAGTCGCTTCAGTCATGTCTGACTCTGTGCGACCCCATAGACAGCAGCCCACCAGGCTCCCCTGTCCCTGGGATTCTCCAGGTAAGAACACTGGAGTGGGTTGCCGGAAATAAACTAGAACTGGTTTGTCAAAATCCAGTTAGATAAGTATCTCTCTTTGGACCAGAACATGCAGTATTCCATGAACATATCTTAGAGAGAAAGACATTTGCAGGTTTTTTTCTGTTTGAATTCTGGGGTAATTCTTTGTTCTCATAAAATATTTTACAGATAGAGGGGACGTTAGGTTTGATTGCTACCACCTCTTACACCGTCGACCATTTGGAAACAGCTGTAAAGAGGAGCGTCAGCTGGTGTGATGGCTGGTAAGCAATTTGGGGAGCGAAAGCTTGTGTTGATTGTCGTCAGCTGGGCACACGAGGCAGGGTAGCTCTTACCTCTTCACTGAGCTCCACGCAGAACATTCTGGACACACTGTGGCCTGCTTCTCGGATCTTTTTCAATCTAATGAAAGGAATTCTGAGAATGCAGAGGGATCCCTATTCCCCTAGGCATGCTAAGAACTCCTTTGCTTCCTGAGATCATGAGAAGCAGAAGGAAAGTGGAGAGAAGTAAAAAGTGTAGTTATCCTTTTAAAAAATTTAATTACTCTATGGCTGCGCTGGTCTTCGTTGCTGTGCACAGACTGTCTCTAGTTGTGGCACGCAGGCGTCTCACTGCAGTGGCTTCTTTTGTTGAGGCGCACAGGCTCTAGAGAACGTGGGCTTGAGTGGTCACAGCTCTCAGGATCTTCCTCTGTGGTATGTAGGCTCTAGAGCACAGGCTCAGTAGTTGTGGCACACAGGCTGGGTTGCCTCTTGGCATATAGGATCTTAGTTCCCTGACCAGGGATCAAACCCTCATTCCCTGCAGGTGGATTCTTAACCGCTGCACCAACAGGGAAGTCTAATAAGAGTATAATTATTCTGTGCTGGCTCTGGGACAGCTAAATACCCTTGCTCTGTTCTTCTTGAGGGAATTTGGGTTTCCCTTTTGTGGAAGTTGGGCTCCTCTTGTTATCAACACTAGGTCTTTCGTCCTTCACCTCCCTTCCAATCAGACCCTCTCTGTATATGTAGTAAATCCCCATTCATTGGCCCACGATTAAAATATAAGCTCAAAACTGGGCGTTGCACACAGTGTACACTTGCTTAACCATTTGCTGAATTAACTAAGAAGAATTCACAGTTAACGGTAGAAACCCTCTACTTGGAGTCAAGCAATTGGGAATTCCTCTTTATTTTGTTTGGTTCCAGCCTGCAGGGCTGGGTGAAAGGGTGTTGTGTTTACTTGTAGTAGCTCAAAGTGATGTAGCCAAGGTGTAAAATCAGAACCGCAGGTAAACAGAACTGACCATCAAACTTAAGGGCAGGATGAAGAGAAATTGGGAGGATAAATGCATATGTCTATAGCTAGGCATTTGCAATGGGGGATACAATCTATTGTAAGGAATTGAGGGGCAGACAGTCAGGACTCTCTTTTGGTAGGTGTTCTGACATGGTGGCCTGAGGGAGTCCTGAAGGGCCCATCACTTACACACACTGACTTCTCATAAATTTCTATGGTATGTTTTTTAATAATTCATAGAATAGATAGAAAATAAGAATACAAAAGCCCTGAACAATACTATCAACCAGCCAGACCAAATTGACATTTGTAGAACATTCTACCCAACAACAGCAGAATAAGCATTCTCCAGTGCACATGGAACATCTACCAAGATGGACCATATTCTGGGCCATGAAACAAGTCCCAATAAATTTGAAAGAATTCATGTTATACAAAGTATGTTCTCTGATCACAGTGGAATTAAATTAGAATTCAACTACAGGAAAATTTTGAAAGTCCTCAAACATAAAAACTAAATAATACATTTTAAAGTAGCCTATGGATCAAAGAAGAAATCAAAAGGGAACAGAAAATATTTTGAAATGAATTAAAATGAAATCACTCCGTATCAAAATTTATGGGATGCTACTAAAGCCATATCTAGAAAAAAATTTATAGTACTAAGAGTCTATATTAGAAAAGATTTCAAATCAAGGACCTTAGTTTCTACCTTAAGAAACCAAAAGAAGAGCACATTAAACCCAAAGCAAGCAGAAAAAAGAAATTAATATGTGTTTTAAAATTTTTATTTTTTATTGAGATGTAATTAACATGTAACATTTTTGTTTTAGGTATCCAACATAGTTTGATATATATTAATATTGTGAAATAATTACCACTATATGTTGATACCTATCACTCAGAGAGTTACCATTTTTTTCCTTTCGATAGAAGTTTTAAATCTTATTTCTTTGCAACTTTCAAATGTACTATATAGTATTGTAAACTGTAGTCACCATGCTGCACATTACATCCTCATAGAGTATAATAGTGTTTATTTTATAACTGGAAGTTTATACTTTTTGACGCCCTCTACCCATTTCACTGATAGCCTGCCCTCACCCCTCTTTTCCCCATCCTCTAGCAACCACCAATCTTCCTTTCTATGATTTTTTAAAATACCACATAAGGTGAGCTCATACAGTTATTTGTTTTTCTGTGTCTGACTTATTTCACTTAGCATAATGCTCTCAGGTTTCATCCATCTTGTTGCAAATGGCAGGGTGTCCTTTTTTATGGCTGAATAATGTTCTGTGTGTGTGTGTGTGTACACTACATTTCCTGTACCCATTTATCCATCAGTGGATATGTAGGTTGTTTCCATGTCTCACAATGATGATGCAATGAATACAACAGTACAGATATCGTGTCAAAATAGTGATTTTGTTTCCTTTGGATAAAAACCCAGAAATGAAATGGCTGGATCATATAGTAGTTTTATTTTTAATTTTTGAAGAATCTTCATTCTGTTTTCCCTAGTACCTATACCAATTTATATTCACACCACCAGTGTAAAAGCATTCCTTTTTCTTTCTTTTTATCCATATTCTCTCATGATCAGAATAATTTTGTTATTCCTATCACAATTTTATTTAAAATTTATGTACTTCAAAAAATTTTTTCTAATTATATAAAGTATATTTTGTTAAGGTGCAAAATAATGATGCTGATCAAAACACCTTTATGAAATCCTGAGTCTGTACTAGTATCATTTTTTTAATTGGATAAATTTAACATGTAACATTATATAAATTTAATCATGTTACTTTGATACATTTGGTTTGGTTTAGTCTAAGTCGTGTCTGACTCTTTGCGACCCCATGGACTGTAGCCCACCAGTCTCCTTGGTCCGTGGGATTTTCCAGGCAAGAATACTGGAGTGGATTGCCATTTCCTTCTCCAGGGGATCTTCCCAACCCAGGAATCGAACCCAGGTCTCCTGCATTGCAGGCAGATTCTTTACCAACTGAGCTGTGAGGGAAGTCCTACATATTATAATATGGTTTCATTGTAATAATACGTATCAGATTGCAAACTTATAGTGCAATATTACTATGTTTAGTGTACTGTAATTTAAATCTCTATGGCTATATTAATACTTACTACAAGTTTGTACCCTTAAACATCCTAACTTTTATCCCACTACCCTCTGATCCACTGTTTTACTATCTTTTTTTAAGTATTTGTTTTTTTTTTTTAGTTCCACATGTATGTGATATTATATAATATATACTTGTCTTTCTCTGTCTGGCTTATCTCACTTAACAAAATGTGCTCAAGGTCCATCTATGTAGTCACAAAAAGCAGGATATCCTGCTTTTTCATGGCTAAATAATACTATATTGTATATACATCTCATCTTTTTTAATCCATTCGTCCACTGATGGGTATTTGTATTGTTTCCATATGTTTCACAATGAGATATTGTAAATAAGGCTGCAATATGCCAGGACGTGGACACATCTCTTGAAATTCCTTTGGGTTTTCATTTCCCTTGGGTATATTCTCAGAAGTGGAATTGCTGGATTGTGTGGTTGATCTATTTTTAATTTCTTGAGGAACTTCTATCTTGTTTTCTTGAGTGTTGGGACCAATTTACATTCCCATCAACAGTGTATAAGAGTTTGCTTTTCACCACATCTTCCCCAGCAATTGTGGTCACTTGTCTTCTTCATGTTAGCCATTCTACCAAGCGTGAGGTGATATCTTATAGTTGTTTTGAATTACATTTTTTGATAATAATTGATGTTAAACACCTCATGGTGTTCACGGCCATTTTGGCCTGATGGTCATTTTGATGTCTCTTTGGAAAAATGACTATCTAGTTCTTGTGCCCAGTTTTTAAATAAAATAGTTTTATTGTTTGTTATTGTGTTCTTTATATATTTTGGATACTAACCCTTACCCAATATATGATTTACAAAAATTTTCTACTATTCTGAAGGCTGCCTGTTCATTTTGTTAATAGTGTCTTTGCTATGCAAAGCTTTGCTTTTGATGTGGTCCCATTTGTTAATTTTTGCTTTTGATGTTTGCGCTTTTGGTGTCATGTTAAAAAAAAGTCCTCATCAGAACAGCATTGATGAGATTCTTCCCTATATTTTCTTCCTGGAGTTATATGCTATTTGGTCTTATGTTTACATTTTTGATCCATTTTAATTTTTGTGAGTTATATTGGGGGTTCAGTTTCACTGTTCTGCATATATTTCTCCAGTTTTTCTAGCACCATTTGTTCAAGACCCTATCCTTTCCCCACTGGGTATTCTTGGCTCCTTGCTGAACATTATGTGACCGTACAGGCCAGGAGTAAATTCTGAGCTCTTGATTCTGTTCATGGGTCTCTCTGGCTACTTTAGTGTCCGTGCATCTTACACTGTTTTATTATTATGACTTTGCAGTGTGGTTTGTGGTTTTATTTATTTATTTTTTTCTTCAGAATTGCTCTGGTTTTTCAAGGTCTTTGTGGTTCCACACAGTTTAGCATTGTCTCTTCTATGTCTGTGAAGAGTGCCTTTGTTATTTTGACGGGGTTTGTGTTGGAGCTGTAGATGGCTTTGGTAGTATGGCTATTTTAACAATATTAATTCTGCTATCTGTGAACAGAGGTTCCATTTTTTATATATCCTCACCAGTACTTGTTATCGTTTGTCTTTTTGAGACTAGCCATTCCAAGATAGGAGGCGATACTTCATTGTAGTTTTGATTTTCATTTTCCTGATTACTGATATTTGTGCACATTTTCATAAACCTGTTGGCCATTTGTATATCTTCATAAAAGTATTTATTTGGTTCTTCCATCCAATTTTAAAATCAGATTTTTAAAAATTCAAATATAGAGTTCCTTATTTATTTTGGTTATTAATCCCTTAAAATATGTGGTTTGCAAATATCTTCTCACATTCTGTACGTTGCTTTTTCATACTATTAGTGGTTTCCTTTGCTCTACACAAGCTTTTCATTTTTATTATTTTAATTGAGATTATGTAAATTTAAGGTATAAAAATGTTGAATTGGTACAGTGGTAATCATATTGCAATACATAAGTTTAACATTAGCTAACACCTTTATTATATCATATAATTATCTTTTCTGTGGTGAGTATACTTAAGATCTAGTCTCTTATCAAGTTTGATATCTATAATATAATATTATCTTAATATGACTGTCTATAATCACTGTATTGTACATTAGATCTCCAGGATTTATTTATATATGAGTTTGTACACCTAAATAACATCTCTCCTTTTCCCTGACACCACCCCACCCCCACCCCCCAGCCTCTGGTAAGCATCATTCTATGCTGTTTTTTCAACTTTGGCTTTCAATATATATAATTGTCTGTACTGGGTTTATTTGCAGCATGCAGCATCTTCGATTTTAAACTGTGGCACATGGGATCTTTAGTTGAGGCATGCAGGATCTAATTCAACGACCAGGGATTGAGCCCTGGCCGCCTGCATTGGGAGTTCAGAATCAGCCCCTGGACCACCAGGAAGTCCCTAGTTTAGCTTGTTTTAGAATCCACATGCTAGTGATATATCATACAGTATTTGTATTTCTCTGACTTATTTCACTTAGCATGATTCTGTGCTTTTTTTCTTTGAGTCTATTATTGTGATGTATCGCATTGATTTTGTGCATGTTGAACCATCTTTGCATCCCATGGATAGATCCGTCTTGATTGTTGTGTATGATCCTTTTAATAAGCTACTGAACTCAGTTTGTTAGTATTTTGTTGAGACTGTTTGCATCTATATTCACCATGGATATTCGCCTGTAGTTTTCTGGTAGTGTCCTTTCCTGGCTTTAGTATTAGAATGATGTTTACCTTGTTAACTGGGTTTGGGAGTATTTCCACCTCATTGATTTTGTGGGGAGAGTTTGGAAGTATTAGGATTAATATTAAATGGCAAAATATGCCAATGAAGCCATCTGGCCCTGGGCTTTTCTTCATTGTGAAATTTTTGATTACTGATTCAATCTCCTTGCTAGTAATTGGTCTGTTACATAGTTGTTAGTTGTTTTTTTGCCTTCCTGCTTTTTATTTATTTTGCTTTAATCTCTATTGTTTATTGCCTTCTGTTAACTTTGGGCTTGATTTGTGTTTTTTCTAGTTCCTTAAGGTGTAGTTAGGTTGTTTTGGATCTTGTTTCTTCATGTGGATGTTTAGTGGTATAATTTTTTTCTCCTTGAACTGTTCTGGCTACATATGTAAGTTTTGTTTTTCCATGTTTATTTACCTCAAGATACTTATATATTTTCCCTTTAATTACTTCTTTGATTCATTTGTTGTTCAGGAAAAGTTCTTTAATTTCCACGTATTCACAAATCTTCCAGTTGTACTCTTGCTCGTGATATCTAGCTTTATATTTTTGTGATCAGAGAAGATACTTTGTATGGTTTCAGTCTTCCTGAATTTGCTAAGGCTTCTTTTGTGGCCTAAAATATGGTCTCTATCTTATAAAATGTCCCAAATGAGCTTGACATGAATGTGTATTTTGCTGTCATCAGAATGTTCTATGTAAGTGTGTTAAGCTCATCAGTCTATAGTGCTCAAATTCACTATTTCATTATTGATTCTCTGTCTGGATGATGTATTCATTGTTGAAAGTGGGGTATTAAAGTCCCCAATTATTATTGTATTGCTGCTTATCTCTACTTTTAGCTCTGTTACTTTTTGTTTTATCGATTTGGGTGCTCCTATGTTGGATACACACAATTTACAACTGTTAAATCTTCTTGATGAATTGGCACCTTTATCATCATACAGTGACCATCTTTGTCTCTTTCCTGTTTTTTAAAGCCTGTTTTATCTAATACAAGTATACCTAGCAACCTCAGTTTTCATTTGGGATGGTTACCACTTATTTGCAATATCTTTTTTTATCCCTTCATTCTCAGTTTATTTATGTCTTTAAGGTTAAAGTGAGTCTGTTGTTGGCAGAGTATCATTGGATCTTGTTTTTTGGTTTTGTGTTTATATACATTCAGACATTTTATGTCTTTTAATCAGAGTTTAAACCATTTACATTTCAAGTAAATATTGATAAAGAATTATTAATACTATTGTGATTTTGTTAATTGTTCACTTGCTATTTTGTAAATCCATTTTTTTTTAGTTACTTATTCTGCTTTTTTAAAAAATACATTTTGAGGTCTTTTGGTGTCAGTCTGCTTTTACTTCTTTATCATGTTCTTTTGTGTAATTATTATGGGTTTTCCCCTCCTTATCATGAAACTTGCATAGAATATCTTAAAATTATCCTATTTTCCTAATATCCTATTTTAAACTGATAAAAACTTCACTTGACTAGAGTTCCTAAACTTTACAGTTGTATTTCTCCCCATCACATTTTCAGTCATTAATATCATGTATTTTTTGTATTGTATGCTGCTGCTGTTGCTGCTAAGTTGCTTCAGCCGTGTCCAACTCTGTGTGACCCCATAGACGGCAGCCCACCAGGCTCCCCCGTCCCTGGGATTCTCCAGGCAAGAACACTGGAGTGGGTTGCCATTTCCTTCTCCAAGGCATGAAAGTGAAAAGTGAAAGTGAAGTCACTCAGTAGTGCGCAACTCTTAGCGACCCCATGGACTGTAGCCTACCAGGCTCCTTCGTCCATGGGATTTTCCAGGCAAGAGTACTGGAGTGCAGGGCCATCACCTTCTCCTTTGTATTGTATAGTATAGTAATTGCAAATTGTTGTAGCTGTGGTCATCTTTACATTTGTTTTTAACTTTTAAATTATAGAGTAGTAAAGTGCGCAACTCTTAGCGACCCCATGGACTGTAGCCTACCAGGCTCCTTCGTCCATGGGATTTTCCAGGCAAGAGTACTGGAGTGCAGGGCCATCACCTTCTCCTTTGTATTGTATAGTATAGTAATTGCAAATTGTTGTAGCTGTGGTCATCTTTACATTTGTTTTTAACTTTTAAATTATAGAGTAGTAAATGAATTATATACCACCATTACCATATTATAGAATCTAACTTTGACTATATATTTGCTATACCAGTGAGTTTTAGGCTCCTTTCTTAAATTTTTATGTTAATTTGTCAGTTTAACTTCCATACAAATATTCCCTTTAGCTTTTCTTGTAAGACAGGTATCAGTTCAGTACAGTTCAGTTCAGTCGCTCAGTCGTGTCTGACTCTTTGCTACCCCATGAATTGCAGAACGCCAGGCCTCCCTGTCCATCACCATCTCCTGGAGTTCACTCAGACTCACATCCATCGAGTCTGTGATGCCATCCAGCCATTTCATCCTCGGTCGTTCCCTTCTCCTCCTGCCCCCAATCCCTCCCAGCATCAGAGTCTTTTCCAATGAGTCAACTCTTCGCATGAGGTGGCCAAAGTACTGGAGTTTCAGCTTTAGCATCATTCCTTCCCAAGAAATCCCAGGGCTGATCTCCTTCAGAATGGACTGGTTGGATCTCCTTGCAGTCCAAGGGACTCTCAAGAGTCTTCTCCAACACCACAGTTCAAAAGCATCAATTCTTCGGCGCTCAGCCTTCTTCACAGTCCAACTCTCACATCCATACATGACCACTGGAAAAACCATAGCCTTGACTAGACGGACCTTAGTTGGCAAAGTAATTAATGTCTCTGCTTTTGAATATACTATCTAGGTTGGTCATAACTTTTCTTCCAAGGAGTAAGTGTCTTTTAATTTCATGGCTGCAGTCACCATCTGCAGTGATTTTGGAGCCCCCCAAAATAAAGTCTAACACTGTTTCCACTGTTTCCCCCTCT
>SJYT01049321.1:109015-137553 GCA_006410635.1 Cephalophus harveyi
ATTGAGTGCAGCACTTTCACAGCATCGTCTTTCAGGATTTGAAACAGCTGCACTGGAATTCCATCACCTCCACTAGCTTTGTTCATAGTGATGCTTTCTAAGGCCCACTTGACTTCACATTCCAAGATGTCTGGCTCTAGATTAGTGATCACATCATCATGATTATCTGGGTCATGAAGATCTTTGTTGTACAGTTCTTCTGTGTATTCTTGCCACCTCTTCTTAATATCTTCTGCTTCTGTTAGGTCCAGACCATTTCTGTCCTTTATTGAGCCCATTCTTGCATGAAGTGTTCCCTTGGTATCTCTAACTTTCTTGAAGAGATCTCTAGTCTTTCCCATTCTGTTGTTTTCCTCTCTTTCTTTGCATTGGTCGCTGAAGAAGGCTTTCTTGTCTCTTCTTGCTATTCTTTGGAACTCTGCATTCACATGCTCATATCTTTCCTTTTCTCCTTTGCTTTTCACTTCTCTTCTTTTCATAGCTATTTGTAAGACCTCCCCAGACAGCCATTTTGCTATTTTGCATTTCTTTTCCATGGGGATAGTCTTGATCCCTGTCTCCTGTACAATGTCACGAACCTCATTCCATAGTTCATCAGGCACTCACTCTGTCTATCAGATCTAGGCCCTTAAATCTATTTCTCACTTCCACTGTATAATCATAAGGGATTTGATTTAGGTCATACTTGAATGGTCTAGCAGTTTTCCCTACTTTCTTCAATTTGAGTCTGAATTTGGTAATAAGGAGTTCATGATCTGAGCCACAGTCAGCTCCTGGTCTTGTTTTTGTTGACTGTATAGAGCTTCTCCATTTTTGGCTGCAAAGAATATAATCAATCTGATTTCGGTGTTGACCATCTGGTGATATCCATGTGTAGAGTCTTCTCTTGTGTTGTTGGATAATGTCCCTCAACTTTTATTTATTTGGGAAGTCTTTATATCCCCTTCATTTCTGAAGGACAGTTTTACTCGGTACAGATTTTTGTTGTTGACAGTTTTTTTCTTCAATATTTTGAATATGTCATCCTGCTATCTCCTGGTCAGAAAAGCTTTTGTGGAGAAATCTGCCGGTAGTCTTATTGGGATTCCCTTGTATGTAACTTCTCTCTTCAAAATTCTTTCATTGTCTTTGATTTTTAAAAATTGAAGCATAGTTGCTTTAAACTTTAGGGTTGGTTTCAGGTGTACAGTATAGCAATTCAATATTTTAGCAGGTTATATTCCATTAAAAGGTATTACAGTTAATGGGCTAATTTTATTACAGATAATTTCCTGTGCTACACAGAAAATCCTTTTTGCTTATTATTTTATAAATAGCATTTTGTATCTATTTATCTCCTATGTGTAGTTCGTCCCTCCCCACTCTTTGGTAACCACAGTCTGTCTTCTTCTCTGTCTGTGAGTCTATTTTGTATATACATTCATTTGTGTTACTTTTTACATTCCACATATAAGGAATATCATATAGTACTTGTCTTTTTCTATATAATTTATTTCACTAAGCATACTCTCTAGTTCCCTTCATGTTGCTACAAATGGCAGTACTTCATTCTTTTTTATGGCATATATATACACACACACTTACGGGCTTCCCTGGTGGCTCAGCTGGTGAAGGATCCTCCTGCAATGCAGCAGACCCTGGTTTGATTCCTGGGTCAGGAAGATCCACTAGGGAAGGGATAGGCTACCCACTCCAGTATTCTTGGGCTTCCCTAGTGGCTCAGCTGGTAAAGAATCTGCCTGCAATGAGGGAGACCTGGGTTTGATCCCTGGGTTGGGAAGATGCCCCGGAGATGGGAAAGGCTACCCACTCCAGTATTCTGGCCTGGAGAATTCCAGGGACTGTATAGTCCATGGGGTCTCAATATGTCAGACATGACTGAGCGACTTTCACTATATATATAAAATCTCACACATCTTTTTAACCCAATCATATGTTGATAGGTCTTTGGGGTGCTTTCATAGCTTGGCTATTATAAATAATGCTTCTGTGAACATTGGTATGTATGCATTATTAGGGGAGGCATGTTTTTTATTTTCTGAAGATACACTCAGGATTGGAGTTGCTGGATCATACAGTAATTCAATTTTTGGTTTTCTGAGGAACCTCCATACTGTTTTCTTTTTAAATTTTTTAATGAATTTATATTTTTGATTGCACCGGGTTTTTGCTGTATGTGGGCTTTCTCTGGTTGTGGCGGGTCGGGGCTCCTCTTCGTTGTGGGGCATGGGCGTCTCATCATGGGGCCTTCTCTTGTGAAGCTCAGGCTCTCGGCACACAGGCTTCAGTTGCAGCATGCGGGCTCAGGAGTCGTGGTGCATGGTTTAGACGCTCTGTAGCATGTGGAACCTTTCTGGGCCAGGGATTGAACCTGTGGCCTCTGCCTTGGCACACGGACCCCTATCCCCTATAACACCAGGAAAGTCCCATAGACAAAAGGTATCACCGACGAGGTCAAATGTGAGGGTTGTCATCACAAGTTCTCAAAGGAAAAGAAGTGTAGAGACGGTTGTAAACAATAAAATCTGAAAAACTACGTCAGTAAGATTATCCACACTCTACTGTAGAACAACAAAACTTACCGTAAAGAGATTATTAATCACTACAATTCGTAGAAAAGTACACGAATAATCGGTTGACACACAGAAGGAATCTTTTTTACAGATAAGTCAAGACGAGTAGAAAACCAATCTAACTAAAAAACCTATGACTCAACATACTCAACAGATAGAGACAGAACCTAATTTTGGAACAATCAATGTAACAAACTTTTATATAGGGGGGTAAAGAATCCAACAGAAAAGTAGAACAGTAAACAGAGGAAACGATACGTTTTCGGAAATTCAAGTTAAGTCAGGATAAACAAATAAAAACGAAAACAAAGAAAACGGTACCACCCCTCCCCCCGGCCTTAGGTTCTTTTATAATGATGCTAAATAGAACTTCTCAGAGAATATAAACAAAAGAAGATCCTCAAAATACCAAAGTACAGAATATAAAATCAGAAAGTTTGGTAAAACTCAAATAAAAACATATACCATACTTCCCTAAAAGATTAAAGTAACAAAATGTACTGCAACAGGTCAAAAGGATCATGATGAACAACTTCTCTCATAGAAAAAAAGTAACATATAAGAACGGAGGTACTAGTATCTAATTGACTGACATCCACCTCACCTAAATAAAAACCCAAGAGATAAGACGAGGTATCTAGATACTCAGAAAAGACACGGTCATGGTACGACAAAACTAATGACATTGAAACATCATATCAGACTTCGAACCCTCCCAATATTGAGATCGAAATAAAAAAAAGAAGGATGTCCTAACGAAACCGTCAAACCCCAGAAAATACCCAGGTATACCTCTTCCGTTACCGTGGGGTGAGGTCATGGGAACGGACCTTTTGCCCATGGACGGAGGAGCCTGGTAGGCTGCAGTCCATGGGGTTGCTAAGAGTCGGACATGACTGAGCGACTTCACTTTCATGCATTGGAAAAGGAAGTGGTAACCCACTCCAGTGTTCTTGCCTTGAGAATCCCAGGGACGGGGGAGCCTGGTGGGCTGCCGTCTATGGGGTCGCACAGAGTCGGACACGACTGAAGTGACTTAGCAGCAGCAGCATGGGTCCATCCTCAGTTTTAGGATTATTTGTTCTTGGTCAGTGAAAAATGACATGGGTAATTTGATAGGGATTGCATTAAGTCTGTAGGTTGCTTTGGGTAGTATGGCCATTTTAAAAATATTAATTCTTCCCATCCAAAGATGTCAAATATATTTCCATTTTTTGAATCATTTGTACTTTTTTTTATTAATGTTTTATAATTCTCAGTGTATAAGTATTTCACCTCCTTGGTCAGGAGTTTATTCCTAAGTATTTTATTTTGGGGGTTGCAATTTTGAAAGTATTGTTTTATTTGCTTTGTTGTTTATTTGTTTAACCTGGCTGAACTAATTTTGCTAAGTCTATTTCTCCATAGTGTGTAGCCTCTTCTGTTCCTGCTCAGATTTTCTCTTTTTAAAAAAATGTATGTGTTTGTTTATTTTTGAACGTGCTGGGTCTTTGTTGCTACACGGGCTTTTCTCTAGTTGCAGTGGGGGCTGCTCTTCATTGCAGTGTGTGGGCTTCTCATTGCAGTGGCTTCTCGTGTTGTGGAGCACGTGCTCTAGGGTGTGCAGGCTTCAGTAGTTGTGGTGCATGGGTTCAGTAGTTGCAGCTCCTGGGCTCTAGAGCACAAGGTCAATAGTTGTGATACATGGGCTTAGTTGCTCTGCAGCATGTGGGATCTTCTGGACTAGGGATGAAACGTGTGTCCTGCATTGGCAGGTGAATTCTTTACTGCTGAACCACCAGGGAAGCTTTGAAAGGTATTGTTTTTTATGTGCCCTTTCTAATATTTCATTGTTAGTATACAGAAATGCAACGAATTTCTGTATATTAATCTTGTTTCCTGCTACTTTGCTGAATTCATGTATTGTATCAGTTCTAGTATTTTTTCTGTGGAGTATTTATGGTTTTATATATATGGAATCACATCATCTGCTTATAATGACATTTTTACGTCTTCCCTTCCAGTTTGGATACCTTTTATTTCCTTCCTTTATCTGATTGCTGTTGCTAGGACTTTCAAGACTATGTTGAATAGAAGAGGTGAGAGTGGGCATCCTAGTCTTGTTCCAGATTTAGAGGGAAGGCTTTCAGCCTCTCACTGTTGAGTATTATATTGGCTGTGGGTTTGTCATAAATGGCTTTTTATTATGTTGAGATGTATCCCTTTTATACCCACTTTGGTAAGAACTTTTGTCTTGAATGGATATTGAGTTTTGTCAAATGTCTTTTCTGCCTCTGAGATGACCATGTGCTTTTGTCTTTTCTTTTGTTTACGTGGTGACTGATTGATTTTGCATATGCTGAACCATCCTTGTCAACTTCGGATGAATCCCATTTGGCTGTGGTGCATGATCTTTTTTATCTGTTGTTGGATTCAGTTTGCTAATATTTTGTTCAGAATTTTTGTACTTGAATTCATCAAAGATATTGGTGTATAGTTTTCTTTTTTGGTTGTATCTTTGTCTGGTTTTGGTATCAGGGTGATAGTGGCTTCATAAAATATCTTTTGGAGTGCTTCCTCCTCTTCAGTTTTTGGGAAGAGTTTGAGAAGGATTGGTATAAGTTCTTCTTTGTGTATTTGGTAGAAATTTCCTGTGACGCTATCTGGGCCTGGACTTTTATTTGTGGGGAGTTTTAAAATTACAGATTCTAGAACAGTCTTTTGGACTCTGTGGGAGAGGGAGAAGGTGGGATGATTTGGGAGAATGGCATTGAAACATGTATAATATCATATAAGAAATGAATCGCCAGTCCAGGTTCGATGCAGGATACAGGATGCTTGGGGCTGATGCACTGGGATGACCCAGAGGGATGGTATGGGGAGGGGGGTGGGAGGGGGGTTCAGGATGGTGAACATGTGTATACCCGTGGCAGATTCATGTTGATGTATGGCAAAACTCATACAATATTGTAAAGTAATTAGCCTCCAATTAAAAAATAATAAAATGAAAAAAAATTACAGATTCTATTTCACCTCTAATGATCCATCTATTCAAATTTTCTGTTTCTTTCTGATTGAATTTTGGTGGGCTGTATATTTCTAGAAACTTGTCTGCTTCTTCTATGTTGTCAAGTTTGTTGGCAAATAATTGTTTGTAGTATTCCCTTATGGTGTTTTGTATTTCCACAGAATTGGTTGTTATGTCTCTTTTTTCATTTATTTTGTTTATTTGGATTATCTCTCTTTCCTTCTTGGTGAGCCTGGCCAGAGGTTTGTCAGTATTGTTTACCCTTTTAAAGAACTAGCTCTTGGTTTTATTGATTTTTTTCTATATTAAAAAAAAAACTATTTTATTTATTTACTTTCTGATCTTTATTATTTTCCTCCTTCTGCTGACTCTAGGTTTTATTTGTTCTTCCTTTTCTAATTTTTTAAAATTGTAGATTAGGTTGTTTATAAGAGATTTTTCTTCTTTTTTGAACAAAATCTGTATTATTATGAACTTTCTCTAATAAGTGCTTCTGTTGACTTCCATGGATTTTGTATGGTTGCATTTTCATTGCTGTTTGTCTCAAGGCATTTTTATTTTATTTTATTTTTACCAAAGAGCATCCTTGTATTGCATTTATGATAACTCTGTGGAGATAGAGATTTCAGGAAGTTTCCAGTTCAAAAACCTTAGGCTCTCATCTAGTACAACAAAGTGTGTGTGTTATTTGCTCAGTCGTGCCCAACTCTGCAACCCCCACGGACAGCCTTCCAGGCTTCTCTGTCCGTGGGATTTCCCAGGCAATACTACTGCAGTGGGTTGCCATTCCTTTCTCCATCAAGGTATTTTTAAATTTCCTCTTTGATTTCATTGTTGAGTCATTGGTTTTTTAATAGCATGTTGTTTAATCTCCATGTAGTAATTTTATTTTTTCTCATTTCTTTTTCTGTGTCTGATTTCTAGCTTCATGCTGATATGTCAGAAAAGGTGCTTGAGATAATCTCTATACTCTTAAATATGCTGAGTCTTATTTTATGCCCTAGTATGTGGTCAGTTCTAGAGACTATCATCTCATGTGTGCTTGAAAAGAATGTGCGTTCTGTTTTGTGTTTTTTTTGGATGTAATGTCCTGAAAATATCAATTAAATTTACCTGTTTTATTGTATCATTTAGGATCTCTGTTGCCTTGCATAGGGAAAAAGGCTGTAATGGCGAGTCCCACCACTCCCCTTGCGCACTGTTTACCCAATTGTGCCTGACCTCTAAGGCGGCCCAGGCTTCCTCTGCATACACCCTCAGGTGTGGTCAAACCAGACTCCAGCTCCTTCAGGCTCTTTCTGTGCATGCTGCTCCAGTCCTTTCCCTGGGTCTGATTTTCAAAGCCTGAGCTCCTATACCCAGCCCCTGCGCAAACCAGTGAATATATGACTTCAGCTGGAGAGTGCAGAGTGGTGGCACTCACCACCTATGCAGGTTTCCCTTCATTCTAGCTGCTGCAAACTGGTCGCTATGTTCTCCCCTGAGATTCCAAAGTTCTCCCTCTGTCCTGGCTGATTCCCCACTTGTCAGGGCACTTCCCAGTGCTCAGGAGTCTTTCTTCTTTCCTAATTCCCTCCCAGGGGCACACGTCCCATCCTGATTCCTTTCTTGCTTTTTTCCTTTTGTCCTACTTGGTAACATGGAAATTTTCTTGCCCTTTCAGAGGTCTAAGGTCTTCTGTCAGCATTCAGTAGATATTCTGTGAGAACAGTTTCACGTGTAGATATATTTTTGATGTATTGGTGGGAGGAAGTGAGCTCCTGTCCTTCTCCTCTGCCATCTTGATTGTTCCCCCATTCAGTCTCTTTAATACAAAGATCCTGAGTGGTGCAGGTACAGGCTTGCCAGTGGCATGGCTGCTGGGTGTGGGAGGAAATTATTTATTTTTGATTGGTTTACTTTTCTAGTTTCATGTTAAAATGATCTGTTTATAGGGATATTTTCTCTGAGCATTTTTATTACCAAGTTTTTGAACTCAGTGTCTGGTAATTAACTGTTTTATTTTTTCAGGGGTTTTCTCTTGCTCTTTCAATTGGGAGTAGTTCCTCTGCCTTTCTCCTTTTTATTTATTTATTTTTTAAAATTTAAATTTATTTATTTTAATTGGAGACTAATTACTTTACAATATTGGAACACGTGTACACCTTTCTCCTTTAAAACAAAACAAAACTCTGTTTTAGGAAAACAAAACAAAATCTCTGTTTCTATGGATTTGGGTGAAACAGTTAACTATCGTGGCCTTAAGGGATGCTTTTATGTGGGAGTATCGTATCCCTGGATAGATTATTTTTTAAAATTTAAATTTATTTATTTTAATTGGAGACTAATTACTTTACAATATTGGAACACGTGTACACCTTTCTCCTTTAAAACAAAACAAAACTCTGTTTTAGGAAAACAAAACAAAATCTCTGTTTCTATGGATTTGGATGAAACAGTTAACTATCGTGGCCTTAAGGGATGCTTTTATGTGGGAGTATCGTATCCCTGGATAGGGGCTTCCCTTGTGGCTCAGCTGGTAAAGAATCTGCCTGCAATGCCAGAGACCTGGGTTCAGTTGTGTGTTCAGTATTTGGTGTGAGGGCTGGATTTGATGTGGACACCAGCCACGTCTTTTCTCAAGGTGTGCTGACCACAGTCACTTTGGGAGGGGGTGTGGTTGGTGTTGGTAGAGTTAAAGCCTGTGCAGGATGTGAGGCAGGCCTGCCTTCTCTGCATGGCTGTTGCGGCCCTGTCAGGGATGAGGTCTGCTCCCCAGATGCTGGAGTCCGGGGAGGAGTGTCAGGTTTATCCCGATTCTGCTCTCTTTGAGTGTGTGTTATTCCTTCTCCGTACACTGGGGCCTTTAGCCCCAAAGAGAGGAGTGCTGAAGTCAGCAAGGCTGGTGTACTCGAAGAGGTCTGATGTGCTGCCTGCGTAGGCATCTGTGGTTCCACTTAGATGCAGCCCAAGGTCACACCCTTTCCCCTGTTGTGGGCATCGAAAATCTAGTGCAAGGCTGTGGTGTAGAGTGGGCAGGCCCAGAACATTTGCTGTACTGGGGCCAGGGTTTGGGGCTCTTGGTTATAGGAATTGAAGTGGTTGTACTGGTGTCAAAGCTCTGGGCTGCTTCTGGGGCACTGTTTGAGCAAGTGCCAAGAGAAGCTGTTGCTGCCCCATCTGGATCACACCCCAGGCTTCTCGGTTGCGCCTGTGTCCCTAGACTGAGTCATCTTCCAGGACCTAGAAGCCCTGGATCCAGTGTCAAGCAGTGGTGTGGGAGTGTACCCTTGGCTGGGAGCGGGGATTGTGGTGTGTTGGTCACAGGGGCTTGGACTGTGTTGCCGCCAGAGATCTGGCCTAACTCAGTGATGCTATTTGACTGTGCACCAACAGTGGCCACCGCTGCCTCACCTGGAGTACTCCCCAGGCCCCTTGGCCATCTCTGTGTTGCTCAATCAAGTCTTTTTTAAGAATGTGGCTTCCCTAGATCCCATGCCAAGCTGTTGGTGTAGAGAAGGGCCAGGATGTTTGTTCGGCTTGGACGGGGGGGCATCAGGAGGTGGCAGCTGCTAGGGCAGCGCTCTCTCGGCCCTGGTGGTTGCCAGGCCAGCACCCATGCGCTCCTCATGAGTAGAGTGTCAGCTTCTCCAGCCCTTCTATTTGTCCAAGCGGGTGGCCTGTCTCTTTCATGTAGGATTCCAGGGCTAGGAAGTTTGTGTGTTCACTCCGCAGGCTAAGCGTCCACCCATCTCATCTTTCTTTTCTTCTTAGATGCCTCCCAGGTGTCCCAACCTAATGCTTTTTTTCCCCCAATTTTATATAGTTATGCAGGAATCTTTCTTGTAGACTGGTTTCTATAGGAGTTCTGCCACTTTCCAGTTAGTTTTCCAAGAGAATTGTTCTACATGTAGATGCATTTTTTATATACTTGTTGCGGGGGCCGGTGAGCTCCATGTTCTCTTACTCTGCCATCTTGATCCTCCTGCCAGAGAGTTTCTTCATCTTTGTCTTCTGACAACCTGATTAAAATGTGTCTTGGGTGCATCCCTATTTCAGTTCAAGTTCAATCTATTTGGGATCCTTTGGACTTCATGGATTTGGCGTTCATTTGTTTCCCCAGGTTTGGGAAGTTACTGCAGTTTGTTACTGCTTTAAATACACTTTCTGTCCCATTCTTGTTGTTCTTCCGAGATTCTCATAATACAACTATTATTTTTTAAAGTGTTTTACATAGGGTTCTTTTTTTTTTTTTTGGTAAAGAATTTTTATTGGTGTATAGCTGCTTTACAATGTTATGTTAGTTTCTGCTGTATAACAAAGTGAATCAGCCGTATGTATATACATATCCCCTCTTTTTTGGATTTCCTTCCCATTTGGGTCACCATGAACATGTCAGCAAATTTGGAAAACTCAGCAGTGGTCACAGCACTGGAAAAGGTCAGTTTTCATTCCAATCCCTAAGAAAGACAATGCCAAAGAATGCTCAAACTACTGCACAATTGCACTCATCTCACACTCTAGTAAAGTAATGCTCAAAATTCTCCAAGCCAGGCTTCAACAGTAAACGAACTGTGAACTTCAGATATTTAAGCTGGATTTAGAAAAGGCAGAGGAACCAGAAATCAAATTGCCAACATCCACTGGATCATCATAAGAGCAAGAGAGTTCCAGAAAAACATCTGCTTTATTGACTATGCCAAAGCCTTTGACTGTGTGGATCACAGTAAACTGTGGAAAATTCTGAAAGAGATGGGAATACCAGACCACCTTACCTGCCTCCTGAGACATCTGTATGCAGGTCAAGAAGCAACAGTTAGAACTGGAAATGAAACAACAGACTGGTTTCAAATCGGGAAAGGAGTATGTTAAGGCTGTATATTGTCACCCTGCTTATTTAACTTATCTGCAGAGTACATCATGAGAAACACTAGGCTGGAGGAAGCACAAGCTGGAATCAAGATTGCCAGGAGAAATGCCAATAATCTCAGATATGCAGATGACACTACCCTTATGGCAGAAAGCAAAAACTAAAGAGCCTCTTGATGAAAGTGAGAGTGAAAAAGTTGGCTTAAAACTCAGCATTCAGAAAACTAAGATCATGGCATCTGGTCCCATCACTTCATGGCAAATAGATGGGGAAACAATGAAACAGTGTCAGACTATATTTTTGGGGGCTCCAAAATCACTGCAGATGGTGACTGTAGCCATGGAATTAAAAGATGCTTGCTCCTTGGAAGAAAAGCTATGACTAATCTTGACAGCATATTAAAAAGCAGAGACATTACTTTGCCAACAAAGGTTGATCTAGTCAAAGCTATGGTTTTTCCAGTAGTCATGTATGGATGAGAGAGTTCGACTATAAAGAAAGCTGAGTGCCAAAGAACTGATGCTTTTGAACTATGCTGTTGGAGAAGACTCTTGAGAGTCTCTTGGACTGCAAGGAGATCCAACCAGTCCATCCTAAAGCAAATTAGTCCTGAATATTCATTGGAAGGACTGACGCTAAAGCCGAAACTCCAAAACTTTGGCCACCTAATGTGAAGAGCTGACTAATTGGAAAAGACCCTGATTCTGGGAAAGATTGAAGGCAGGAGGAGAAGGGGACAACAGAGGATGAGATGGTTGGATGGCATCACTGACTTAAAGGACATGAATTTAAGTAAGCTTGGTGAGTTCATGATGGACAGGGAGGCCTGGTGTGCTGCCAGTCCATGGAGTCACAAAGAGTCGAACATGACTGAGCAACTGAGCTGAACATTCAGTAGAGCTCCATGTGCTATATATAGTAGGTTCTCCTTAGTTATCTATTTTATACTTAGGAGTGTATATAAAAAAAGGAAGTTGCAGTTGTGTTCAGTTCTTTGCGATCCCATGGACTGTAGCCTGCCTGGCTTCTCTGTCCATAGAATTCTTCAGGCAGAAGTACTGGAGTGGGCTGCAAACAAAACAGTACATTTTAAAGTAGCCTATGGATCAAAGAAGATCTTTCCAACTCAGGAATTGAACCCAAGTCTCTTGCATTGGAGGCAGATTCTTTACCAGCTGAGCCACTAGGGAACCCCAGTGTATATATGTCAGTCCCATTTATCCCAATTTATCCCATCCCCCCTTTTCTCTTTACTCTTCATTCTTTTTTGTTTGCCCCTCTGATTGATAATTTCAAATATCCTGTCTTCTACGTCATTAATTCTCACCTACACGTAGTTGAGTGTGCTTTTTTTTTTTAAGTTTAAAAATATTTATTCCTGGCTGTGCTGGGTCTTTGTTGCTGCAAACAGGCTTTCTCTAGTTGTGGCAAGAAAGTCTAGTTACAGTACACGGGCTTCTCATCGCGGTGGCTTCTCTTGGTATAGTGAGCAGGCTCTCGGGTGCAGTGGGCTTCAGCAGCTGCAGCACATGGGCTCGACAGTTGTGGCTCTCGGGCTCGAGAGCACAGACTCAGTAATTGTGGGTTTAGTTGCCCCACAGCATGTGGAATCTTCCCAGGGATCAGACCCATGTCCCCTGCCTGGAAGGTGGATTCTTAACCACTGGATCACCAGGGAAGTATGGCTGAGTCTGCTTTTGAAGCTCTCTATTTTTCAGCTCTTGGATTTCAGTTTTTTAAGGCTTCTATTTCTTTGTCGACCTTCTTTTGTTCATGCATTGTTTTCTCAATTTTCTTTAGTTGTCTGTCTGTTCCTGCAGGTCACTAAACTTCTTTTATGAGTATTACTTGGAGGACTTCCCTAGCAGGGGTGGTTAAGATTCTTTGCTTGCCACTGTGGGAGGCACAGGTTCCATCCCTGGCTGGGGAACTAAGATCCCACATGCTGCGTGTGTGGCCAAATATTTTTTCTTAAATGAGTAAAATAAAAAATTTTTATGAAAAGTATTACTCTGAATTCTTTGTCTGACAGTTCACAGATCTCATTTCTTTAGGGTCAGTTATTGGAGATTTATGAGTTTCTCTTGGTGTCATGTTTCCCTGATTTTTCATGATCCTTGTTTCCTTATTTTGGTATCTGTGTATTTGAATAAGTGGTCTCCTCTTCCAGACTTAACAGGTTCATTTTGGCCCAGCAGTCGGCTGAGTTTCAGTAGCTGGGCGTGTCTGGTAGTAACATCCTTTGGTAGGTGGGAATTACTCTCTGGGGCTGCTCTTGGTTGGGGCTTGTGCCTGAACTCTGAAGTGGTACGAGGTGCCTGAGAGCAGTTGGCTAGGACTGATGGCTTGGCCCCTTACACAAGCCAGGCTGTCGTTGGGACCGGGTACTACACTCAGCCAGTAGATGGGACTGTGAATCAACTTATATGCCCTGGCAGGAAAGGGCCCAGGGTTTGTACAGCTCACTGGGACCTCAACTAGGTAAGGCTGTTTTTTTTGCCAAGAGTTCTTACTTTCATGTCAGGTTCAAAGGATTTGTTAACAAGATAAGGAGTAGATTCTCTATCTTTCTTCTTGTTGATTTTTTGTTTCATACCATTGTGTTCAGAAAAGATACTTGGTATGATTTCAGTCCTCTTAAATTTGCTGAAACTTGGTTTGTGTCTGTCACATGATCTGTACTGGTGAATATTCTGGGTACACTTGAGAAAGTGTATTCTGCTCGTTAGATGGAATGTTCTATATATGTCTGTCAGGTTTATTTGGTCTAGCATATGGTTCAAGTCCTCCTCGTTGGTTCTCTTTCTTGGTTCATTTTTGGGTTATTTTTTGGCTGCACTGGGGCTTTCTCTAGTTGCGGTACACGAGCTTCTCAGTGTGTTGGCTTCTCTTGTTGTGGAATGCGGGCTCAGGGCACAGTGGGCTTCAGTAGTTGTGGTGCATAGCTTTAGGTCCCCCCCAAAATATGGAATCTTCCTGGACCAGGAATTGAACCCTTATCTCCTGCATTGGCTGGTGGATTCTTAACCCCTGGACCATCCAGGAAGTCCTTGTTGATTTTTTATATTTTTTGAGTGATCTATTCATTGCTAAAAGCGAAGGTATTGAAGTAGCCTATTATTGCTGTATTATTACCTATTTCTCCCTTCAGATTGTTAAAAATTTGCTTAATATATTTGTGTGCTCCCATTTCAGGTGTGTGTATATATATATTTTTTTTAATATATCATTTTCATGAATTTATCCCTTTATCATTGTATAGTGACCTTTTTGTCTTTTTAAACTTTTGAATAAAAGTCTGTTTTGTTTGATATAAATACAATAATCCTTCTTTTTCTTGGTTTCTACTTGCATGGAATATCTTCATTCATTCCTATATACTTGGAATGTATGCTGCTGCTTCTGCTAAGTCATTTCAGTCATGTCCGACTCTGTGCGACCTCATAGACAGCAGCCTACCAGGCTCCCCTGTCCCTGGGATCCTCTAGGCAAGAACACTGGAGTGGGTTGCCATTTCCTTCTCCTTGGAACGTATACGTGTCCTTAAAACTGAAGTGAGTAACTCTTGTAGGTGGTATATAGTTGGGTCTTTTTTTTTTTTGATCCACCTAGCCATATGTGTCTTTTGAGGTGAATTCAGTTTCACTTCTATTTAGAATAATTATTAATATGTAAGGACTTAATAGTGGCATTTTATTGATTGCATTCTGGTTGCTTTGTATTTCTTTTTTTTCCTGCTGTTTCTGCCTACCTTTGTAAGTTGCTGATTTTTTTAATGATGGTATGCTTTGTTTCCCCCGCCCCGCCACAAATCCTTTCTCCTGTTGTGAATCTACTCTAGATTTTTGTTGTGTGGTTACTAAGAGGTTTATATAACAGACCTTCTAGATAAAACAGCCATTTTCTAATGACAGCAATTTGTCTTTGATCACCTACAAAATGATATACTCTTTTACTCTCTCCCTTTATATTTTTGATGTCACAGTTGCCTCATTTTATATCATATATTCAGTAACCAGTTATAGTATATTTTTGATACGCTTTAACTTATAGTTAA
Source organism: Cephalophus harveyi (assembly GCA_006410635.1). Taxonomy (NCBI): domain Eukaryota; kingdom Metazoa; phylum Chordata; class Mammalia; order Artiodactyla; family Bovidae; genus Cephalophus; species Cephalophus harveyi. Next base: position 123,502 of record SJYT01049321.1, read on the forward strand.
GCTGTTAACATTTTAATTTAAATGGTTCATCATCCTATTATAGAATTAGAATTTTCTAAATCTATATAGTCACCTCTACCAATGTATTGTCTTCTTTTTTATTTTAATGTTACTGATTACTGTAGTCATTTCATTTCAGTCTGAAGAACTCCAATAGCATTTCCTGCCCAGCAGGTCTAGCAGTAACTCTTTCAGCTTTTGTTTGTATGAGAAAATCTATTTCTCCTTCATATCTAAGGAATAACTTTGCCAAATAGAGTATTTTTGACTAGCATTTTTCTTTCAACACTTTGAATATATTATTTAATTCTCTCCTGGCTTGTGAAATTTCTGCTGAGATTTGTTGACAGCCTAATGGGGACTTCTTTGTGCGTTACTACTCTCTCTATCCCGTCCCACCCCTGACTGCCATTAGGTTCTCTTTTGTTTTTGATAGTTTCATTAAGATGTGTCTTGGAGAAAGTCTTTGGTGTTGAGGTAACAGGGCGATTTATTAGCTTTATGAACTTGTGTGTTCCCAGGTTTCTGAGTTCTCAGCCACTATTTTTTAAGGAAGCTCTTTCCCACTCTTTTCTCTCTTCTTCTGGAACCCCAGTTGTTCTAATTTATTTTGGACAGATTCCCATAGATCATGCAGGCTTTTTTCAATGTGTACTATTCTTTTTTGTTTTGTATTATTTCAAATTTATTTATCCTCTAAGTCACTTATTCTGTCTTCCATGTGCTTTACTACAGATTCTCTCTACTGCATTTTGTATCTCATTCACTAAATTATGCAACTCCACAATTTCTGTTTGGTTCCTTTTTAAACAGTTCTCTCTCTTTGGTAAAGAACTCATTTTGATCTTTTTTTTTTTTTTGAGACTTTACTGAGTTGTCATTCTGAGATTTCTTGTAGCTCATTGAATTTCTTCAAAACAGCTATTGGGAATTCTTTATCAGCTAGATTATGATGTTTGTTCCTTTGAGTTTTGTTGTTGCGGAATGGTTGATATCTTGGGGGATGAGACATTTCTTTTATTTTATGTTCCTTGCTGTTTTCAGGTTTGAAGTAGCAGACACCTTCTCAAGTCTTTATTGGTGCCTTCAGATGGGGTTCTGTTCACTGGTGGTGGTATACCTGGTGGTTCCTCCGCTTTTGAATGGGTAGCCTTGCCCCACTCTTCTTGCTCCCTCTTGTGGCAGAATTCTTCTGTTTCACCAGGCTGCCTGCAGAAAACCTGTTTCATTTTCCAGGAGAAGGTGCTGTAACTCTGGCTTGTTTTCTCCCTAGCCCACAGACCCTTGTCTGTTTTTCTGAGAGCAGTCCAATCACTGGACCTACTCTCATGGCCTCACTTGGGAGGATGCACAAGCATCTGACAACAGAGTGGGTGGAGGCCTAGGCTTAGCACTTAGGGTGTTGGGAACACCATGGACCAGTGGGGAGATCTTCAGGTTGGGGTACTCCCGGAGCTTACAGGTGGACTTCATGCTTAAGTTCTGAAGCAGAAGGAGGAACTATGTCCCCTTGATATTCTTCTCAGTTTCTTAAACTGTCCTTACTCCCTCCAGTTATGGAGGTCCCACCTCAGAACTCTATTACTGGAGAGAAAAGGGTTTCTCCATCCATGACTCACACAACTGAGAGAGCTGAGCATGCATGGACCACTTTGCTCCTCCATCATAGGAGAGGTCTCCATTATTGCCAGACAGTTATCCCTATATGGCGTTGCTGTTGAGGAGGAAGTTTTGGCAGAGCTGCTTCTCCTCTCCATTATGTTCACATTTGTAACCTTCACACTCCAGCTGTGGTTGTTCAGTTGCTAAGTCTTGTCCAACTCTTTGGGACCCCATGGACTGCAACCCTGTGCCAGGGTCCTCTGTCCTCCATTATCTCCCAGAGTTTGCTCAAATTCATGTCCACTGAGTCACTGATGTTATCTAATCATCTCATCCTCTGCCAGCCCCTTATCCTTTTGCCTTTGATCTTTCCCAGCATCAGGGTATTTTCCAATGAGCTGGCTCTTCGCATCAGGTAGCCAAAGTATTGAAGCTTTAGCTTCAGCATCAGTCCTTCCACTGAACATTCAGGGTCGATTTCGTTTAGGATTGACTGGTTTGATCTACTTACAGTCCAAGGGACTCTCAAGAGTCTTCTGCAGCACCACAATTGGAAAGCATCAATTCCTCAGTGCTCAGCTTTCTTTATGGTCCAGCTCACATTTGTACACAACTTCCCTTGTGGTTCAGATGGTAAAGCGTCTGCCTACAATGTGGGAGATCTGGGATCGATCCCTGGGTCGGGAAGATCCTCTGGAGAAGGAAATGGTAACTCACACCAGTACCCTTGCCTGGAAAATCCCATGGATGGAGGAGCGTGGTATACTACAGTCCATGGGGTCACAAAGAGTCGGACATGACTGAGCAACTTCACATTCACTGGAAAAACCATATCTTTGACTCTACAGACCTTTGTTGGCAAAGTGATGTCTCTGCTTTTTAATATATTGTCTAGTTTTGTCATAGCTTTTCTTTCATGGAGCAAGCATCTTTTAATTTCATGGCTGCCGTCACCATCAACAGTGAGTTTGGAGCCCAAGATAATAAAATCAGTCACTGCTTCCACTTTTTCCCCTTCTGTTTGCCATGAAGTGATAGGACCAGATGCCATAATTTTAGTTTTCTTTTTTCATATTGAGTTTTAAGCCAGCTTTTTCACTGTTCTCTTTCACCTTCATCAAGAGGCTCTTAGTTCTTTACTTTCTGCCATTAGCATGATATGCTCTGTATATGTGAGGTTGTTGGTATTTCTCCTTGCAGTCTTTATTTCAGGTTGTGATTCATCCAGCTGGTATTTCACATGATGTACTCTGCATATAACTTAAGCAGGGTAACAATATACATCCTTGTTATACTCTTTTCCCAATTTTGAACCAGTCTGTTGTTCCATGTCTGGTTCTATTGCTTCTTGATGTGCATACAGGTTTCTCAGGAGACAGGTAAGGTGATCTGGTATTCCCATCTTTTTAAGGAATTTTCCACGGTTTGTTGTGAACCATACAGTAAAGGCTTTACCATGGTCAATGAAGCAGAAATAGATGTTTTTGTGTAATTCCCTTGCTTTTTCTATGATCCAGCAGATGTTGGCAATTTGATCTCTGGTTCCTCTCCCTTTTCTAAATCCACCTTGTACATCTGGAAGTTCTTGGTTTACATACTGTTGAAGCCTAGCTTGAAGGATTTTAAGCATAACTTTGCTAGCATGTGAAATGAGTGCAATTGTACAGTAGTTTGAACATTCTTTGGAATTTCCCTTCTTTGGGATTGGAATGAAAATAGACCTTTTCCAATCCTGTGGCCACTGCTGAGTTTTCCAAATTTTCTAGCCTATTGAGTGCAGCACTTTTTAAGCAGCATCTTTTAGGATTTTAAATAGGTCAGCTGGAATTCCATCACCTCCGCTAGCATTGTTCATAGTAATGTTTGTAAGGCCCACTTCACACTCTAGCATGTCTGGCTGTAGTTATTCAGGTCATTAAGAGTTTTTTTATAGATCCTCTGTGTATACTTGCAACCTCTTTTTAATATTTTATTCTTCTCTTTGATTTGGTCCTTACCATTTCTGTTCTTTATTGTATGCATTCTTGCATGAAATGTTCCCTTGATATCTCCAATTTTCCTGAAGAGATCTCTAGTCTTTCCCATTCTATTATTCTCTATTTCTTTGCATTGTTCACTTAAGGAGGCCTTCTTATTTCTCCTTGCTCTTCTCTGGAACTCTGAATTCAGCTGGGTATATCTTTCCCTTTCTCCCTTACCTTTCACTTCTCTTCTTTCCCGTGCTATTTATACAGTGTCCTCAGACAACCACCTTGCCTTCTTGCATTTCTTTGGGATGGTTTTGGTCACTGTCTCCTATACAATGTTACACACTTCTGTCCATAGTTCTTCAGGCACTCTGTCTACCAGATCTAATCCCTTGAATCTATTCATCATCTCCATTGTATAACCATAAAGGATTTGATTTAGGTCATACCTGAATGGCCTAGTGGTTTTCCCTACTTCAATTTAAACCTGAATTTTGCAATAAGGAGCTCATGATCTGAGCCACAATCAGCTCCAGGTCTTGTTTTTTTCTGAAAGTATAGAGCTTCTCCATCTTTGGCTGCAAAGAACATAATCTGATTTTGTTATTGACCATCTGGTGATGTCTGTGTGTAGAGTCATCTCTTGGGTTGTTGGAAAAGGGTGTTTGCTATGACCAGCACGTTCTCTTGACAAATCTCTGTTAGCCTTTTCCCTACTTCATTTTGTACTCCTATGCCAACCTGCCTGTTATTCCAGGTATTTCTTGAGTTATTACTTTTGCAGTCCAATCCCCTATGATGAGAAGGACATCTTTATTTTTGTGTTAGTTCTAGAAGGTCTCGTAGGTCTTCATAGAACAACTCAAGTTCAGCTGCTTCGGCATCAGTGGTTGGAGCATAGACTTGGTTTACTGTGATGTTGAATGGTTTTCCTTGGAAATGAACCAAGATCATTCTGTTGTTTTGAGGTTGCACCCAAGTACTGTATTTTGGATTCTTTTGTTGACTATGAGGGCTACTCCATTTCTTCTAAGGGATTTTTGCCCACAGGAGTAGATATAATGGTTATCTATTCACCCAGTCCTCTCCATTTAAGTTATCAAAATTACCCAGTCCTGTCCATTTAAGTTCACTGATTCCTAAGATTTTGATGTTCAATCTTTCCATTTCCTGCTTGACCACATCCAATTCCTTGATTCATGGGCCAAACATTTCAGGTTCCTATGCAGTGTTGTTCTTTACAGCACTGGACTTTACTTTCATCACCAGACACATCCACAACTGAGCATCATTTTTGCTTTGGCCCAACCACTTCATTCTTTCTGGAGCTATTAGTAATTGCCCTCCATTCTTCCCCAGTCTCATATTAGACACCTACTAAAGACTCTGATGCTGGGAGGGATTGGGGGCAGGAGGAGAAGGGGATGACAGAGGATGAGATGGCTGGATGGCATCACTGACTCGATGGACATGAGTCTGAGTGAACTCCGGGAGTTGGTGATGGACAGGGAGGCCTGGCGTGCTGCGATTCATGGGGTCGCAAAGAGTTGGACACGACTGAGTGACTGAACTGAACTGAACTGACCCGTGGGGCTCATCTTCCAGTGTCGTATCTTTCTGCTTTTTCATACGGTTCATGGGATTCTTGCAGCAAGAATACTGGAGTGGTTTGCCATTTCCTCCTCCAGGGGGCCATGTTTTGTCAGAACTCTTCACTGTGACCTGTCCATCTTTGGTGACTCTGCAGGGCATGGCCCATAGATTCATTGTGTTGTGCAAGCCCCTTTGCCATGATAAGGCTGTGATCCATTTGACCCACTCCAATAGTGTGCTGGAATCTCTCCTCAGGTAGATTGGAATTCTATGAATTCTTCTGCCTGTGGAAATTTTCCCTGTGCTGTGCTTAGTCGCTCAGTCATGTCTGACTCTTTGCAACCCCATGGACTGTAGCCTGCCAGGCTCCTCTGTCCATTGGATTCTCCAGGCAAGAATACTGGAGTGGGTTGCCATGCCTCCTCCAGAGGATCTTCTCAACCCAGGAATTGAACCCAGGTCTCCCATATTGCAGGAAGATTCTTTACAGTCTGAGCCACCAGGGACAGCATATTATAGATATTTTTCCCCCCACTGCTGAGAGAAAGTAAGCCAGGTTTGCCCACTCCACAGCCTTTTCCATGATTGTTCTATCTATTTTTGAATACACCAGTGGGTGAGAACCCTCCTGGATCCTTGACATAGACAGATACTGTGTCCCACACTCTCCACCAAGGCACCTTTGTTCCTGGATGGATTTATAATTAGTTGTTTAATAAAGGAAGGACATCTTATGCTGTCACAATGCTGACATAACTCCCAGAAATTTTTAAATTTGATGTAGTCCCACATGTTTGTTGCCTTTGCTTTTAGTGTGAAATCCAAAAAAAAAAAAAAACTATTGCCAAGACTGATGTCACAGAGCTTACCTGCTTTGTTTTTTTCCTAGGTGTTTTCTGGCTTCAGGTGTTGCATTCAAGTCTTTAATCCAAATGAGTTGGTTTTTGTGTATTTGGTGTAAGAGAGTAGTCCAGTTTCATTCTTTTGCATGTGGCTCTCTGGTTTTCTCAAAACCACTTATTGAAGAGACTATTTTTCCCACTTTGTGTGTTTTTGACTACTTTGTCATAAATGAATTGAACATGTATACATAGATTTATGCCTGGGCCCTTAATTTTGTCCCATTGGTCTATGTGTTAATTTTATGCAAATACTATACTGTTTCAATTACTATAGCTTTGTAATAAAGTTTGAAATCAAGAAGTGTGACACCTCCAGCTACGTCCTTCTTGCTCAAGAGTGCTTTGGCTATTTGTGGTCTTTTGTCATTCAATACTTTTAGAATTGTTTGTTCTAGTCCTGTTTTAAAATGCCGTTACAATGTTAGTAGAGATTGCGTTGATTCTGTGGATTGCTCTGCATAGTATAATGCATGGGCATGGTCTACCTTTCCACTTTTTTGTGTCTTCTTCAGTTTCTTTCATCAATGTCTTATAGTTTTCAGTGTACATGTCTTTCATCTCCTTGGTTAAATTGATTCCTAGGTATTTTTTTCTCTTTGTTACAATTGTAAGTGGGGTTATTTTCTTTTTTTCTTTTCCCCTGATAGTTCCTTGTTAGTATGTAGAAATGCAACTGTATTTGTATATTGATTTTCTAATGACCCAGATAACCACAATTGTGTGGTTACTCACCTAGAGCCAGACATCCTGGAGTGTGACATCAAGTGGTCCTTAGGAAGCATTACTATGAACAAAGCTGGTGGAGGTGATGGAATTCTAGCTGAGCTATTTAAAATCGTAAAATGTGCTGGTGCTAAAGTGCTGCACTCAATATACCAGCAAATTTGGAAAACTCAGCAGTGGCCACAGGACTGGAAAAGGTTAGTTTTCATTCCAATCCCAAAGAAAGGTAATGCCAAAGAATGTTCAAACTACTGTACAATTGCATTCATTTCACATGCTAGCAAGGTTATGCTCAAAATCCTTCAAGCTAAGCTTCAGCAGTTCATGAACCGAGAACTTCCAGATGGTACAAGTTAGATTTAGAAAAGGCAGAGGAACCAAAGATCAAATTGCCAACATCTGCTGGATCATAGAAAAAGCAAAGAATTCCACAAAAACATCTATTTCATTGACTACTCTAAAGCCTGTGACTGTGTGGCTCACAACAAACTGTTGAAAATTCTTAAAATGAAGGGAATACCAGACCACCTTACCTGTCTTCTGAGAAACCTGTATGTGGGTCAAGAAGCGACCGTTAGAACTGGACATGGAACAACAAACTGATTCAAAATTGGGAAAGGAGTACGACAAGGTTGTATATTGTCACTCTGCTTATTTAACTTATATGCAGAGAACATGATGCAAGATGCTGGGCTGGATGACTCACAAGTTAGAATAAAGATTACAAGGAGAAATAACTTCAGATATGCAGATGATACCACTTTAATGGTAGGAAGAGAAAAGGAACTAAGGAGTCTCTTGATGAAAGTGAAAGAGGAGAGTGAAAAGCTGGCTTAAAACTTCATTTGAAAAACTAAGATCATGTCAATCACTTCATGGCAAATGGATGGGGAAACAATGGAAACAGTGACAGATTTTATTTTCTTGGGCTCCAAAGTCACTGCAGACAGTGACTGCAGCTATGAAATTAAAAGATGCTTGCTCCTTGGAAGAAAAGCTATGACATACTTAGACACCATATTGAAAAGCAGAGACATCACTTTGCCGACAAAGGTCTGTCTAGTCAAAGCTATGGTTTTTTCCAATAGTCATGTACAGATGTGACAGTTGGACCATAAAGAAGGTTGAACACTGGAGAATTGATGCTTTTGAACTGTGATACTGGAGAAGACTCTTGAGAGTCCCACGGACTTCAAGGAGATCCAACCAGTCAATTCTAAAGGAAATCAACCCTGAATATTTATTGGAAGGAATGATGCTAAAGCCGAAGCTCCAATACATTGGCCACCTGATGCGAAGAACTGACTCATTGGAAAAGACTCTGATGCTGGGAAAGACTGAAAGCAGGAGGAGGAGGGGATGACAGAGTATGAGATGGTTGGATGGCATCACCGACTTGATGGATATGAGTTTGAGCAAACTCCGGAAGTTGGTGATGGACAAGAAAGCCTGGTGTGCTGCAGTCCATAGGGTTGCAAAGAGTTGGACATGACTGAGCAACTGAATTGAACTGAACTCTAGGATCTCGCAGCTTTCCTGAATTTGTAAAAAAAAAAAATTTTTGGTGGAGTCTTTAGGGTTTTCTATATATAATATTCTATCAGCTTTACTTCTTCCTTTCCATTTTAGATGTTTTTTTTTTTTTCTTTTTCTTGCATAATTGCCCTGGTTAGGACTTTCAATATTATGTTGAATAAAAGTGGTGAGAATGCGCATTCTTGTCCTGTTCCTGGTCTTAGAGGAAAACTTTTCAGCTTATCACCATTTGAGTTAACTGTGGGCTTGTCATATATGACCTTTAATACATTGAGTTAAGTATTGGAGGTGGTTGTTGAGGAGATGACTGTGGTTGACCTGTGGACTGGATCTAGGCAATAGGAGTCTCCTCTCTTAGTCTATCCTTGAAATGTACACTATCAATTGTTTCTGCACTAAGATCTGTTTAAAGAATGGAGCCTAGAGACAGTAATGTGTTGTTGAGAACATCTGGCCTGTACACGTGACTAAATGCCTTGAAGGCCTGAATATAAACTTTTTGCGTCCCTGGCATGCAGGTGTGGAGATCTACTCATCTTGTGACTGTCCAAGACAAGCATAGCACGTAAGTTCCCTTGCTTATTAAAGCTTCAGCCTACCAATCTGGTCTCTTTCCTTATTTCTCCTTTCCCTCTATGAATGGAAGATTGTTTTGAATTTTACCTGGAGAACGCCTATGGCTTCAAACCAACAGTAATGTACCTGTATATTCACTTTGTTGAGAGCTCTTATCATAAATGGATATTGAAATTTTCATTTGAAAAAAGAAAAAGATTTGCTTCTTCTACACTTCTTGAGATCACATCATCTTTATGCTTTATTTTGTTAATGTGGTATATCATATCAGTTTACGAATGTCGAACCATTTTTGCATCATTGGGATAAATCCCACTTGACCATGGTATTATGATACTTTTAATATACAGCTGAATTTGGTTTGCTAATATTTTGTTGAGGATTTTTGCTCTTTGTTCATCAGGGATATTGGCCTGTAATTTGCTTGTAGACTCCTTGTCTGGTTTTGGTATCAGGCTAAAGCTGACATCATAAAATAAATGTGTTTTTCTTCCTCTTACATATATTGGAAAGAGTTTGGGAAGGATTGGTATAAATTTTTCTTTAAGTTTTTGGTCAAATTCATTAGTAAAGCCAGTGAACAAAGCTTTGAATTTTGTTTTGTTGGGAGTTTTTTTGGATACTGATAGAATCTCCTTACTAGTAATGGATCTGTTTAAATTTTCTGTTTCTTAATGATTCGATATTGGTAGGTTGTAAGTTTCTAGGAATTTATACATTTTTTCTAGGTTGTATAATTTGTTGGCATACAATTACATATACTAGTATGTTATGATCCTTTGCATTTCCATGGTATTAGTTGTAATGCCTCTTTTATTTCCTATTTTATCTTTTTTTTTTTTTGACTCTTTTTCCTTTCTTGGAAAAATTGAACTAAAGGATTGTCTATTTCATTTGTTGTTTCAAAAAACTACCTTTGGTTTCATTGATCTTTTCTATCATCTTTCTGGTCTCTCATTCATTTTTGTTCTGATCTTTGTTATTGCCTTCCTATTACTAACTTTGGATTTAGTTTTTAATTTTCTAGTTCCTTAAGATATAAAGTTAGGCTGTTTAAGATCTTTTTTGTTTCTTAATGTAGGCACTTAACACTGTGAATGTCTGGCTTGAAATTGCTTTTCCTGCATGCCATAAGCTTGGATATGTTTTATTTTCATTTTCATTTGTCTCAAGATATTTCTTGATTTCTCTTCATTTCTTCTTTGATCCATTGGTTGTTCAGGAGCATATTTTTTCATCTCCATGTTTTTGAGAATTTTCCAGTTTTCTTTTCATTGATTTCTAATTTCATACCACTGTGGTTAGAAAAGATGCATGACAGTTTTTCAGTCTTAAAATTATTGAATTATTTTATGGCCTCAGTACAGTTCAGTTGCTCAGTCGTGTCCAACTCTTTGCAACCCCATGGACTGTGGCATGCCAGGCCTCCCTGTCCATCACCAACTCCCAGAGTTTACTCAAACTCATGTCCATTGAGTTGGTGATGCCATCCAACCATCTCATCCTCTGTCGTTCCCTTCTCCTCCTGCCCTCAATCTTTCCCAGCATCAGGGTCTTTTCCAGTGAGTCAGCTCTTTGCATCAGGTGGCCAAAGTATTGGAGTTTCAGCTTTAGCATCATTCCTTCCAAAGAAATCCCAGGGCTGATCTGGGAATGGACTGGTTGGATCTCCTTGCAGTCCAAGGGACTCTCAAGAGTCTTCTCCAACACCACAGTTCAAAAGCATCAATTCTTCCGTGCTCAGCTTTCTTCACAGTCCAACTCTCACATCCATACATGACCACTGGAAAAAACCATAGCCTTGACTAGACGGACCTTTGTTGGCAAAGTAATGTCTCTGCTTTTTAATATGCTGTCAAGGTTGGTCATAGCTTTTCTTCCAAGGAGTAAGTGTCCTTTTATTTCATGGCTGCAGTCACCATCTGCAGTATTTTGGAGCCCCCCAAAATAAAGTCTGTCACTGTTTCCAGTGTTTCCCCATCTATCTGCCGTGAAGTGATGGGACCAGATGCCATGATGTTCGTTTTTTGAATGTTGAGCTTTAAGCCAACTTTTTCACTCTCCTCTTTCACTTTCATCAAGAGGCTCTTTAGTTTTTCTTCACTTTCTGCCATAAGGGTGGTGTCATCTGCATATCTGAGGTTATTGATATTTCTCCTGGCAATCTTGATTCCAGCTTGTGCTTCCTCCAGCCTAGTGTTTCTCATGATGTACTCTGCATAGAAGTTAAATAAGCTCGGTGACTATATACAGCCTTGATGTACTCCTTTCCTGAATTGGAACCAGTCTGTTGTTTCATGTCCAGTTCTAACTGTTGCTTCATGACTTGCATATAGGTTTCTCAAGAGGCAGGTCAGGTGGTCTGGTATTCCCATCTCCTTCAGGATTTTCCACAGTTTGTGGTGATCCACACAGTCAAAGGCTTTGGCATAGTCAATAAAGCAGAAATAGATGTTTTTTCTGGAACTCTCTTGCTTTTTCAGTGATCCTACGGATGTTGGCCATTTGATCTCTGGTTCCTCTGCCTTTTCTAAAACCAGCTTGAACATCTGGAAGTTCATGGTTCACGTACTGTTGAAGCCTGGCTTGGAAAATTTTGAGCATTACTTTGCTAGCGTGTGAGATGAGTGCAATTGTGCGATAGTTGGAGCATTCTTTCGCATTGCCTTTCTTTGGGATTGGAATGAAAACTGACCTTTTCTAATTTTATGGCCTAACATATGACATATCTTGGAGAATGTTCACTGTGCATTTGCGAAAAATGTATATACAGCTGCTTTTGGATAGAATGATCTGAAAATGTCCAGTCCATCTGGTCTTATATGTAGTTTAAGTCCAATGTTACCTTATAGATTTTCTATCTTTATGATCTTTCCTCAGTGAAAGTGAGGTGTTGAAGTTCTCTACCATTATTGTATTGTTGTCTATTTCTCCCTTTAAGTATGTTAATATTTAGTTCTGTCTAACTCTTTGTAACCCTATGGACTGTAGCCTGCCAGGTCCTCTGTCCCTGGGATTCTCCAGGCAAGAATACTGGAGTGGGTTGCCATGCCCTCCTCCAGGGGAATCTTCCCAGCCCAGGGATGGAACCCGGATATGCTGCATTGGCAGGCGGGCTCTTTACCACTAGAGCCATCTGGGAAGAAAACTTCCGCATGCTGTTCCCATTTTAGTTGGCAGTTGCTGACCTGTTCTCTTAACCTATCATTTTGCTTTTTCTAGAATGTTGTATAAATGAATTTATACAGTAATTGACCTTTAGAGTCTAGCTTCTTTCACTCAGCATAATGCCGTTTAGATTCATCCATATTTTTGAGTGTGTCAGTAATTCTTTTCTTTTTATTGCTGTGTGTCATTTCATTGTATGAATAAGCCACGGTTTATCCATTTACACATTGTGGGACATTTGGGTTGTTTTCAGGGTTTAGTGATTATTTATAAAGCTGTTATATGTATCCACATGAAAGTGCTTATGAAAATAGAACTTTTCTGTTTTCTAGGGTAAATACTTGGAGTTGAATTGCTGAGTCATATAAGGATATATGATTTACTTTATTAAATGGACAAATTTTTCCATAGTGGCTGTACCATTTTGCATTTCCAACAGCAAAGTATGACAGAATTACTTTGCATTCTCACCAGCACTTGGTATTGTCAATTACAAAAAGCCAATTTAGTGTATGTGCATGTCCTTATAGTTTTAATTTGCGTTTCCCTAATGACTGATGATGTTGAGCATCTTTTTTGTTCTTATTAGTCAGCCATATATTTTCTTTTCAAAATTTATTTAGTTGTGCTGCGTCTTCGTTGCTGTGCACAGGCTTTCTCTAGTCGTGCTGAGTGGGGGCTACTCTTCATTGTGGTGCATGGGCTTCTCATTGTGGTGGTTTCTCTTGTTGCAGAGCACAGGCTGTAGGCACACAAGCTTCAGTAGTTGCCGCACTGAGGCTCTGCTGTGGCTCATGCGCTTAGTTGCTCCATGGCATGTGGAATCTTCCTGGACCAGGGATCAAACCTGTGTCCCCTGAATTGACAGCCCAGTTCTTATCCACTGTACCACCAGGGAAGTCTTCAGCCATATATTTTCTTTTGAAATGTCTGTTTAAATCTTTACCCTATTTCTTCAGTTTTAATTAACTTTTTTTTTTGAGAGTGTTAGATTTCCAGAAAATGTGCAAAGATAGAGCAGAGTTTCTTTCTTTCTTTTTTTCTGCCACACCGTGTGACTCATGGGAACTTAGTTCCCCAACCAGGGATTGAACCCAGGCCATGGCAGTGAAAATGCCAAGTCCTAACCACTGGACTGTCAGGGAATTCCCTAGAACAGAGTTTCTACGTATTATTTACCTAGTTTCTCTTGAGTCATACTTACATACGATGTTAACATTATTTTTTACAAACTAAGTGTTGACTTTTGTACAATTCAGTTCAGTCACTCAGTAGTGTCCGACTCTTTGTGACCCCATGAACTGCAGCACACCGGGCCTCCCTGTCCATCACTAACTCCTGGAGATTACCCAAACCCATGTCCATTGAGTTGGTGATGCCATCCAACCATCTCATCCTCTGTCATCCCCTTCTCCTCCTCCCCTCAATCTTTGCCAGCATCAGGGTCTTTTCAAAAGAGTCAGCTCTTCACATCAGGAGGCTAAAGTATTGGAGTTTCAGCTTCAGCATCAGTCCTTCCAATGAACACCCAGGACTGATCTCCTTTAGGATGGACTGGTTGGATCTCCTTGCAGTCCAAGGGACTCTCAAGAGTCTTCTCCAACACCACAGTTCAAAAACATCAATTCTTTGGCACTGAGCTTTCTTAATAGTCCAACTCTCACATCCGTACGTGACCACTGGAAAAACCATAGCCTTGACTAGACGGACGTTTGTTGGCAAAGTAATGTTTCTGCTTTTTAATATGCTATCTAGGTTGGTCATAACTTTCCTTCCAAGGAGTAAGCGTCTCTTAATTTCATGGCTGCAGTCACCATCTGCAGTGATTTTCGAGCCCCCCCAAATAAAGTCAGCCATTGTTTCCACTGTTTCCCCATCTATTTCCCATGGAGTGATGGGACCAGATGCTATGATCTTAGTTTTCTGAATGTTGAGCTTTAAGCCAACTTTTTCACTCTCCTCTTTCACTTTCATCAAGAGGCTCT
>SJYT01049324.1:0-22004 GCA_006410635.1 Cephalophus harveyi
GCAGCAGCTCCAAATAAGTATTGATTTGCACAGTATATACAAAAAATTAAGAGGACCAATGTTGAAACAGATGACCAGTATTATTGAAACAGTATAGTAAACAAGTTGTTCTTAATCATGTTTTTATTTTTTGTCTCACCTTTGAAATTTCTAGTTAAAATCTGATTTTTATCAGTGACTAGATACTTGCAATATGATAAGGACAAAGTGCCTTAAAAAATGGGCTTCCCTGATAGCTCAGTAAAGAAGCCGCCTGCAATGCAGGAGACCCTAGTTTGATTCCTGGGTCAGGAAAATCCTCTGGAGAAGGGATAGGCTACCAACTCCAGTATTCTGGCCTGGAAAATTCAATAGACTGTATAGTCCATGGGGTCGCAAAAAGTTGGACCTAACTGAGCGACTTTCACTTTCAAGGACAAAGAGCTATGATTCTTAAAATTTCTCTTTAGATAACATCTAATCTAAAGGAGAGTTTTTAAGTGCTTCCTTAAAAGAGAGCTTACACTGAAAATTAAGCTTTATTATCACTTGATAGCAAAGTAAATACTTATTAAGTCATGACAGTCGTCTATCCCATGTTACTTAGTTCTGATGACTTGAAGTGGTAATGGTTTCCCTTGAGGGAGACCATTGCCAAGTTGGTGGGTGGTGTTAACAGGAGGTCCTTGTCAGCTTCCCAAGCCTGTACAAGTAGGTCCTTAACTTCAGTATAAAGTCAGCACCCTGTGCTAAAGAAAATACAAGTTCATTATTGGGCGTATTATAATTCACAATAGACTACTGACATTGCTGCAGTTACATTTTCCTAAATAACTGAATTTGTCACTATTGAATTTTATTGTAAAAAGGGCATCATGTCATTTATTTTACATGACATTATGGCTTCTGGTAAGATTGACTAATTGATTTATAATCTATTCTAATTTACTGTAGTGCATAATTGCTTAAACTTATTGAACAGGCATGAAATGTTTCACAAGGGATGTTTCCCCTCTTTTGTCTTTCAATAATCTGAATGATTTACCTACACAGAACCGCCTGTTTTCCCTATAAAAAGCGATATATCTAGTGTCCATAAAAGTCCCAAGGTCAGATATTCAATGAATTCATAAATACCTCATCTGAAATCATCACAGTGTGAGCGAAGCTCAGTAATAAAAATTCAGAACTGCTACTTCCTTAATAAGTAGTCCGCAGCTCCGGAGGCTGTACTTGACCTCGTCAGAATTTTCCATTGTGAACAGTCCTCAACTTCGTCTGCCTTTGGTTCCCTAGCTTGCTTTTTCTAACCAGGTTCACTTGTATTCATTTACATTTTTAATGAATTATTTGCTTCAGTGCCTTCTTTTGAGTGGTGCCATATGTTTACTATTTTCATCATAAATTATGAATGCCTTCTTAATTTAAGTGTTACAGTAGAGCTTTTGAAAACATCATCACTGTGAATTACTTCAAATACTTTGAAACATATTAATACACGTTACTATCATTTTATAAGTCTACATTTTCTTTCTTTTGAGAATAGTTTATTAAGTCTTTTCATTTGGCATATTTTTACTTGGAGCAGAAATTAAACACAATTCTCATGTATTATAATTTTTTTAAATAAAATAGTCCACTTTTAAGAATTTAGACTGAACTAGAAAGTTTGTGTAGTTTTCAGAAAAATCCACAGAAGCAAATTTGGACTTAGGAAAAGAATAATAAAGTAGGGATTTAATAGCTCATTTCCCAGTGCTTTGATTATAAGATTTAATTTTGTTTAGGACGGTACTATATAAATTGATTTTTAGCTGTGTTATATATAAGATGTATATTGTTTCTAAAAGTAAAAACAAGTTATACCAAAGTAAAGCAAAAGAAAATTTGACCAATGGCATTTTGAGCATTGCCATCTATTTAAAATTAGGCTAATGATAAAATGAGAGAAATTTCAGACCACTTTTCAATAAAGCTGTCTTACGAAGCCTCTCTTCTCAGTGTCTGACAAATGATTCTCTTGGCTCATTTCATGTTTAGGCTTATCCTCCCTCTTATTTATTTTTTAGAGGTTAAATCTACTACAGTGATTTCTCTATTTATTGAAGTTCTTAGTTAATAGGAAAGCAGAGATGAGAGCAAACCAGGTCAAATTGATCATTGATTAGGTTGTTTTAGCAGGCTATTATCAAATGGCTAAGGCTAATAAAATCACTCATTTAGATCAGTTGCTGAATTCATTATAATGTTCCATGGTAAAATTAAGTGATTAGTTTTCACCTTTGATTTTAATGCCACTCAGCTTATATTTGCTATTACCTGTGTGCACAAGCACAAACTTGATAAAGGCTTTCTTTAGGCCTAAAACTGTGAAAATGTAATAGGTGCAGTGGCAATTCAGTGGCCAAAGCAGATAACCAAGGGGGGAAATAAGTCAATGTGATAAAGAAAAGTGCATAATAGCGCCAGCCTCATTCCACTCATTTATTCAGCAAATGTTCCAGTATTGGGAATGTAGCAGTGAAGAAAGTAAAAATCTCTGTTGTCATGCAGGTTCATTTATTTTTTTCTGGCTGGGATTATTATTTTTAAGCTGAGCTTTGAGCCTTCTACCCCTAAAAGCTTGACTCTGTTTTCCTGATTATTTCAAAAATTTATCAGACAATAATACTTCTCTCTTTTCCTTATTCCATTGACCTCTTCCATACACACTTATGAGGATGTCTTAGTCAAATGAGATATCAAAGCTATGTAAGTCCAGGTAGAATCATGACTGATCAGTGGCTCACGGAGCCACTTTGGCAAGCAGGCAGGTTCTTTACAAAAAAGGATTCTGGCCTTAAGAACCAAATACTGTACTAATCAAGAGTTCTGCAAGGTCCAACAATGGCCAGCATCTTCCTTGGTGCTCCTAAATTTAATTCCCTTTCTTCTAATCAGTGAAATGTGACCCCCGTTGTTTTGGACATGTTTCTGGCAGAGTCCAGTCTCATCATCTCCACCTTCCCAGTTCTGGCATGCCTACTTGTCTGTCTTACACCTGTCCTCAGGTAAGGCATGGAGGAGTATTGGTAATCCATAACCATCTGCAAACACTTGAGTTCAAAATGCTGAACAAATCTCATAGCTTTTCATTCCTGATTTTGTGTTTATGGGTACATGCGCAAGTGCTAAGCTGATTTAGTCATGCCACTCTTTGTGACTCTATGAACTCTAGCCTGCCAGGCTCCTCTGTTCCTGGGATTCCAGGCAAGAATACTGGAGTGGGTTGCCATGCCTTCCTTCAGTGGATCTTTCCAACCCAAGGATTGAACCAGCATATTTTAGATTCCTGCATTGGCAAACAGGTTCTTTACCGCACTAGCTCCACCTGGAGAGCCCTTTCATATTTATATATGTTATTATATTGAAAGGGATTTGAAGACCTAAATTCGAAACATTGGCCACTAAATTAGTTTATACAGGGTTAAGGCATGTGATGCTGACATTGGATGCATAGATTAAGTTTTGAAACATACTTGCAGTGTGAATGACCAGGCATGAAATCCAGACCAAAAAAGAGTCATTATTCACCGCAAACAGGGCCTTGGGCTTCCCAGGAGGCTAGCTCTATGCTAAAGAATCACCCTGCTAATGCAGGAGACGCAGGTTCAGTCCTTGGGTCGTGAAGATCCCCTGGAGAAGGAAATGGCAATCCACTCCAGTATTCTTGCCTAAGAAATCCTATGGACAGAGGAGCTTCTGCGGGGTCACAAAAGAGTCGGACAAGACTTAGTGACTAAACAGTAACAGCGACAATAGGATGTGTTATAATTAGTTCCCTTTTTTAAAAATTTAGTTTTAATTGAAGGGTAATTACTTTACAATATTGTGTTGGTTTCTGCCATACATCAACATGAATCAGCCACAGGAATACATATGCCCCTTCCCTCTTGAACTTCCCACCCCATCCTGCCCCTCTAGGTGGTCACAGAGCCTGTTTAAGTTCCCTGAGTCACAGAGCAAGTTCCCACTGGATGTCTGTTTTACGTACGGTAGTATGTATGTTTCCATGCTACTTCCTCCATTCATCCATCTCACCCTCTCCTCCCCCCACCCCATGTTCATAAGTCTGTTCTCTATGTCTGAGCCTCCACTGTGAAAATGAAGTGAAAGTGAAAGTCACTCAGTAGTGTTCAACTCTTTGGGACCTCATGGACTGTACAGTCCAAGGTATTCTCCAGGGCAGAATGCTGGAGTGGGTAGCCATTCCCTTCTCCAGGGGATCTTCCCAACCCAGGGATTGAACCCAGGTTTCCCACCTTGCAGGTGGATTCTTTACCAGCTGAGCCACCAGGGAAGCCCAGGAATACTGGAGTGAGTACCCTATCCCTTCTCCAGCCAGTCCTCCCAACCTGGGAATTGAACTAGAGTGTCCTGCATTGTAGGCGGATTCTTTACCAGCTGAGCCACCAGGGAAGCCCTCCACTGCTGACCTGCAAATAGGTTCAGTTACTTCCCTTTTTATAGGGAGCAGGACCTAAGTACATACCCTTCTACATTAGGGAGATAGTTTACCAGGAGAATCAGAAGTTTCTCTGGGAAATCTTGCATTGACTCAAGCCCTAATGTAATCCATTCTGTTGATTTTTTTCATTCCCTTTAAAAACTGAACCCTGTAAAAATGTCAACTTCCACTCTACCAAATGGATTTCATCAAACTGATACAGTTAGTCTCTTCAGGCTGTTAGAGCAATGAAAAAATATAGAATTGTTCTCTCTTTTATTCATGTGACAAATATTTACTGAAAGGACCTCACAATATTCTAAGAAGGACACATACATGGGCGCTGCTGCTGCTAAGTCGCATCAGTCGTGTCCGACTCTGTGTGACCGCATAGAAAGCAGCCCACCGGGCTCCCCCGTCCCTGGGGTTCTCCAGACAAGAACACTGGAGTGAATTGCCATTTCCTTCTCCAGTGCATGAAAGTGAAAAGTGAAAGTGAAGTTGCTCAGTCTTGTCCGGCTCTTCGCAACCCCATGGACTGCAGCCTACCAGGCTCCTCCGTCCATGGGGTTTTCCAGGCAAGAGTACTGGAGTGGGGTGCCATTGCCTTCTTTGACACACATGGGCAGGTAATTTTAATACAGTAAAGTAAGTGGGAAAAATGGATGGACAGAGAAAGAAAGCTGCTAATTGGACTAGACTGAGTGTCAGAAAAAATTTCCGGGATGAGGGGACACCTGAACTTCATTTTAGAGGTATCTAGAAGTTAGAAAAAGTGGAGGGTAAAGAAAAAGTGTTTGGGAGAGAATTGTGTACTTCTATTCAGAGATAACTGAATGTTTGAAGGGTCCCAGAATTTTTGACAGTGTAAGGAAACTACGTGCAATTTGAGACAGAAGAGTGGAGGGATATGAGAGGTGGGTGTGGGACTGTCAAAGATTATCAAAGGTTATCATTTGGGCTGTATTAAAGAATCTAGAATTCATATGTTTGATGATGGGTAACTGCATTTTAACCCCCCTTATCCATATGCTTATCTTTTTTCCCACCACCTAACAGTTATAAATAATATTTATAAATCAGTTAGACTTGAACACAGTAATGCTCTAGGAATTGAGTGGAATTTCAAGCAGCCAGCAATTTAACATAGAGGTTATCATTTGTGCTATATTAAAGAATCTAGAATTCATATGTTTGATGATGGGTAACTGCATTTTAACCCCCCTTATCCATATGCTTATCTTTTTTCCCACCACCTAACAGTTATAAATAATAGTTATAAATCAGTTAGACTTGAACACAGTAATGCTCTAGGAATTGAGTGGAATTTCAAGCAGCCAGCAATTTAACATAGGGAATTAGATGTTTATGTAATTCATTGAAGAGAGGGAGGGGTTGAAGGTGGGTTTGCCTCTCTACCATTGATTTCGGACACACTGTTCATAGCTGCAAAGTAAAGACAGGTAAGCCACCATTGTTTCCATTACTTCTAAGACAAACGGTTTTCAGACATGTAATTCAACCCTACAGTGTTGAACATTGCTCCAGCTCACTTCCAACTTCCAATACTTGCATTAGAGTATCTTCCTGGCAGAATCTAGAACCTTATTCTTTAAGAAAGCTTATTGCTCTAGCCCCTGTGTTTCAGGGAGATGTAAGGAAACAGTAGTAATGGATGATAAGCAAAAACTAAGCATATCTAGTCCAGTATTCTGTTTTATATTTGGAGAAGGCACTGGCGACCCACTCCAGCACTCTTGCCTGGAAAATCCCATGGACAGGGGAGCCTGGTAGGCTGCAGTCCATGGGGTCGCTAAGAGTTGGATATGACTGAGTGACTTCACTTTCACTTTTCACTTTCATGCTTTGGAGAAGGAAATGGCAACCCACTCCAGTGTTCTTGCCTGGAGAATCCCAGGGACTGGGGAGCCTGATGGGCTGCCGTCTATGGAGTCGCACAGAGTCGGACACGACTGAAGCGACTTAGCAGCAGCAGCAGCAGCATGTAGTGTATAAAATGCTGAATATGGTTTTTCCCTAGTTCCCTAAAGAGTCTATCTTTAGGATGAAGGTGATCATAGAGGGTAAAAAAAGATTATCAACAAGGGAGTAAAAAGTCTGGAGAAGAACAGACTGGCTGGCATAGGGGGAGAAAGTACATTTGAAGGATAAAAGAGATGGCAGGATTTAGAGGAAAGTCTTCATTGTATTAATAGCTAATTTTGGATTATTGTCAGTGATCATCCCTTTACACTAATTTCTACTTTAACCTTCTGTTTTTCTCTACATAAATGTGCTCAGAGCGCTGAAAGCAAATGTTCTGGCATTATGCATTTCATAAAGCTGAATGATCATATAGGCATGAGAACAAAGGATCACTTTAAGAATGTATTTAAGACCACTAATGTACACACACACACCCATACACACACACACTTTTAGCAGTTAGTTCCCTCTGAGTGCATTTGAGAATATCTTTCCTCTGTATCAGAATAAAAAGCAAGCTGTGGATTCAGAATAGGAAACATTTGAAAAATGATGGCTATAGAATGGAACCAAATTTGTGTTGACATGTTCTTCACAATGTTATTATAAAACTGATATAATGTATAAGTTGTTTAACTTGTGTAAGTACAGTATTATTAGGCTGTATTGTTAGGACCTCTGGTAAATCTCTGACTTGTACAGTTATTCATTTATTTTTTCTTGAAAGATGAAAAAGGAGGCAATGAGATGAAACTGATGATGCTCTAATTAGGTTGTGAATAAGAATGGAGAACCACTTGGTGATGGCAAAATGACCGCAACCTGGGGAGAAAGGAAACTTTCATTGAAGGTTGTAAACTTTAGAAAAGAAAGAGTAGTGGAGGGCTGAACTTAAGAAAGCTGAAATTTTAAAGTGCTGCAAACAGAAAAATAGTTACTTTGGTTCAGAATAAACATTTAAGTATTTAAATAGCAACTTCATTCTTCAGACAGTTCACATACAATGTTTTATGGATTAATGTTAACCTGTAGTAAGGTCTATTATAGGGATACGACTCCTTTTTTTAAAGTATGTGTCGTCTTTTAAATATAATGTATAGCATACACACAGAAAAGTACACAAATTATATGTGTTGTTTGTTAAATTTTCGGTAAGTGAACACAGACATGTAACTACCACCTACATCAAAAAAAGACTAATTGACATACCCTATATCTCTTATACACATCTTTACACATACCATATTTTTATTCTTATTTGACTCAAAATATTTTCTATTTTTTTGTTGTAATTTTTCAATCAATGGGTTGACTTTAGGTACACTGCTTAATTTCTTAGTGTTTTAGAATTTTCTAAGTATCTTTTATAATTGATACCCAGCCTTATTCTACTATGGTCACAGGAAATATGCTAAATAATTTTAACCTTTTGGAAGGTTATTAAGACTACTTATTAAGACTACTTTATAGCTTACCCTATGTCAAATTTCGGTAAAACAGCCTCTCAAACAGAAATACATATAATTGTTCTCAATTTATAACTATCCGAAAATAGCCTTTAAAAACATAGAAATAAGGGGTCTAAAATGAGAAGTAGACAGACCCATAAAAATAGTGTGAGATCTTAGCACACATTTCTCAAAAAGTGATAAATAAAGGAGACAAAAAAAAAAGAAAGAAAAGGGGTATAGTCTATAGAAAACCAAGAAAATCATCACAATTAACAAACATACGTTAGTTTATCAATTTTGAACAATGTACTTGATATATCCCCAGTTTTAATAGGACTTCCCAAGTACTCATAAACCTTTATTATCTTTAATAGCTTTTGCAGAGATTACAGTGCATTTTTTACATACTAATGTCCACCATAGAGTAATACTTGTATCTAGACATAGTGAATATTTTGGGATATTTTAACTCTATATGTCCATCTCCTTCTGTATATCCTGGAATATGGATATCCATATCCATTGGGCTTCCCTGGGGGTTCAGCTGGTAGAGAATCCGCCTACAGTGCAAGAGAACTGGGTTCGATTCCTGGATTGGGATGATCCCCTGCAAAAGGGATAGACTACCCACTCCAGTATTCTTGGGCTTCCCTGGTGGCTCAGCTGGTGGGAAAGAATCCGCCTGCAATGCAGGAGACCTAGGTTCAATCCCTGGGTTGGAAAGATCTGCTGGAGAAGGGAACAGCTTACCCACTCCAGTATTCTTGCCTGGAGAATTCCATGGACTGTATAGTCCATGGGGTTGCAAAGAGTTGGAAACTACTGAGAGACTATCATTTTCATCCATCTCCTTATTTGTGCGATATTTATTTATTTTTTTTTTTTCACTTTTATTTTACTTTACAATACCATATTGGTTCTCAGTGAAGTACTACTGCTATTATTATTAATATATGGTCATTATTCAGTTAGATTTACTTGAATTTACCTTTTTCTTTGTCTTGATGCTCTCTTTTAGCGTTTTCCTTGGGCCTGAGTAATTTTCTTTTGTGTTTATTTTTGTATGGTTGTGCTGGCTAAGAATTCCCTGTTTTTATTGAAAATGCCTTTATTTTGTCTTGATTTTTGATAGAAAAATAGGGTTGCCAGTTGTTTTTTTTTCCCCATTCAACAATTTAAAATAACTTTCATAGTTTCCTGACTTTCATCATTTTTGTTGAAAAGTAATTCTCCAGTCAAATATTGTCTTCCTTTCTTCAAGAATTTATAATTTTGATGTGTGTGTGCTTGTGTGGGTGTGTGTGCGTACACATACATGCACATTAGATTCCAGTTTTGGAGTAAACTTGCCTTTCATCTGTTTTCTTAAGTATGTTATTACTGTTTTTTGAAAGTCTGTATTTGATAACTCAGAAAATTCTGAATCACCAGTGCATTTTTATTGTATATTTGTCTTCTTTTAGTTTTAAGAGATGTGGAATACTCTCCTTCAGTGTTTTGTAGTATTTAAGGGAATATTAAGCAAGTGATTTTGTCTCAAAAGAGAAGTAAAGGAGTTAGAAGGATAGCACCTCTCATTGTTTTCTGTCTTGGATCTTAGACCTTTAAATCTTAGTTACTTTAGCTGCTCAGTGTCGTAAAATTTCACTTTTTGAAGTTTAATGCATGTTCTTTTATTGTTCCTAGCAGTCTAGTTCGTCTTACACAAGCTACTCTGCCTTTGCTGAAATGAAATTTAGCCCTTTACCCACATTTTATCTCTTATAAATTACCTTGATTATTTTAGATTATTTTCTGTCTCTTCATTTGATCACCGTGAAGCTCCTCACGAAAAAGTTTTGCATTTTAATATATACTGTGAGACAATGTTGAAAAATGTATGCAATCCACTTTTGAGAGAATATGATCTATAGAGCTACTTCAGTATTATTTTTTTACCCTACTAAGATGCACAAAGTCATGTTTAAAATTCACCTATCAAGTTGACCTTAACATTTGCTTTTATTTATAGATTCTATTTTCCCATAATTATTTTTAATTATTCATCATATATTTTCTATGATGATTCTCTCTATACATATACTATACTTGGAAACTGAAGCGTTTAAAGCTGTTTGTTCTTAATTATGAGCTTTCCTTGTGGCTCAATCAGTAAAGAATCTGCCTGCAATGCAGGAGAGCCAAGGTTCGATCCCTGAGTTGGGAAGAACCCATGGTGAAGGAAATGGCATCCCACTCCAGTATTCTAGCCTGGGGAATCCCATGGATAAAGGAACTTGGAGGGCTACAGTCCATGGGGTTGCAAAAGAGTCAGACACGACAGTGACAAAACCACCATCATTTATATTGAATTGAAAACTATCGCACTCTACCAACCTATGCAGAGTTGTCAACATTAAATCTTCATAATCCTTATTCTTATGGTCTTCCTTTATATAACCCTTTTATTGCACTTTTATTCCATCATTTCTCTGTGGACTTTTCATGTCAGGTATTCCAGAAAATTTAGCACAAGTTGAATGGTGAACTTTGTGTTGATTTATCTTCCTGTTGAATAGAATTTTCAGCAAGTTCTGCCTTTCCACACTAATTTCTGAACTCCTTTGTAACTTAAAATCCTTCTGGTTAGACTTATAGCCAGTATTGTGTTCCTTTACTCACTCATGTGTCAGTAAGTGGTATAAATAAACCCTTTCCTTCGATCTTTTACAAATATACATTAAAATGTTATCCTTACTCTTCATTTGGGGAGTTTGTAGTGTGGTATAGTTTGTATTTGTCAGAGGATAAAACGTAAATCAATGATTTCCCTTCAGACCCCAGCCCCTTTTCATATGGTATTGCTTATGTTCTATATCATCTCCTGTCTAGGGAAGGTATCAAAAATGTAACAGCTTATTAAAACTCAAATCTAGTAATTTAATCCAGCTAATCAGTAAAGTATAGCTATGAAAGAAATAAATTCATAATTGGAATAAAGGGAAAATGGATAATGCCACCTGCATGTAACTTTTTATGAATCAGGATATCTGCCATATTCTTGATAAAATTAAGGAATAGTGATTCAAATTTGAATTACAGTTTAGAGTTACATTTGCAAGAAATTATCCAGCACCAATTTATTCAAACCAAGAGAAGGATTTTTTCATTCCTTAACTATCTTACCCTTTAACTCTGTGATACATAGCACAACTTAAATGAAAAAAATATAGAAATGTTTTTCTGGTATCATTTAATCCAGTTTCATAATATCGGTTAAAAGTTCTGAAAATTTAACAGTTGAAAAACTCATTTACATTTAAAATCTGGACTGAACCACTGTGCGAATATTTATAGTTTTTATTTCTAACACTCAGTGCAAATGCTCCTTTGCTTTATTGCAGAAATACTACTGTGAGAAAGCAGTTCCACTCCAGATCCTCTTGGCGGTGTACTATTTGCCTTCCTAGAATCCTAAAAGTTTTGACACATGTGGCCTCAAAAGTTTAAAATTTTTTAAATTGTGCATTTCTAGTATATTCCAAGTGTTTTTGATAGTTAGATCTTAAATATGTCCAACTGTCTTCTGCAGAAAGATTATGAAGAAATTTTAACACTTGACCCTACAGTGTGCTAATATAATATATTGAATAATCACGGCAGTGACATTTTATGGAAGCTGAACTGATAGAGACTATCAGGTATATAATAGTTATCTCTGATTTTAGCTCTAGAATAAAATAGATCAAATAATAGCTATAACCAAAACATACAAACACAACTTAAGTGCTTTTGTGTCAGGCAGTGTACATTCAATAATGTCATCTTCAAAACTCCTCTGAAATGTAGGTAAAAATATAAATGCCATTTGTTAGTGAGGAAATGAAGTTTAGAAGATAAGCAACTTGCTTGTGGTCACATACCTAGGGCAGAGCTGGGGTATGAACCTGAGTCTATTAATGTTCACAGTCCATGACCTTTATACCCCTGCTATGGTGTTAACATATATCCTTTTTAATTAATCATATAAGATATTTAATATGAAATGCAGTTTCACAAAAAAACTCTTGATGGTCTTCATGTCAATTATCTTCAGGAAGAAAATGCTAATAGCGAATCAACTTCCCTTTATCATCTAGCAGGTATCTGGGATCCTCCCTTCTGCTGTCAGTTGGCTTGTGCTCAAGAAATACAAGTGAATTTTAATGTGAGCTTGAGAAAAAGAATATAATTATGGCAGTAAATCTGCTGGAATCATATAATGAATTTAAAACCCAATATAAATGCATTTTGGATTATCAGTCATTTGGGATTACTTTGATAGCGATCCCTTATAAGACTGTAGATAATTGAACATTGGTTATTTTACTGCAGCTGAAAGTATTGATGGTAAGGAGAAAATGAACTATGTAAATATGAGTTTGCTTATTTGTTTAATAATGAATTTGAGATTTCATCACAGGCATTATTTAAAGCCAAAACACGGAGTAACTTTATCTCAGGGGAATTAAAATTCTATTATTTCAATCAAAAAGGTGATTCATGTGCCTGATTCTTTTCTTTTACTTATTTATTCAGTAATACATAATTGAATAATGTGCAGTTGTTGTTTTCTTAGAGCCATTATGAGGAAACTAATGAAGGAAAAATAATTCTATTAATAATAGATGTTTGTGAAGTCCATGAAAGCTTTTACTTAACCTTTTTGTCCCCTTCTTCTTTATGAAACACAATCATCTTTAAATTGCATGAAATAAAAAGAAAATGTCCTATGGCAGTGATTACAGTGATGTCAGTCTTTCCTGATCCCCTGGAGGCATACGGTATAGAATCAGTTGTAGAGATCAGTGTTTTATTACAGGTGAGGTTTGTTGTCAGAGACCACGTGGAACTGTGTCTTGACATTGCCACTTAGCACTGAAGAGCCACTGGCACATTTTTTAACCTCTTCAAGTGTTTTGTATCTGTAATGTGTAACTAATAATAGTTCCCTATATTGGGATATGCAGAGAAGGCAATGGCACCCCACTCCAGTACTTTTGCCTGGAAAATCCCATAGATGGAGGAGCCTGGTGGGCTGCAGTCCATGCGGTGGCTGAGGGTTGGACACGACTGAACGACTTCCCTTTCACTTTTCAGTTTCATGCATTGGAGAAGGAAATGGCAACCCACTCCAGTGTTCTTGCCTGGAGAATCCCAGGGATGGGGGAGCCTGGTGGGCTGCTGTCTATGGGGTCGCACAGAGTCGGACACGACTGAAGTGACTTAGCAGTAGCAGTAGCAGTATATTGGGGTATGAGGATTCAATGTGTATATCACAATGAATATTCACATGTCTGTAAATATTGTTATCATTCAGTCACTAAGTCATGTTCGACTCTTTGCGACCCCACCCTTTATACGTGGTGAAGGTGATTCAAGTTTGAAGTCTAGACAGAGCTGGCAGTAGCCATCATTTTGTTGTTGTTTAGTCGCTAAGTTAGGTCTGACTCTTGTGCGACCCCATGGACGACCCCTTGACCCCTGCTAAGCTCCTCTGTCTATGGGATTTCTTAGGCAAGAATATGGGAGTGGGTTGCCATTTTCTTCTCCAGAGGATCTTCATGCCCCAGGGATCGAACCTGAATCTCTTGCATTGGCAGGTGGATTCTTTATTGCTGAGCTCCCAGGGCTTCCTAGCAATCTTTTGGGTGATACCAGAAGCCCCCCTAGAAAGACACATGCTTAATGCAGCTCTGATCATCAACTGTACTTATTACTTAAGCTCTTTGAGTCAACCCCAGCCCCACTTGACTTTTACAAAAAACAGATATATCTGTATTCTTCTATTTATGCACCTCAGCACAAGTATGAGAGGTAAACAATAAATGCATGTAAACAAGGCCTATAAACACACATACATATACACACATCCACATGATCATAAACTCCTCAGTTAATTTTTGTGCATATTCTCACTGTATACACTACACACACAGTGTGTGCATGCGTGCATACACACACACACACACACACACACACTCCTTTAATTTTTAAATGTACTGTATGGTAAAAGTCAGAGGAGTGTATACATGCTAACTGACATTCTTATTAATATAGAAACCAAAAGACTGTTCAATAGACACAGATGTATTGAACAGTCTTCTGGACTCTGTGGGAGAGGGCAAGGGCAGGATGATATGGGAGAATGGCATTGAAACATGTAAAATATCATATGTGAAACAAATCTCCAGTCCAGGTTTGATGCATGATACGGAGTGCTCGGGGCGGGTGCACTGGGATGACCCAGAGGGAGGGGATGGGGAGGGAGGTGGGAGGGGGATTCAGGATGGGGAGCACATGTACACTCATGGTGGATTCAAGTCAATCAATATATGGCAAAACCAATACAATATTGTAAAGTAAAATAAATTAAATTAATAAAAAAAAGAAAAAAATAGAAACCATACCCACTTGCCCACAGAGATGAACATACTAATATTTTAACTGTATAGATGGATTTACATGATTGATGCATATGGAGAAAGTTGAGGGAAAAGATGAGAGGTAAATAAAGGAATAAAAATTTTTTTTTATAATATGAAAAATAGGACAGTAGAGGGAAAATGATGGAAGGTAAGTGAAGGTAGCTTAGTACGTCATTTCTCAACCTCAGCCATATTGAACTTGAGTCTTTGTTGCAGAAACTGGCCTGTTACCCTTTTCCCTCAGTTGTGATAATCAAAAATGTCTTCAGACACTCTGTGCTCTGTATTCTGTGGGAAAACCACCCTACAGTGAACTACTTAGTTGTAAGACAGAATGTCAGATACATTGGTGAAATTGTTTGGTAGTGAGAGAAATGAATAAAATAACAGTCAGTTTTTTAAATGAAGGAATGGACAGATGGAAACTTGAAACACTAATTTTTATATGATAGAATTAAGTTAATAAGTATATGTACTGTTTGTTAAGTTTCCAAGATGGGGTAATTTTATAGATTTATTCAATGTTAGAGTGAGTGAGGGCTTTAGAGAGCAAATGGGACTTGTACCAGGGACACTGACGCATGCTGGGTGATGAAAGAACTGTATAAAAGGTGGTGTTTTGAATGGACTCAGTGCCTGGTTAGAGGAAAGACAGAAACCTCAGAGTGCTTTGGAAGCACAGAAGAGTGGTGTCTCATCAGGACAGGTGGAGTCTGGTAAAGGTCAAGGTGATAGCAGAAAAGTGACTGTGCAAAGGCATAATCAGAGTCATTTTTGATTAGAAATTAAGGAAGAAAATAAACTGGCTACATAAAATAGAACTTTAACTAGAACCCAGGTAAGTACTCTTTTTACAAAACCACATTCCCTCTCACTTAGTTTCCCCTTTACTGAATTTCAACTGCTTTTATTGGGGAACATGCATCTTTGGTCAAACATAAAGCTTTTTTATTTTTCTTTTTCATTTCTGAGTGTTTGGTTTACAAGAAAAGGAACAAAAGAAGATACATACATGGTGAGCTGACTTTTTTCACCTGTATTTCTAATGTATTGCTTACAAATCTAATTAGACTTTTGTTTTTTTCATTTTATCCCTCCATCTTTCCTCCTTTCTTTCAAACTTATATCACATACAGTGTGGCCAGAGCACCAAGTACAGGGTGCTGTTCCTAAGTTACAAATGATTTTTCCAGTTTTGCTTATCAAGAATACCTGAGGGGATTGCCATTCCTTCTCCAGGGGATCTTCCTGACCCAGGGATCGAATCCCTGCCTCCTGCATTGTAGGCAGATTCTTTACTGTCTGAGCCGCCATGGAAGCCCAAAACTTAATATGGAAATAAATATGAAATAGACATTATAATAACTGCCTCATGCTGTTAAGGTTGTTGTGTGTTGGATATATTGGGAAAGTGAGCTGGTGCCTACCATATAGCTCTCTAGGCAGTGCTCATTTTTATACATCCTTCTGGGAGGATGCATTTTTTTTATAAAACTGGAGAAAATTTTACCAGGTAGCATGTAGGAAATTTTAAGTATATTTATTTTTCCTGCATTTAAAAAAGCAATCATTAATATTGCTTTTACAATTAATTAGTATTGAATTAACTATTTTATGATCTTAAGATCTCTATAAAACTTATTTGAAAGTTTACTTGTCAATTTAAAGAGCACAATTTTGTTTTCTCAAATTCCTTTTTAGTACTTTCCATTCTGTATAACTCAAGGTTGAAACATTCCCCATTGTTTATACATTTCATGTTTTCTGAACGTAGTTCACAAAAAAGTGATAAGACTCTTGTTAAATCTCTGGGTTGGGTAACAGTTGCTTCTGTAGTGGCAAAGGAGAAAATCCTTTTGTAGTATCCTCAGATTTTTGACAGTGCTGTACTGATTATATAGTGGTGGTCACTAAATACTGATTGAGTGAAAGCTTTTCATCAAAAACATACAAAACTTTGTAGTATCCAAACACTGATATGTAATTGTTGACATTAGTTTTCAAGTTTGAAAATGTTTTCCAGATAAACTATGATGCAGCAGCTTGAGATTTTCAGAATTCATGGTTTTAATCCACTTGGGTTACTGCAAACACAGACTTTTATTAATAGTTACCAGTTATATTTAATTCTTTTCGTAGTTTTCTTGCAGGTTATATAGGTAGCTATCAGGGCTTCCCTGATAGCTCAGTTGGTAAAGAATCCGCCTGCAATACAGGAGACCTCAGTTTGATTCCTTGGTCGAGAAGATCCGCTGGAGAAGGGATAGGCTACCCCACTCCAGTATTCTTGGGCTTCTTCCCCTGGTGGCTAAGCTGTGAAAGAATCCACCTGCAATGCGGGAGACCTGGATTTGATCCCTGGGTTGGGAAGATCCCCTGGAGAAGGGAAAGGCTACCCTACCCATTCCGGCCTAGAGAATTCCATGGACTGTATAATCCATGGGGTCACAAAGAGCTGGACACGACTGAGTGACTTTCACTTTCGTATAGGTAGATGGGCTTCCCTGGTGGCTCGGTGGTAAAGATTCCACCTGCCAACACAGGAGATTTGGGTTTGTTTCCTGGGATGAGAAGATCCCCTGGAGACGTAAATGGCAACCGACTCCAGTATTCTTGCGTGGAGAATCCCATGGACAGAGGGAGGCTGGTAGACTACAGTCCATGGGGTTGCACAGAGTTGGGCACACCTCAGCGTGGTTGATGTACACTCTTGTGTTAGTTTCAGGTGTACAGCATAGTGGTTCAGTTATGAGCATATTCATTCCTTCTCAGATTCTTTTCCCATGTAGATTATTATGCAGTATTAAGTAGAGTTCCTTATGCTATGCAGTAGATCCTTATGGGTAATCCATTTATATATATGCTGTATGTACGTTAATCCCAAGCTCCGTATTTATCCCTTCTTCCACATTTCTCCTTTGGTAACCATAAGTTTATTTTTTTTTTTTTAAATCTGTGAGCCTGTTTCTGTTTTGTAAATAACTTCATTTATATCATTCTTTAAAATGTTATTACTTGTTTTAAGGTATTTAATGACTCTTGAGACTTCACTCACTAGCATTCCTGAAAGTGTGTATCTGACACTTACTGCTGTCCTGCAACAGATTAGAATGTCCCTTTACTGCGTCGGTGTCAGCATTACTAGTATCATTTTTAAAATCTTTGTTTCTTTTAATGCTCTGTCCCAGCCAGGAAGAGTGCTGAGCTTAGATTTCCCCAGTCACTGTCAGTCACATCTGGTTAGCAGGAGACTCGTTTGCTGGCAAGTTCTCTTTTTCAGTGAGATCAGCCTTCCTCCTTTCTGTCTTCCTGTTCTGCCTTTGTCTTCCCTGAAGCTCTAGTCTGCCCCTTCTCCCCTTTTGCTCAGATGCTCATTTGATGGATGAAATCAACAGGGGCTTGATGTGTATAGTTAATTCTCCACGTAAACCTATTAATTATGTACGCCTCTGTGTGCCTCGTGGCAGTCACAGCTTAATGAGGGACCACTTCAGAAAAGCTTTGGACAGTCTCACCCTTTCATAGTCTTAGAAAGACCTGCATGCATCTATATTCCATTTACCAGGAAGCCAAAATATGAAGCTAGAAAAGTTAGTTTGCATGAGTGCATTTTGCTGATTTGTAGCGGGAGCATTTAAACACTATTGCTTTTCTACTTCTGCCACTTTGCTGTTGTTGCTCCCTCTGACCTCAGGGTTGGATGGGGAAAAAATGAATTTCTCTCAGCTTTGCCATTAGTCTTGTTTGGCTTGTTTGTGGATCTCTCTTTAAAGGCATTTTCTATGAGCAGGGAAGCATGTCGGGCTTCTCTTGACTGCTTGCTTGCTTTAAATATCCAAAAAATAAAGCCTACATTTTTGCATATATACCACCCTTTACATAAAAAATGTGTTATTGCTATATAGGTTTGTGATGTGTTGTGGTTTCCAGTTGTAGCATTGGGTATCTCTGCCTCTCTGAGGTCATTTTCTAGTCTGAAATCTGATGTTTTCCAGTACTGTGAAATAGCCTTACAAAAATAACTCTTGTGGTGAATGTTTTGTGAAATCAAAAGCAAGGTCCATCTGGTAGCAGACAAGATTAATCTGTTTGAGAATGGTAAACATTTTGCATATTTTAAAATATGTAACTAGCACAGAACATTTGCCTCAGGCACTTGAATAAGTCTGTGGTTTAGGGTGAAGATTCAAATGAACTTTTTATTCCTAAAAGTTTATAAAATACGCTTTCTTGTCTTGTATGGTAAAATTTCAATATCTTAAATCAGTCACTGAATAATAATAGTCTTTTGAAAACAAAAGAACAAAGAAAGATAACCATGATATAGTAAAGATAAGCCTATAACAGTTAACCCTTTTTTAAAACGCTGTAAATATTATAATGATTTTGGTTTATTTTACAAAAAATTATAAATAATAGAAAAAATTGAATCTTATATTGAATTCAAATTAATTTTAAATAAGTAGTGGGCTTTACTTTTTTAGTAGAGATTCATTACTTTCAGAATAATTTGAAGAGTGTACTTAGGAATTCCATATACTCATCCCACTCTTTCACAGTTTCCCCTATATAGAGTCTTGCATTAGTGTAATATATTTGTTGGATGTAATGATTTAATGAACCTATATTGATTCATTATTAAGTATAGTCTATGGTTTACATTAAGGTTAATTCTTTGTGTTGTACACTTCTGTGGGTTTTGATAAATGTGTGGTGACATGTAACCACCATTGCGGTAACATACAGAAGAGTTTCATTGCCCTAAAAATTCCCTGTGGTTCTCTTTTTCATCCCTTCCATCCTGTCCCCCAAGCCCCTGGCAACCACTGATCTTTTTACTGTCTCTGTAGTTTCCTTTTCCAAAATGTCATAGAATTGGACTCATATAATTTATTTTAACGTGTATTTGCATGGTTTTTTGAAGTTCAGTTTAACAGTAATTGCAGGAAAATAGAAGCAAAACTAACTTCTTATACTTCCTTTTTTAACACTTCTAATAGTGACACTATTTCTTTACCTCATTTGACCAATTAAATGGAATTTAAGTGGTTTAATATTTTGAGCATAAATATTCTCATCCAGCAAATGTGTTTGAGTGTTCACTGATTATGTGGTAGTATAAAATATTATTAATTTACATGTTGCACATTATGTTCATGTCCAAACATGTTTGTCAGTCTTTTCATTGCTTAGGAACATCTGCTATTAATTTTTTAAAAAATGCCCAGATAGAATAGAATTACTTCTGTCTTCTACCACCCTTTAGGAGAAGCCTCCTCACCTAAGGTTTGATCCCAGCTTTACAAGACATAAGTCCTAACCTAGAATTTCAGATGTGCAGTCAACTGTTAACATAAATTCTGATTGCTTTGGGTAAATGATAAGATTCAGGAAAGTTCTGGAAAATAGATAACTCATGGAAAAATGTAGTAACTAGGAAATAAGGAAATTTTAGAGTAAATTTAAATGTGTGTATTGAATTCTTTAAAAAGGCCAGCCTGTTTGCAATTTGAATATGAAAGCATAAAAACATAAATGTAAAATCACAGAGAGTCCATTATGTTATGCATATGTTCTGAATTTTCTTAGGGTATCAATCATTTCTTAAATTGACACTTGAGAGATTGAGATAAAGTAGTTTAATTAAATATTCATTGAAATATCTTCCCCTTTAACTCATTCAATACTTTGGAAACCAACTTCTAGATTGTAAACGTAAAAGATTTCTACTTGTTTCCTTTTATTCTCTTGTCCATACTTTTTGAAAAAATATAATTTGTCTTTCCTTTTTTGAGTATATACGGGATGAGGGCTTCCCTGGTGGCTCAGAGGTTAAAGCGTCTGCCTCCAATGCAGGAGACCTGGGTTCGATCCCTGGGTCGGGAAGATCCCCTGGAGAAGGAAATGGCAACCCACTCCAGTATTCTTGCATGGAGAATCCCATGGACGGAGGAGCCTGGTAGGCTACAGTCCACGGGGTCGCAAAGAGTCGGACACGACTGAGCGACTTCACCTCACTCTGCTTTAATTTTTTCTTGGTCAGTTTTCTAAAGTCACACTTTTACAACAGTTGTGGTTAGGAATTTGCCCTTGAACATGTAGAGTAAAGAAGAAAAATCACTGGGCTTGAAAGCAGTGTGAATGATGATTGTCTGGGCATATGTAAGACAAGTCTTGAAAAACAGGCTTTCCTTTTTAGTAAAATAACACAGTAGAGAGGAAAGTGAAGTTGATGCTTTTTCACAAATTGATGTTTAGTGCCTTTCACACTGAGGGCAAAGATGGCCAGAGTTTAGCAGGTTGCTTGCTTTAAGCATGGTGCTTTACACCCATGGTGGATTCATGTCAATGTATGGCAAAACCAATATGGTATTGTAAAGTAAAATAAAGTAAAAATAAAAAAAAAAAAAAATTTCATATACTAATGAGGAAAATAAAATGTATACCTACTGTGCATTTCATATAAAAAGAGGAATTCAGCACTTTAATTAAAGTGTATTTGCATTTAAAATAATGCAGTATAACTTAAAAACTCAGTGAAACAGTATATGAAGTCATAGATTTAGTTTATTTCCTTTTCATGTGAAATGCATAGGAAGCTTTTTTTTTAATTAATTTATTTTTTATTGAGGGATAATTGCTTTACAGACTTTTGCTGTTTTCTGTCAAGCCTCAACATGAATTAGCCATAGGTATACATATATATATATATATATATATATATCCCCTCCCTTTTGAAATTCCCTCCCATCTTCCTCCCTATCCCACCCCTCTAGGTTGATGCAGAGCCCCTGTTTGAGTTTCCTGATCTGTACAGCAAAAGCACCTCCCGTGAAAAGTGTATATTCAGCTACTCACCAAGTCAGACAGTGAACCTTACATAAACTGATTGTCACCAAGTCAGACAGTGAACCTTATGTAAACTGATTGGCTACTGCGACACAAGAAACAAATAAAGCGCAGCAGTTTCATCTCATGATGAGACTATTAAACAATGGCTGACATCACTCAGCAGTTATTTTAATGTATTTATGTATTATTGTCATAATGGATTCAAACTGATTTATGGATTGATAGACGATATTTATATTGTGAAACTAAGAGATAAAGCCAGTCAATTAAAATGTATTCTATCAACTGTTAACATGATCATCCTACAAGCCAATCTAATGAAGCTAAAAAAAAAGAGAGAGAAAAAAAATTAAACAGTGTCAAATGACTATCTTCTATATGTTAAGAGAGAATGTGTATTTAAAATCTTACGTGGAACCTAAAAATGCTTACAATATCTCGACATGTTCAACTACTTTTGTAATATATACTAGGTTGTTTAGCAAACAGAGCACCCCTACAGGGGCTGTATTATGCAACCCTGCGTCAGAATATCTCTTATCCTGAGTTGTGTAAATCAAGTCACTCTGAGAGCTACAATAATAAATTTAGGTTCTGTTTGTAATTTTTAGTTCTAAAAAAGGAAGCACATTTGTTTCTGTCCCATAGTCTTCAGTTCAGTTCAGTCACTCAGTCGTGTCTGACTCTCCGTGAACCCATGAATCACAGCACGCCAGGCCTCCCTGTCCATCACCATCTCCCAGAGTTCACCCAGACTCATGTTCATCGAGTCCGTGATGCCATCCAGCCATCTCATCCTCTGTC
>SJYT01049324.1:22209-148822 GCA_006410635.1 Cephalophus harveyi
GTTGGACTATGAAGAAAGCTGAGCTTGGAAGAATTGATGCTTTCGAACTGTGGTGTTGGAGAAGGCTCTTGAGAGTCCCTTGGACTGCAAGGAGATCCAACCAGTCCATTCTGAAGGAGATCAGCCATGGGATTTCTTTGGAAGGAATGATGCTGAAGCTGAAATTCCAGTACTTTGGCCACCTCATGCGAACAGCTGACTCATTGGAAAAGACTCTGATGCTGTGAGGGATTGGGGGCAGGAGGAGAAGGGGATGACAGAGGATGAGATGGCTGGATGACATCACGGACTCGATGGACGTGAGTGTGAGTGAACTCCGGGAGTTGGTGATGGACAGGGAGGCCTGGCGTGCTGCAATTCATGGGGTTGCAGAGAGTCGGACACGACTGAGCAACTGAACTGAGAGAATTTTTAATGATGACACCAAGATTGTATAGCTAATAATTAACAGGGCAGGTCATGAATTCAAGTCTTTTGTGTCCAGATCAAATTTTCTTTCTATGATAAGCACGTAACAGGCTATATAACTATGAAGTCATGAACTATATATTAGGCAAGTCACTCTACAGTCTTTTCTAAACACTCCCATGAAGTGATTTCTCAAAAAGTTATAAAGGTAAACTTAAGCATAATCTATTTAAATTCTTGCTAGCTTGCTGGTTGGCTGGATGAATAGATGAGTGGAGTGGTGGATGGATAGAGAGTCTGACACATCTTTTTCATGTATGTGCCTGTGTGGGGCTGCCCTGGTGGCTCAGTTGGTAAAGAATCCGTCTGTAAACAGGAGACCTCAGTTTGATCCCTGGGTTGGAACGATTCCCTAAAGAAAGGAATAGGCAGTCCACTCTGGTATTTTTGCCTGGGAAATCCCATGAACAGAGAAGTCCGGAAGGCTACAGACCATAGCGTGGCATAGAGTTGGACATGAATGAGTGACTAAATCACTGTGTGTGTGCATGTGTATATGTGCACAGATACCACTTCTCTAGAAATAAATCTCTGGTGCCATTAAAGATGAAAGAGTTAGCTTGTAAATCTTGGAGGACACATACCAGAATATTACCCAAGTGTTCCTTAACCATGACTACACAAAGGAGTCTCTGGAGGGGTTTCCAAAGATGAGGTGTTGTCCAGATTTTTTTTTTTTTTTTATTACCAGGTTAAAAAAAAATTACCAGGTGATCAAAAATATCAATACAAGGCCAAC
Organism: Cephalophus harveyi; assembly: GCA_006410635.1. NCBI lineage: Eukaryota > Metazoa > Chordata > Mammalia > Artiodactyla > Bovidae > Cephalophus > Cephalophus harveyi. The sequence continues at coordinate 23,417 of SJYT01049324.1, forward strand.
TTTAAAAAGAACTCACTTGAGGACTGTAATAAGATTCATCTGATACAAGAGGATGACTTTAGGAAAGAGAGCAGGTACTGTGAATACTCACAGATAAGAAGCTTTAGATACATTTTTACATTCTCTCAACAAAATACCTAAAGCTGAAGTTAAGAGTTTAAAACATTTATTTAGGAAAAGGGTGATCTGATTAGAACAGCTCACATGTAATCCTCATCTCACTGAAAGGAGTATGTTCACTGGAATATTGTGCATTGTACTTTATTGAGTGAATTATTTTGAATCAAACTGGCTTTCGGACTCTTGAAACAATATGATGCAGCAGTATAATCCTATGATATTATCTTTCAGTTTTCACACCTTCTTATGAAGTAGATTGTTACATTTACCAGACTTTTGTGTGTATTTCTGCATTTATTTCTTAAAGTATGAGAGGCGAAAAAATTATTGTGGACCCCCCCTCCAAAATATTATGTCATTTTGGGGGGCAATGAAAGTAATTCTCATTCTCTTTGGCTTAAAATGTAGGGTGCCCTTTTATCTTCACGTCTTTAGAAGGAATTCTGTTTCTGTTGATAATATTGAATATAGTTTATGTGTTTGATCATGTTTTCCACACCAGGGTCATCAGCAGGAAAAATTCAGCCAAATGTTTCCCCCAAACGCAGATCTTAATGGGCTTTTATTTAAAGCAAACAAACAACAAAACAGCAGCAATGCTTAGTGGATGTTGCTGCAAGAGTTGTCCATCAGTGTTGTATCTAGAATTGAGTAGCTAGAGACCAAGGGCAAAATTTTAGTATGAAATCCTTTCATTGTTCTTTTTTTAGCAAAATTTTCTTTTCCTAATTGTGCATAAAACTACTCTTGTAATTTCTGTGTTTTTCTCAGTGTCTTTGCCTCTTAGATGTGTTTCCTGGTAACATAGCCATCCATATCTTTTCTCTCTTTCTCAAATCTGTGTAGGATTTCTCAAATCCTTTCATTTCTAACTGCTTTCAGTACTTCTCAGTTGGTTTTTCTCCAACTTTCTTTCTTTCTCTTGGCTACTCTCCCATGGCTTCCCTACAGTTACATGTTTATGAATTCGCATTTCTTGGTCATTGCATTTCCAGCACTTTCTAAAATCCAAGAAATGAATTTCTAATAACAATTTCAGGATCAAACCTTTCAGGTCTTTTCTCTTTCCTAAAAGGAGGAGTGCGCATACACTGTTTGGGAAACTGGTTTATATAGTATTGCTGGTCTTATGTGTGTGTATGTGCAGCTTGAAGCTGGAATTACGGGTGGTTTACTGGCCACATTATCACAGGGGAAGTGATTGGTAAGGGCTATGAGAATATGATACTATGTCAACACTGTAAATAGTTGAATGGTATGATGAGGGTTTTGTCCTCTTTATACTGATAAAGCATTGTTTTTGGACGTGCTGGCTGTGTTTCATCTGCTACATGTGAAATAGGAGCCAGTATGTGCCTCTGTGATGATTACATTCATGCATAATGTGTCTGCTGCTGCTGCTGCTGCTAAGTCGCTTCAGTCGTGACCGACTCTGTGTGACCCCATAGATGGCAGCCCGCCAGGCTCCGCCATCCCTGGGATTCTCCAGGCAAGAACACTGGAGTGGGTTGCCATTTCCTTCTCCAGTGCATGAAAGTGAAAGGTGAAAGTGAAGTCGCTCAGTCATGTCCGACTCGTAGCGACCCCATGGACTGCAGCCTCCCAGGCTCCTCCGCCCGTGGGATTTTCCAGGCAAGAGTACTGGAGTGGGGTGCCATTGCCTTCTCCAATGTGTCTGCCATTCCCAAATAATGTATGTTTGTCATCCAAAGGTTTGGTTGATCCTTCCTAATTTTTTGGATCATTTTCTATATTGTGGTTTGAGCTTATGTAAAAGCTATGTAGTTATCAAGGATTTGAATGCACCTAGGGTTCTTAGTAGGAGAAGGCAATGGCAGCCCACTCCAGTGTTCTTGCCTGGAGAATCCCAGGGATGGGGGAGCCTGGTGGGCTGCCATCTATGGGGTCACACAGAGTCGGACACGACTGAAGCGACTTAGCAGCAGCAGCAGCAGGGTTCTTAGTGGGCTTCCCTGGTGACTCAGATGGTAACGAATTCACCTGCACTGCAGGCAACCTGGGCTCCATCCCTGGGTCAGGACGATCCTCTGGAGGAGGGCATGGCAACCCACTCCAGTATTCTTGCCTGGAGAATTCCATGGACAGAGGAGCCTGGCGGGCTACAGTCCATGGGTTCGCAAAAGAGTCGGACACGACTGAGTGACGCACTCTAACAATACGGGGCTCTTAGTATTGGATCTTTATAGCTTTCTGGTGTATACCACAGAGTTACCAGAGGAACATTCTTCTTCTATTTTTAAAAAACAGTAAGGAGTAAATTCTTTTAGTGAGAGATTAAGCTATATTACCTACAAAGTATAGACTTGTGTTCATAATATACAGAAGTCTAAGCAGTTTGCAAAGCTCATTGAAGCTTGATGCCTCAAACCATCTATTTGCACTGTAAGCTCCAAATCTACCAACTGTATTGTCATAGTCTGTTAAAGTACTCTTTCATTTATTTTATGAAGAGTTTTCTGCAGTGATGAATTATATGTCAAACTTGGGATTTTAAACCTATGTTGGAACTTTGTGTCCAAGTATAGTTAGGAACATTGGAGAAGGAAATGGCAACCTACTCCAGTGTTCTTGCCTGGAGAATCCCAGGGATGGTGGAGCGCAATGGGCTGCCATTTGTGGGGTCACACAGAGTCGGACACGACTGAAGCGAGTTAGCAGCAGCAGCAGCATAGTTAGGAAGAGGTTTGTGATGGAAATTAATCACTATCTCCAAAATTAGAATTTTGGAGCTCTCTAATATAGTAAAAGAGAGAAGTTAATCTCAAGACTATATTAGAAAGCAAACCATGTTTGATAGTATGTACTCAATGACATATTTTACAATTTTAATGACAAACCAATTGGGATATTTTATGAAAGCAGCCTCAACAAGGAATTCCTGTATGGGTATAACACACTAATAAGAAATATCCTACCTTGTTCTACGAAGAAATTAAATGATAATACTGGGTACAAATTGAAATACTCCTTTTATTTAAAAGAATAGATAATGCTAATAGCTTTTTATAAAAGTTGCTCTGTTTATAATTATCTTTTTGCGGGTAAGTAACCATGTTAACTTAGAAGAAAAAAATAAAACTTCAACTCATTTTCCTTTTTAGTTGTTCTGGTACTATTGTTTAGCTTATTTCCTTTCTTTTCTCATTGCTGCTAAATAAAATGCCCATGCACTATTATATTTTCTGAATGGAGCTATAATTTATATTCTATAAAGAAAGATTTGAAGAAGCATGTTTTGTTCCTTTAAGTGTATGCTCAACTTTGAGAGAAATAGTGAACCAAATCTATTATTAAAGAATGAAATGAGCCAATTTAATATAATTTTAGGCATTGTTGTTCTCATACCGTAATGAAGCTGAAAAAAGAGTTTTTGATTTTCATGTAATGGAACAACAATGTCCCTGTTAAGCCTGGTCAGATTATATATAACCAAAAATAATCTATTATAGTCTAACTCTCTGTTAAGGCTAGACAGACACATACTAGTTTGGAGAACATTTTAGGCCTTGGAAAGAGGCATTTAATAAATACTTATTGAATTTATGAGTGAATAACTATAAATTATATTTATGCTCAGTAATAACACACTGAGGCCATTAGTTTGGGTTGAATCTTGGATTCTTTATTATTATTGTTTGTTGTTCCTAGTATTATTATTAATTTTTGCTCATTAAAACTAGAAAGAAATGGAAACAAACTTGGACAAAATTGTTATCATTGTCTTAACGTAAGCATGTGTGTGTGTGTGAAGTCGCTCAGTCGTGTCCGACTCTTTGCGACCCCATGGACTGTAGCCTACCAGGCTTCTCCATCCATGGGATTCTCCAGGCAAGAATACTGGAGTGGGTTACCATTTCCTTCTCCAGGGGATCTTCCCAACCCAGGGATTGAACCCGGGTCTCCCGCATTGGAGGCAGACGTTTAACCTCTGAGCCACCAGGGAAGCCCAACGTAAGCATAGGCAATTTAAGATTTATAGAATAAGTTTTTCCTAAAATTATTATTTCCTAAAAATGTCTGTTGTGGAACTTCTTTATATTATTTTGAGAAAATATTTTTCATTGTTAAGAGCTAAGTTATAATCCCATTGTTAGAAATGATTTGTATTGAATACTTTCGTAACTGAGTGTGGGAAGTTGGAGAATTTTATGCCCTGTTTTAATGCTCAAAATGAGAATGGTATGGTGGATATTTCTCCAAATTTGAAAGCTGAAATGTCGTAGTGAGTTTCCCCTATGTTGTTGCCAGGCCTCCTATAATATTATTGAGAAAGGGTTAGAATCATGAAATCATAGACTTTTAGAGCTGGAAAAGATATTTAAGGTTATCTAATCCAAGTTTCCATTAGTTGGTAACTAATGGAAACTAAAACTCATAAGTGTGGTGATGGGTCAGACCAATAAAATGAATGTTTTTAACTTTAGTTGTATATATAATATCTTAAGAAGACAGTGTAACTACAACCGAAGACCCCATGCTGTAGTCCATGGGGTCACAAAGAGTTGGCCATGACTGGGCAACTGAACAACAGCAAAAGAAAATATTTGTACTCTGAACTTGTCTTTTAGAAGGTTTTATGTAAAATTGCTGTTCATTTTTAGGTTTCTGTGGCCTTTTTTCTTCTCCACAGTGTACTTCTTTCCCTGGATTTTAACGATTATGCCTATTTCTCTTCCAATTGTCTTGTACTTTTGAACTCTCATCTTTAATTATGATGACGGTCACAGAGCAGTATCTCAGATACTTGGAGAGTGAATTAATGTTCCACAGCAATAAGAGAAAAATTAATAAACATTGAAGTCATAAATCGTACATCTATTAGAGGATGTGATTAACAGAGATAAACATGTTCCATTTTTCTCCCTACAGTCTCCAAACGTCCACAAGTACCCCGATATGGAAGCTGTTCCCCTGTTGCTAAATAATGTGAAAGGGGAACCCCCGGAGGACTCATTATCTGTAGATCACTTCCAGACACAAACTGAGCCAGTGGACTTGTCCATCAACAAAGCCAGGACATCCCCTACAGCACATAGGCAATTTAAGATTTATAGAATAAGTTTTTCCTAAAATTATTATTTCCTAAAAATGTCTGTTGTGGAACTTCTTTATATTATTTTGAGAAAATCTTTTTCATTGTTAAGAGCTAAGTTATAATCCCATTGTTAGAAATGATTTGTATTGAATACTTTCGTAACTGAGTGTGGGAAGTTGGAGAATTTTATGCCCTGTTTTAATGCTCAAAATGAGAATGGTATGGTGGATATCTCTCCAAATTTGAAAGCTGAAATGTCGTAGTGAGTTTCCCCTATGTTGTTGCCAGGCCTCCTATAATATTATTGAGAAAGGGTTAGAATCATGAAATCATAGACTTTTAGAGCTGGAAAAGATATTTAAGGTTATCTAATCCAAGTTTCCATTAGTTGGTAACTAATGGAAACTAAAACTCATAAGTGTGGTGATGGGTCAGACCAATAAAATGAATGTTTTTAACTTTAGTTGTATATATAATATCTTAAGAAGACAGTGTAACTACAACCGAAGACCCCATGCTGTAGTCCATGGGGTCACAAAGAGTTGGCCATGACTGGGCAACTGAACAACAGCAAAAGAAAATATTTGTACTCTGAACTTGTCTTTTAGAAGGTTTTATGTAAAATTGCTGTTCATTTTTAGGTTTCTGTGGCCTTTTTTCTTCTCCACAGTGTACTTCTTTCCCTGGATTTTAACGATTATGCCTATTTCTCTTCCAATTGTCTTGTACTTTTGAACTCTCATCTTTAATTATGATGACGGTCACAGAGCAGTATCTCAGATACTTGGAGAGTGAATTAATGTTCCACAGCAATAAGAGAAAAATTAATAAACATTGAAGTCATAAATCGTACATCTATTAGAGGATGTGATTAACAGAGATAAACATGTTCCATTTTTCTCCCTACAGTCTCCAAACGTCCACAAGTACCCCGATATGGAAGCTGTTCCCCTGTTGCTAAATAATGTGAAAGGGGAACCCCCGGAGGACTCATTATCTGTAGATCACTTCCAGACACAAACTGAGCCAGTGGACTTGTCCATCAACAAAGCCAGGACATCCCCTACAGCCGTTTCATCCTCTCCAGTTTCCATGACAGCGTCCGCCTCCTCACCTTCTTCAACTTCAACCTCCTCATCATCTTCTAGCCGTCCAGCCTCATCCCCGACTGTTATAACATCAGTATCTTCAGCATCATCTTCGTCGACAGTATTAACTCCAGGGCCCCTCGTTGCCTCTGCCTCTGGTGTGGGAGGCCAGCAGTTTTTGCACATTATCCATCCTGTTCCGCCTTCAAGTCCCATGAATTTACAGTCTAACAAACTGAGTCACGTTCACCGCATCCCCGTGGTGGTCCAGTCGGTGCCTGTTGTCTACACAGCTGTGCGGTCACCTGGCAATGTGAACAACACTATCGTAGTACCACTTTTGGAGGATGGGAGAAGCCATGGCAAAGGTAAGAGACACAAGCGAGCCTTGCTTTATTTTACTGCTAGAAATAACTGTTACGCAAGGAAGTTACTACTAAGAAGTTCTGTGCACAGTGACACAGAGGAACAACTGATCTGCTCCTGTGAGTAGAGCACAGTTTAGTAGAAACTAACCTCGTTTTCATATAGGTATATGTTTCAGGATTACTCAGTCCATACTTTTATTTATCAAGTCATATGATGTCAGAATTCTAATATGTAAATTTGCAAAATAATGTTGACCTTCATAGGAAGGACAGTCTATACAGTCAGCCTCACTGTTTGTGAGTTGTGAGTCCCTCATAGAGATTAACAATTATGAAAAATGTAAAAAGTGTATCAAGATGTTTCTTCCTTCAGTTGTTCAGACTGGATCTTATTTATCTGGCAATAATGTAAAATGACATGAAGTTCCAATGCTTGTTATCTGTTCATTCACTTTTGAGTAATCTGTAAGTTAAGTTGCCGTTAAAGTAACTCTAAAGTTAGGTGTTTGGCTAGAAATGCATCATGTAGTTAGAGTTCTTATCTTCATATAAGTCTAAGTTATTATTTTAAATAGCAGGAAGCTTCTATGATAGAAATAATTCAAAATGCAGTATTAATATTTCCTTCTGGGGATTAGAAGCAGAAAGATACTTTGTTACATGCTGCTGCTGCTGCTAAGTCACTTCAGTCGTGTCCAACTCTGTGACCCCATAGACGGCAGCCCACCAGGCTCCCCCGTCCCTGGGATTCTCCAGGGTAGAACACTGGAGTGGGTTGCCGTTTCCTTCTCCAGTGCATGAAAGTGAAAAGTGAAAGTGAAGTCTCTCAGTCGTGTCCGACTCTTCGCGACCCCATGGACCGCAGCCTACCAGGCTCCTCCATCCATGGGATTTTCCAGGCAAGAGTACTGGAGTGGGTTGCCATTGCCTTCTCCTTTGTTACATGAGTTTATGTAATAATATCAAGTTAATTATATATGATAGTTGCTCATGAAGTTATTTTTCTTCTTCTAAGTTCTTTTTTTTTTAAATGTTCAGAAATTTTTTTGCTGTATTGTAAAAACAGAAAGTTGGGGGAAAAAGACTTACTGAATTTGAAAGTGATAAACTGCTCTCAAGAAGTGCTTCTCAAAGTTGTTACAACAAATTATAAAGGATGAGGGTTTAGGATGAGAAGTCATAAGGAAAATCCCATACTTTTTATGTTTATTAATTTATAATATTTTTATAATCCCCATATTCTGCTATATTGCTATAGCATTTTGTAATTTTTTTAAATTGTTTGATTAATTAGATGATAATAAAAGTGTGTAGTGGAGGAGGCCTGCCTACCTCACAGAAGGAATAAAGGAAGAGGCATTTCAGTAATTCCTCACATCTTTATGCTGCACATATGCACTTGGGCACTGGGCCAGCGATGAAATGGCTGAGTGATAAAAGGAGGTCTATTTCTATTCTCACATAGGTCTTATATTTCTGATATGGATGAGCAAAAGAAAATATAATAGGGGAATTGGATTTTCAAATGCTACTAATAAAAATAACTCACATAAATGTGGGTGACTGTACTGGTTAATTAGTTTTAAAGTTGGTAAAACATATCTGGTCTATAGTAAAGAAATAGATTACCTTATGTCACATTACATAAGGGACTAAGAATGTATACGTCTGTATCTAAAATAACATGAATTGAGTCGTTTGTCCATTCAAGTATTGATTGAGCATCTCTCATATATTAGGCGTTTTATTGTTATCAGAGATAGTGTTGAGCAAAACAGATGCTGTTTTTTTCTAAGTACTTACAATCTACTAGGAGATCTTGTCATCAAACAAAAAAATTGTACAGTTAACTGATAGCTGTGGACAGAGTTAAAACATAGACTAGCCATGGATGTGCCTATGGGAGAGAGGTTATTTATACCCGTAGATGGAGAAAGCTGTGTTTGACAAAAGTGTTTTCATGTAGAGTGTTGCATGTGGTTGAACAAATGTTTTTGTTGTGATACTCAGAAGGGGGTGTTTGGGGTTTTGGAGTTGTGGTAGGATGGAACTTCGCATGGGTATGTCTGGCTAACACCAGAAGAGTGTGAAAAAGTATTCTAATGAGGAGAGAACTCCAGCCCATCCAAGTATTTACAGAATATGATCTTAAAGGAATGGCAAGTCGTTAGCTAACCCAGGGCACTGACAGAACTCAGCTGGGTCTTGATAAGATGTAATATGAAGAAAACGGCATGATGTTCTCGAAGGTGCAGTTAATACAGTGTAGACTAGAGCTATGAGAGGGATGCTGTAAGAGAAGGTCTCCAGAGGGATGCATTTTCCTGCTTGATACCAAAAGGACAGAGTAGCATTGAGCCCCCCAAGTGACAGTGCTGAGAGCTAGAAGGTTCTCCATGGGACCTGAGACATGTTGTTTATAAATAAGACTCTAAAGGGGTTATTTGACCTTGTAACAGAATTTCAGTTGAGCGTGGGAAAGTTTTTGGTAGATTTCTCAGGAGATTTTCATTAGTTTTCACAGATAATTAGCAGCAGAAAGCATAGAAGGTAAAAAAAAAAAATCACAAGCAAAATTGTTCTTGGTTTATTGCTTCAATAGGTATGTTTAGGATTCTCCTTTCCTTCCTTTTGATCTGCTATTAAGGTAAAAGAAAGGGTATTTAAGAGAATGTAAGTGAAGAAGGAGTTATCAGATTATCAAAAGCTTCTAAGGGGCCAAATGAGATAAGGACTGAGAATGGAGCATTTGGGGAAGGATGGGTTCATTGATGACACTGTGTCAGTGGAGGACTGGGGACAAGGGACAAACTGAAGTGAGTTCATGTTCTACTGGGAGGTGAGGCAGGGTAGACCAGGAGTCTAAAAGGCTCTTTGGCCAAGTTTTGCTGAAAGAGTTTTGGAGAAATGGCATGATAGCTGAAGAGAAATTTGTGCTCTCAAAGGAGCAATTTAAAAGAGACAGAAAGTATAGCATATTTGTATTCTGTCAAGAATAATCTAGTAGATAGTTGAAGATGGGTAATTCTAGAGAAGGAAGAATCACAGAAGCAAAGTTGTTCATTACACATTAGTTGCTTATATTATTTTGCAGAAGTAACCTGCATCTTGCAGTAATTAACCTGAATTCTGAAGTCAATGTATTAGATTTACACAGGTTTTGAGGAAAAAGATGCATAATGGTAAAGGAAAGAAAATGCAGAAAACAGCAGATAATGGTCTAAGATTGACAATGAAAAGCAAGCAGATTAAAAGTTCAGTAAAATGTAGGTTCCACTGAGAATTGTAAAAATGATACCAGCATTAATATGAATATAAGATCAAACATTTCTCATTCATCACATACTGGAACATACAGAATAATTTTAAAAAGATAATCCCTAAGCAATTTGTAATTCTTGTTTAAAGACATTTTTATAATTGAATATGTATAGATGTGATTTTAGAAATGCAACATACTTAAAAGGACAAGGCCGTAACCAACTAAAGAGCTAAAAAAGACAGTGGATTTATTTTCTCTCTCCTGTACCTGAGCTGGCCCTTTCCCCATGTAGCTAGAGGAACATAATATAACCTTGATGCCAAGGAATGAGGCTTGAACAAAGGTGTAATTGATGCTGGCTTTGGAACAGCCAGAAGTGAAAAGCCAGCTGAGTAATACTGTTGTCTGGCTTTCTTCCCTGACCGCTATCCTGTCCTTCTTCACTGCTTTATTGTAGATGGTCTTTTGGTTTGTCTTCTCCTCCGTTGCCCATGTTGTCTTCTCCTTAGCCACCCAGACTCACCAGATGTCCCCATGACCATAAAAAGTGGAAAAATGCCTAGTAGAAAGAACTCAGCCTGTTTCCTGTGCAGCCACATTCTCTCTCTTGAAAATGCAATCCCAAGAGCCCAGCCTACTAGAATTTTTACAGAACGTATTTATTGCATCAAGACTTTTATTATCATAGTGTCATACTTGACTAATAACTTATCATTGATCATAAGTGCATTATTCCTGACTTCAGACATTTATAGGATAAGATCTTTGAGTTTAAAGTACTTTTGCCCGAAATATCTGACTAGAGCCTGTTGTAACTGCTGTTAAGAAATCAGCAGCCCCATATGGGCATGTCGGTTTTTTGATCATCTCCATTAATTAAAAAAAAAAAAGTGTTATTTTTCTATTATTTTTAGATGAAATGGCAAATCCTTCAAAACCATACCTATTCCCATAGCACTGGTTCAGGAATTTCAGAGGGCTGTGGCTGTGGGCACATCTGAAATAGTCACACCCCATTTCTTCCTACAGGCTGTTGCTTTTCTCATCAGCCCACAGGAAGAAGCCACAGTGTATTTTTAGTCCTGGGCCATTTATACTTGTGAAAGGGAATCTGGTCATCCTAGCAATTGCTGCAGAGCTGGTTGGAGGTTATGACTGTAGCTCCCGACCATTGAAAGCAACTGGGGTTTTACTCCCATGAAACTCCCCATTTCAGATCTTTTCATTTCACCAGTGTTTGTCTGCTCTCGACTTCCCCACTTGTTGATGTTCATGCTGTCTATTTCAGGTCTCGGTTCCTTTTGTCACAGACTCGCTTCTCCTGGCTGCCTTACATATGACTGTCCTGTTTTAGTTCACCATTCAGTGGAATCCCAGTGTCATCTGTCCATATAACCAGAATAGTCCTGGGCAGCTGACATACACTCCTGTATATGGTTGTCTTGGCTTCTTGATTGAACTATTCCAGCTTCCTTTGGTAAATGCATTCTTCTTCTTATGTTTAATTATGATAACTACTAGATATAGGCTCCTATTTTTAATCTGATTTTGATTGACAAACCTTCTAATTACTTAATCTTTTACTGTTAATTTTCAACATTGCTTATTGGGAAGCAGGACTGGATAGTTGCTCACTTTGGCTTGTTTTTCTTAATTGTAGACTTTGAAAGGATGTGAGTGTTTCACTACCGTCATTATAAAACAGACAGTAACTTGTTAAATAGTGAAAAAAACAGCTAATATTTATGAAAAACTGAATTTTAAATTGGAGGACAGAATATTTTATACGGATACATTGGTCATTTGTTTTTACCTGATTTTAACAAGGAGTAGAAACCTATCTGTATTTTTTTCACTTCTGGGCACACATAGGAAGTTGAATGGATTCCATCAAAAAAAAAAAAAAAAATGGCTTCTTAGGCTCTTGTTTAGCTGAAATATCTACAGGCTGTTGACTTTTCCGTTTCAACTGGCATAGATTGTTAGTTGCTCAGTCATGTCTGAATCTCTGTGACCCCATGGACTGTAGCCCACCAGACTCCTCTGTCCATGGGATTTTCCCAGCAAGAATACTGGAGTGGGTTGCCATCCCCCTCTCCAGGGGATCTTCCTACCCAGGGATGGAACCTGGGTCTCCTGTACTGCAGGCAGATTCTTTTACTGTCTGAGCCAACAGGGCATAGATTGGGTTAGATCTAAAATATAACAATTGGCTGAAGAGAGGTGACAGAAATTATATGTATTCTAAGAGATAATTAGCAGAAAAGAAAAAACTCTGTGTAAGGTCCTTGTAAACTGTAAAATGTCAAGGGGTGAGTTTTGCTTTGCCCACACGCATTTAAACAGTAAATAGAAGTACAACTGGAAAAGAAGAGAAAAAAATATGACCAGCAGAGGGGAGAGGTGATACTCCATTCAGAGATAGATACTGTGTAAGGAAGGAAAGATATAGACAGGAGAAAATCCATTCAAAAGATAAAGTAGCTAAAGCAAGGGGTTACCAGAGTGGACTTTGTGTTCATTCTGTTATAATTTGTTAGGTCAAGTTCCTTCTAAGATAAAATGGTCTAATTTATGTTTAAGTAGATAGATGGTTAAATGTGATGTATTACTAGTATTTAGTCTAAGAAAGTCTCCATATTCATTTTTTACCACACCTGAAATATTTTCTCTGATTATATTTAACATATTGAATCTGGAAATAAATCTTTCCTTTCCTCTGTAGTTTCATTTTGAAGAACAAATTTTTTCTCTCCTGAGGTAATGTTCTACCTAAATGTGAAGTTTCTAATTTCAAATAGTACAGGTGCTGTTATGTTACAAGGAAATTCTTATTTTACATATTAGATTGCAGATATTTATAGGATTATTTTGATGATGTTTGGATATATATACTCATTGCAGGAGAAGAGTATTTGAGTATTGAGTATTGGATGGATATATCTATATGTATATAGATAACTATAGAGATGTATGCTGCTGCTGCTGCTGAGTCGCTTCAGTCGTGTCTGACTCTGTGCGACCCCATAGACGGCAGCCCACCAGGCTCCCCCGTCCCTGGGAGTCTCCAGGCAAGAACACTGGAGTGGGTTGCCATTTCCTTCTCCAATGCATGAACGTGAAAAGTGAAAGGGAAGTCGCTCAGTTGTGTCCGACTCTTGGCGACCCCATGGACTGCAGCCCACCAGGCTCCTCCATCCATGGGATTTTCCAGGCAAGAGTACTGGAGTGGGGTGCCGTTGCCTTCTCCCTTTATATATCTAGATCTATATAGATATAGATACTTTTTTGCAATTGGACATTTTGCCCAGTGACTCTTAAGACCTGGAAGGAACAAATGAAAGAAGAAAGAATGTAAGATCCAAAAGGGAAACTTGGTCTTAGAATCATTGCCAGCACTGTTTTAAATTGGCTTTTTAATTATTTACAACTCTCTGGCTGTGGTTTCTGTTTCCAATTTTTTTTACTCTATCAACAATAATTCTTTTTCTTCTCCAAGCTCTGTTACTATTTTCTCAGCCCCTTCTCTCTGCCTGTTGTCCGTTGTTAATGGAGAGTTTGATTAACGGTTGTTCTTCCACTTTGGGTTCTTTAGAAAAGAACAGATTGATATTTGTCTATCTAATGAATAAAAGAAGAGCTACCAATTTACAGAGTGGTAATCACATACTCGATCTTCCCTCCAGCCCCTTTTATGTGGGGGAAATGCAACTTTGATCATTGGCCAATTGTATATGTGTTTTTTATGACCAAGTGGCTTCACCTTCAGTTTTCTTCTGTAATTAATTTTTTCAACAAATGTTTTATGGACCAATTATATGGCCAGGAATTTCAGTGTGGTGATTTTTAGAACAACTTCTCTTAAAAGTCAGCTGAAGTTTACAATACACTAAAATAATATTGTTCATACTGTGAGTCATTTTCCTGTTGGTGAATCTTGGTATCAGTATACTAGCTCATCATCAACATTTTAAAGGAATTAAATAGGATAGATTTGATTAAGAAATATGAGAGTTTCACCCATGGATGTGTTACATCATGTAGCTTTTGTTTAATAACTGACTTACTTGCATCAAATGCAGTACAGTGTGTGTCTATATAGTATCTGTGTACTGAGTCATATTGAGATATGTATTTCTTCCTATAATTTCTATTTAGAAAGTTTGAATGAGACTACATGGAGTTCTCCATCTCCTGCTCAAATACCCATCTTGATTCCAGTTTGTTTTCTCTGCCTTCTCACTCTTCCAATTCCTTTCTCTTTTTATCTTTTTTTTTCTCCTAGATATATTTCTCTCTCTCTCCCTCCATGCTTCACTATTCTTCCTTTTCTTGAATCTTGATTCTTCTTTATCTTCTATATCTAACGAAATCACCTATCCCATACCTGCTGTATTTATTGTGGAACTAAGAAACCTATGTGGAAAATGATAGCCTTTGTACTGCCATCTAGTGGTGGAATTTTAAAATAATGTGAACTGAAAGAGTTGGAGGAACTCATATGTAGTCTACTAATTTATTCTATCATTGCTCTCAGATTTAACAAACTAGTTGAGGGCTGTCAGGGAGTGCAGTGAATATGCCCTTTTAAAGTAAAACTTGGACATGAATTTGAAACCTAACTTATCTACTTGGTTTTAAGAAGCATCACTTCTACCCCCTTATCCTGCTTTCCATCCTGCACATTTGTATGTGACTTCTGTTTAGTAGAAATAAAATGCTACTTTCTACCTATCTGTGATTAGTTTCTTTGTAACTATGGGTAATGTTTATTGAGTTAGTGGAAGCAGATATATGGCAACTTGTGAACTATTAAGTTTTATTGAATGTCAGAGAAAAAATAAAAAGTGAGACAGCAGGACTATAGTAAGACTGGAAACAGGAGAATTTGGTAAAACTGATAAGTGGGAGTAGCCCTTAGAGAATTCATCAGAGAACTGCCTTATTGATAGCTGCTGCTGCTGCTGCTAAGTCGTGTCAGTCGTGTCCGACTCTGTAGGACCCCATGGATGGCAGCCCACCAGGCTCCCCCATCCGTGAGATTCTCCAGGCAAGAGTACTGGAGTGGGTTGCCATTTCCTTCTCCAATGCATGAAAGTGAAAAGTGAAAGTGAAGTTGCTCAGTCGTGTCCGACTCTTCGCGACCCCATGGACTGCAGCCTACCAGGCTCCTCTGTCCGTGGGAGTTTCCAGGCAAGAGTACTGGAGTGGGTCGCCAGTGCCTTCTCCATACTGATAGCTAGGGACTTAGGAAAAGCTCAATAGCAACAGTAAAAGTGAAAGATATTCCCTTGGTGTATGGTTTTCTCACTTTCTCAGTGAGAGAAAGACCTAGTGAGACTTGGGTGACCTATGATAAGAATAAACTTCTCTGTTGACAAAAACTGTAGCTGCTCCTATAATGTGACACGGCGCATGCGTGCTGCGTCACTTCAGTCAGGTCCGACTCTGCGATCCCATGGACTGTAGCCCACTAGGCTTCTCTGTCCATGGGATTTTCCAGGCAAGAACTGGAGTGGGTTGCCATGCTGTCCTCCAGCGGATCTTCCCAGATGAGGGATCAAATCCGTGGCTCCTGCCTGGCAGGCGGATTCTTTACTGCTAAGCCACCAGGGAAGCATAATGTGGTGTGTGTTATTATAAATGCTTACTCATAGAATAAAATAGGCTGGCATCTCCGCAAATCCACCTGGACCTCAGTAGCTATGATTTTCTCAACACATTGTATTGTGCCTGACACTAGTACATGTTCAATAAATACTTACTTAATGAGATCTAATGAATTCATTAATGTAGGTGCGGTGCTGTATATGAGATGCTCCATTAGAATGCTATGGCCAGTGCTGGTCTCTAGTCCTAAACTCTAACCATAAAAGCAACCTCCCTCTGTAGGGTGAAGTAGAAGAAGCAACAACATGGGTTCCTCACATCCCCAGAGCCTGACTCCCACCACCCCAGCCCTATCACCCCTCCCCACCAGGCTGTTGCCATTCCACGAAATATGTGTCACGTCTCAGCCATCTCTTCTACCTCGCTGTGATGGCAACTCTCCCTCTAGCCTTGCTGTTTCCTTTTCCTGGATGGCCATTTCTTTCTCTGTCTTAAGACCTGGTTCAGATGCCTTCTTTTCTAGAAAGGCACATACCAAGTTGGAATACAGTGTATGTCATATATGTACATACACATAGATATGCATACATGTGCATACTTGAGTTGCTTCAATTGTGTCCAGCTTTTTGCAACCCCCTATGGACTGTAGCCCGCCAGGCTCCTCTGTCCATGGGATTCTCCAGGCAAGAATACTGGAGTGGGTTGCCATGCCCTTCTCCAGGGGATCTGCCCAACTCAGGGATTGAACCTGAGTCTCCCAACTCCTCTGCGTCTCCTGCAATGCCAGTCGGGTTCCTTACCACTAGCACCACCTGGGAAGCCCATAGATATACATACATATACAAAATATATTCTCTTTACTCAATATATTTGGCTCAAGTATATTATATATATAATATAAAATTACAGTGATATCTATATCATGGCCTTATGCTTGATCCAGTGTCTGGCACACAGTGAACAATAAATGTTTGCAGAATGAATGTCTTTCCCAGAGCTGTTCTTCTTTCGTGTCAGTGGGCCATCTGTAATTCCCTGGTGCTTCTGAGTATATTGTTTCTGCTATTTCCCAAGTTTTGTTTTTTTTTTCACTGTACTTAATACTGAAGAACAATATTTGGTGGTACATTACAGATACTTGATGTGGTTTAGATTTTAATAGTTTCTGGAGCTGAACTCCCTGTGGGTGAGAAATATTCTTACAGCTTCTGAACAGTCTTAATGAAAAGATACTGTTGCATGAGAGTTACAGCCAGTTCTTATTATTCTTTTATGCCCAGGTAAAATATTTTACCTGTGAAACTAGGAGAAATAATGGTTTTGATTGGATCTGGGCAATTAATAGAGTCTGTGAGGTTTCTTATATAATAGTAATGCCAATTTCACTTCCCAGTCAGGGTGAAACAAATTATACCTCCTGTCCCACTGCAGTTGACTGTGTCAGCATCACAGTACCATAAAATCTCAATAAAATCTGAAAACTGTGGAGTATGGATAATCCCACTATAAAGTCTAATAAAAATTACCCCTCCAGACTCTATATTCTCTCCATTAAGTTCATAGACACTGTCTCTTTGTACATTAAGTTTTATGAAATAAATCGACCAGTTCTCCTGTCCTTACCAGCTAGCAAGCTGTTTTGATTTAAAAGCTGATAAGAGTACAATCAGTTTTTGGTGTTTGCAGTGCATTTTAAAAACATAAATTTCACCTAACAAACCTTAAGTAGAAGGAAAAATGCTGCTTTTATTTGCACTATACCGTAGCAAAGGTCTCTTTGTGAGAAAGAATAAATGACATTTTTACTGTGGTGGGCCCATTTGTTGCAGCCATAAAACAAGATTTCGTTTTTTTCCACCAATCTCTAATCTTAAAGGTATATTAAGCAAACCCGCGCACAAATCTAAAACAGGTCTGCTGAATAGCTTCAAATCTGCATTTAGAAGGAGTTGTCAATTTCATGATTTCATTTTGGTCTCATCTGTGCTAAAGCCCAGGGCTCCCTAATCATCTTTGGTATGACCTTTGTCACCTGACCTTTGTCAGGCATGGATGTTTTCAATTAGTCCTCCATAAATACAGAGCCCATTAAAACAGAGGAAACCTTCTAGAGACTTAAGGTGGAACCCCCCAAAGAACATGAATTTGACCCTGGAGGAAGTCGTACGTTACAATGAAAGTAGAGTGTGTAGCATTTGAGGTGCAAGTTAAGAAACAGGCTTTGCTTCTCAGAGGAGGCAGAAGTATTCCAGATAAGGAAAAGGGTGAACAATGGTGGAGCTTCACTGAATCATAGGCTGTGAGGTGCACACACGCATAGGATGTAAAACATGCATTGCATACATGATATATACTATGAATTACTTATAAGAGAGGACCTGACTTTTCTGAAAGAGAAAGTCTTTTAACTCTTACTTTAGATGTACTTCTTACATCCTTTGTGAATATCCTGCTGTGCCTCGAGAGTAAGTAGTGAATGAAAATGGCAAAAGAAAAATATAGGAGAGGGATATTTCTCAATTTTTGTAACTCATGCCCCTTGAAATGTTATCTCAATAGATTTTTATGTATTCCTAATAGCCACAAAAATTGTGTAGCATTTCACTTCCTATAGTTTTCCTTAGGAAAAGAAATTCCTAATGTTGCAGTACCTATTTACAAATGCTTGAAACCCTCTGAGATTCTCAATGCCCAAACCCCGCCCCCCGCCCAAATTAGGAATTTTCCTTTCTCTGTAGGTAGACTAAGGGCAAAAGAGTGGCAGCTAAGAAAGGAGATGTCAAAATTATTATTAAAATAGGAACTTGAAAAATCACAGTGAGGTCTGTTGGGATTGGAGTAAATAGGCTTACACAGCTCTTTAGTCCGTGGAGGTAATACTTTATTACAGCATAATAATTGCTTTTGAAATAATGACCATTAGTAATGAAGGAAAGGCTAAATTATGGTCTGTCTGAAGTACGTGGCAAAGTAGGTAATAAATCTTATAAATATATTTATTAAAAATAATTTCAATAATTAACCTTTATTGAATGCTTATATGTTCTTTGCACTTTACATACATCATCTTTAAGTCTTACAGTATAACCAGTGTATAGTTATTATTGCCTGTCTTTTATAGATAAGAAAACCGAGACTCATACCTGTCTCTGTTTCTTAATAAGGTCACAACTTAACTAGTGACAAAGCCTTGAACAAAATCAAAACTTTTTAATACTTTTGCCATACTTGGGTTTTGATCATTTAAAAAGTATGCCTTAGTTATGGAGAGAATTTGTCAATATTCAATAACCTAGTTCCATATTTTTTCAAATCAGGTACATTGAAAGTTTAAATCATTTTATTTTTGGCAAGGTTTAAAATGTTACATAGGAAATCATCTATATTTAAATTCATATATGTGTGTGTGTGTGTATATGAATTGCATGAGGTAATGCCATGTGGCTAAGTATTGATGTTATGGTACCATATTATGTATTTCCATTTTCTCCAGCATCTTGCAGTATTTCTTAACAACAGCTTCAAGCTATAGGTTAACATTTCTTAGGTGTAGGGAAATTTTGTCAAAGTGTGGTTGACTGAGTTTCAGAGATCGACATCTGTGTCCTTTTCCCACATATCTGGTCCCTGCCTGGAGCTCTCTTGAGCAGGGAATTGGTTAGACAGGCATACACAGCACAGACGTGCCTGTTTGTCTTGCCTCATCCTGGTAGTGGTTATTTTCTAAAAAAACACAAGGGAAAAACCACCAAATAAAAATATAGCCAGCATTTATTAGTACCGTTATAATTGTATTTATTTTTCTTAGATTAATGAGTTCAATAAAATTCTGAGCACTAGCCAATAGCTAATAATCATTACAACATTACAGCTTTAAAATTATCCTAGCTTATATTGCAGATGTTCAGAAATGCCTTCTTCAGAGTTGAAAAATAAATTCCAAAAGATGTGTGTTTGGTTACAGAGAATAGCTTCATAGTAAGATCGGACGTTTTCCAGGTTTTATGTAAGTTTCTCTTGAGTCTCATCTACTGCTTTTCTATGTTTTTATAGTTTTCTTCCTATTTTATGAAGTTTATCAGAGAGTAAAATATGTTGTATGGTTTCCAAAATGGATTGGTATCATGATATGTGGTAGTAGGTATTTTCCAGCTTACTCTCAAAGTGATGGTTGTCATGAAACGTGACTTGCCTTTCATCTAACAAATGGACACTAACTGGCAAACCCCTGCTTCCTGGCATCCTTGTACCCATTGGTTGGTATGATCTACAATAATCACGGTGCCATTAACCTCCAATTATTTTCATTATACCTTGCAAGTAGGGCAACATATTAACAGGCCCTTTTATTTCCTTCCTTGGCCAATTGTGATCATTTTTCTGCAGTATTCACCACGCTAAGCCCCTCACACTTAACAAGTAAACCCCTTTCAACTATAACTTAAACAACTTTTAACTGTGTAATTTTGCATGGTCTAAGTGGAAAGTTAAAACGTTTGCAGTTTACAAGCCACTGAATGGTTTATAACTGTCTTTCAGTGTTGTGCTCTATATTTTTAATTATGGTAAATACAGAGTAGAATTATGCTTGATCAGCCCGAGTAAGCCAGCACACTCAGACTCTTCATGTTAATACCATTTCATACCTCATTCCAGAGACCATATAAGGAATATTGGCCATATTATTACTATTCAGCCAGTAGGTGGTTTATTTAGAGACGCTTATGTGTTTGTAAGGTACAGAATTCAGTGGCCACCTCGTATCTTGGTATGTTAGAATACACTCAAAGAAGAGGTTGATGCTGTTCTTTATTTAAGCATGTATTGTGATTGGAAGGACTGATGTTAAAGTTGAAATGCCAATACTTTTTCTACCTGATGCAAAGAGCTGACTCATTTGAAATAACCCTGATGCTGGGAAAGATTGAAGGCAGGAGGAGAAGGGGACGACAGAGGATGAGATAGCTGGATGGCATCACTGACTCGATGGAAGTGAGTCTGAGTGAACTCCGGGAGTTAGTGATGGACAGGGAGGCCTGGCGTGCTGCGGTTCATGGGGTCGCAAAGAGTCGGACACGACTGAGCGACTGAACTGAACTGAACTGTGCTCATGTTCGATCATGTCTGACTCTTTGCGACCATGTGGACTGTAGCCCGCCAGGCTTCTCTGTCCATGGGATTTTCCAGGCGGAAACACTGGAGTGGGTTGCCGTTTCCTACTCTAGGGGATCTTCCCGACCTAGGGATGAAACCCGCGTCTCCTGCATCACAGGCAGATTCTTTACTCACTGAGCCATTTAAGCATATATATATAAATATGTGAGACATATGTATATATTCATACTTCAAAATTTTGCCATCTAGAAACTGTTGCACTTTATAAACTAGATGAAACTAGTTGACTTGTTATATAAACTTCTTGAATTTTATTCCCTATGGTGCAACATTTCAATGGGGGAGGGGGAAATGTCTTCACACTTATCATTAAATGAATATGATGATTTTAACACTGTTTATTATCTTCCTGTGTTCTTATTCCATTACCAAAATTAAATAAAATTTGAACTGCCAGGTTTATTTAAACATTTTTTTCTAATTTTTTTAACCTTTTACATCACTCAGGAATTATTCAATCTATTCCATTTCATTTAATTACTCATTAATGCACATTTATGATTCAGCCACATGTTTGATCACTGACAATACCCACAAGAAGCTCATAGTTGAATGGATAAAGGAGACAAGACAACTATAATGAGATGAGTGCTGCAATACAAAGAAGTGTAGACCCACAGAGATAGATTATAAAGGAGTGCAAAGCTTAGAGGTTGAAAGGGAGTGATTGTAACTTCAGGAGAAGGGTGTTTCTCAGAGGAAAGTGTTACTTGCATTATCCACATAAATGAGGAAGGAAAGGCAATTAAAAAACAAAAGATGCAATGTCCTAGAAATACGAAAGATCATAATAGATCCTAGTAGATAGGGACATTATCCAAGTAGATCAGAGAAGGGAATGGCAACCCACTGCAGTACTCTTGCCTGGAAAAGCCCATGGATGGAGGAGCCTGGTAGGCTGCAGTCCGTGGGGTTGCTAGTGAGTGACTTCCCTTTCACTTTTCACTTTCATGCACTGGAGAAGGAAATGGCAGCCCACTCCAGTATTCTTGCCTGGAGAATCCCAGCAACAGGGGAGCATGGTGGGCCGGCGTTTTTGGGGTCGCACAGAGTAGGACATGACTGAAGTGACTTAGCAGCAGCAGCAGCATCCAAGTAGATAGGTTGGTATGGTTCACTTGTAGGGTATTTATCAAAAATGAAATGGGGTTCTGGGGTTATCTGTGGATCTGGTTATCCCAGGCCTTGTAGGCCAAACTGAGAAGTCTGTATTACCAAACACTCTAAGGAGACAAGCATGTAAATAGATGGGAGTAACATAGTAATAATTAAGTCTGTGGATGAAGGACTGAATAAAAGAAAGGAGAAAAGTTAGGAAGCTGTTTTGGGAAGCCAATGTGAATGGATATCTGATGGACAGAACTCAAAGCCCTGATGGTTGTCAAGGAAGAAGGAAAAAATATATCTAGGATAATTCCCAGATTCTTGTTTTGGCTATGTTAAGAATGTTCTTTAGTGGAAGAATATATGAACTGAGAGATCTTACTGAGAATTTTACCCCCCAAACAAGGCAATGTTAAAAAAAAAATTTTTTTTTTTTTGGACCCAAAACATGAAGGAAAAATTAAGGGCATAAATTGAAGTGTTCCAACATCTATCTAAAAAACTTTTATAAAATAGGTCTAAATAGATATATTCAGAGAAGCGATATTCAGAGAAATGTCTTGAGAATTTTGAAGAATTAAGGGATAACATGAATCTTGGGCTATAGAGAAGTCAGTAAAAATAAGTTCACCTCTAGACACAGAGCAGTGAAATTGCCAAGCCTGAGTCATAAAGAAAATCTCAAAAGCTTTTCTACAAAGGAATTAAAGAATGACAGAGGCTGTCAACAGCAACAAATACCAGAAAGAAATGCTATAGTGTCTTCAAAGGACAGTGAGGGATCCTAGAATTCTGTTCCCAACAAAAGTCACTTCAACTGACAGTTAAAAAAAAAAAAGTCATACATATATTGACTAAGTCTACCACCCACACAAATTTGCTGAAATAACTGAAGGATATTTCTTTGAAAGAAAAGAATCTGAAATGGAAGCTGAGCTTAGAAATGATTTTTAAAAATATAAATATCTGCATGAAGAGATAAGCTGTAACTCTTAGCTGTAAAACATGAAGCAGAATTCAGGGCTACAATGAAAAAGAACTGGGCTTCCCCGGTGACTCAGTGGTAAAGAATCCACCTGAAGTGCAGGAGATGCAAAAGACTTGGGCTGAATTCTTGGGTTGTGAAGATTCCCTGGAGGGGGAAATGGCAACTGACGCCAGGATTCTTGCCTGGGAAATCCCATGGACATAGAAGCCTAGTTGGCTACAGTCTGTAGGGTCACAAGGAGTCAGATACAGCTGAAGGGACTGAGCATGCACAGCACACGAAGACCTACAACACCTTCTAGAACTAACACCAAAAGAAAAAAGATGTCCTGTAATGAAAAAGAACCTGGGGAAGCAGGGAATGACCCCTGGGGTACTTGTAGCATGCTGCGTCCTTTTTGTATTTGGGAGAAGAGATAGCTAGAGTGACTTTAGAAAAATTAAGAATATAAATAAATAGCAAATGTAATGTTGAGTGAAAATAAACTGTAAAATTTTATATATACACTTTTTAAAGAGCAGTGGTGGTCACTTACTGATACATACCAAGAAAAAGTGTTAAAACTTACATACACTAGGACAGTATGGAAAAGGGAAACAAAATAGGGGGGAAATGCAGAGTCAACTCCCTCTGTGATAATTTTGCTTTCTTTAATGATCTGAAAGAAGTACTGCGAATGTTAAGTTTTTTCATCTTTTGGGAGAATCAAATAAGTGATTAGTCTGTGTGTGTGTGTGGAATTTCTTAAATAAAAATAGCATCAGGGAAAAGCAGTAAATAATGTAACTCAATTTGGAAGCAGGAGTATGAGAGAGCCACTGTTGGATCGTAAATGTGATGTCTCTTCGTATTTTATGTTTATGTCCGCAATGGTTGGATGAGAGAGGCCGTGGGAGGGAATGGTTTTCAGGATTTGGAGTGGCTGAAGGAGAAAAATGAATACTGATAGTGAAGAGTCACTTTGATCCTTGACGTCTTATTTAATTGATAGTGTGAATGGGGTGGACATGGAGGAAGAGCTCTATTTTTAGCATATGAACTCTCATGGATTATAATGAGCCATCTGGGCCTCTCTGATCTCTGCTTGGCCTCAGGGCCAGCTGATGCTTAATGCTGAGGTGACTTGGCAGCTTTGGTTAAGGAAGTCAGGGTAGATGATGTTCTGAATGCATACTGTTAGAGCAGCGGTCCCCACAGTCTTTTTGGTACCAGGGACCAGTTTCGTGGGAGACAGTTTTTCCATGGACTGGGGACAGAGAAGGAATGGTTTCAGGATGATTCAGGGCATTACAATTATTGCACTACCACTAATCTAGCAGGAGGCAGAGTTCAGGCATAATGCAAGTGATGGGGAGCGGCTGTAAATACAGATGAAGCTTTGCTCTCTTGCCCACCACTCACCTCCTGCTGTATGGCCTGGTACCACTTCATGGCCAGGAGGTTGGGGACCCCTGTGTTAGAGCATTATAAGTTTTAGAAGTCATCCAAACATCAGTGTCACAAGTTTCTACCAATTAAAGATCTGTTTTCCTTATTATTATATTCAAAGAAACTAATACCAAACATTTGTGTGTGTTTCATGCCTAACAGTCCATGAGGACACACGCACTCAGAGGTCAACAGCAACTTTGATTATAAACATGCTGTGATACTCTCATGTGCCAAGTTTTTTGGGGTATCTTTTGGTCTTTGTTGTTTTTACTTTTGGGCCATGCCATGCAGTGTGTGGGATCTTAGTTCTTCAAGCAGTGATTGAAATTGTGCCCCCTGCAGTGGAAACACACAGCCTTAACCACTGGACCACCACGGAAGTCCCATGTGCCAACTTCTTTAATCTTTTTACTTTGAAACTAGCAAAAAATAACTGCTTTCAAATGTAAGTCATTTCCATGTCAACTATGCAGAGCTTTATTGACATAAAAACAGAACTATTAAGTTCAAAGTAGATTTTCTTCCATTTCTGAAGTGCTTATTAGATCTGAACACTTTATATTAAGTTGAGGATCATGATTCAGTGGTACTTAAACTCATTATAGCAGGCCTCTTATCTGTTTCTTGCAAGATTCAATTCTGCCCAGTTGGCAAACCAGAAAACACAGAGCAGAAAGACCAACTAAGTGAAATAAGAAAAGTGAATTAAAATGCCATGGATTAATGTCTCAAGTCATGTTGTTTGTGCCTTCCAGATGAAAATGAGTTTGATTATTCACCATATGTGCCCACCACCAATTCACTTTATTATTAAGTGTTTTAAATCATCTCTTCCTAAAGTAGATTCAATTTTGAATAAATCAATTGGAGCTGGTTAGCTTGGGTTTTGAGCAGTTGTAATGAATTGGCAAAATGGAAATGTAGAGGAAAACAGTGGTCTGTGAAATCTCAGAAGACTCCTGGAGTTCAGAATCTTGGCCAACTCTGGAGAATTATGTAACGTTAGTGGAGGCTCAGTATAAAATCCCACTTATTAATAGAAAATTTTATGAATTTTTTTAATCACAAAAGCCTTGTGTTCTCTGAGGCATATGTCCTGTGGACACAAGACAATAATAAATCTCTATTCTTGTTCTTTTTATAAATAAGGAAAGTAGTTTTAGTCATGATTCTTTAGAAAGGTGAAACCCTAGTTAATATTGTGATAATCTCAACAAACATTTATTTTAAATGGTATTTTAAATGAGTGAATTCCTCCTCTGCAGTTTCCAAGCAGAAACTCATATTGTAGAAGTGACATGTATGTTGTTGTATTTAAAATATTTTATTGAAAAAAAAGAAAATCCTATTAAATGTAATTTAGCTTAAAAAGTAACGAGAAAATTAAGAACATTTTCCTTCCATGTTATTCTATGGCCTTATACAAACCCAAAAATATATATAATTAACTAATATTTTAGAGTAATAGAAATTTAATGATTGTGACTTTTGCCCCATGAATGTTAATATTAGAATATAACCCAGAATGTAATTTTTAAAATAAAATGTGAAATAGACACTTTTATCATTGAATCTTTTGCAAGCTGGGAACCACCGTGATCATTTCAAGCAGAGATCTGCACTTGTTACCATCATCTTCATCAGTAAATATTACTTTTTACTGTGTACAAGGGGATATAATCAATATGATTTCTTAAGGAGTAGACAGAATAAAAAGGGATGTAAAATAAGTATCATTTCAGTTCAGTCACTCAGTTGTGTCCAACTCTTTGTGACCCCATGGACTGCAGCACGCCAGGCTTCCCTGTCCATCACCAACTCCCAGAGCTTGCTCAAACTCATGTCCATTGAGTCAGTGATGCCATCCAACCATCTCATCCTCTGTCATCCCCTTCTCCTGCCATTGAGTCAGTGGTTTCATCCAACCATCTTATCCTCTGTTGTCCCCTTCTCCTTCTGCCTTCAATCCTTCCCAGCGTCAGGGTCTTTTCCAGTGAGTCAGTTAATCGCATCAGGTAGCCAAAGTATTGGAGTTTCAGCTTCAGCATCAGTCCTTCCAAGGAATATTCAGTACTGATTTCCTTTAGGATTGACTGGTTTGATCTCCTTGCAGTCCAAGGGATTCTCAAGAGTCTTCTCCCACACCACAGTTCAAAACCATCAGTTCTTTGGTGCTCAGCTTTCTTTATAGTCCAACTCTGACATCCATACATGACTACTGGAAAGTAAGTATAGGCTTAAGTATAATTCAAAATGGAAAGTACAAGAATGCCATAAAAATACGTAAGTACAAAAATAAGAGCATTTTTTTTTAAAGAAAAGTTTACATTTTGTTAGAAAATGAACCGAAGGTTCGTAAAGCAAAGTATTATTCTTTAGGAAGGGTGTAGAATTTTTTTGACTAAATTGTGCATAGACGGGAATAACTGTATGTATTAATAACTGGATTAAGGGACTTCAGAGATAGGACACATAAAAGTGCCAAATGAAAAATGAAATTGTCGGATAATTAGTGGGGGCTGCTGAACCTTTTTTGTTGAGGTGGTGGGAAAAATTCAGTGCTTTCAAATAAGGACTGATTGAGAAATCTGTATTTCTCTAGACATCCTTCATTCACTTAATTACTAGAAAAATACTATAGAAGACAAATGTAATATGTAGCAGTACTTTGAGGAAGCTTATTGAGTTTATTATGAAAAGAAAGAAAAGGACCTCCAAAGAACTGTGGGGTGAATGCAATAGCAATTAGTATCTGGTTGAATGAAGGGCACACCCATGAAATGATGAGAGCTCTCAACCTGGGTGACCAGGAGAATGATGGGTCTCCACTGAGGCTTGAAAGAATAGGACTGGACTTTGAAATTACTTTTGGACATTCAGGTGGAGTAGAATGCTGGAAATATGAATAAAATGGGATTGAGGGCAGAGGAGCTAAATCTTTAGGTCTTTTAGAGCTGAGAACATGAGTTTAGTGTCCATCTCCACTGAGACAGTAACTGAAATTGTAGAAATTGTGGAATTACTGAGAAACAAAGACAGAAATAAGAGGGTAGATAATGAGATTTGAAGGGGTATCTAAAATTTAGGTATATGCAGAGAGAAGAGTTGAAGAAAGTAAGAGGGAGAGAGATGCAAAAGAATTAAACAGTCTACAGCAGAGTCAGCAAATGCTTTCTCCAAAAGGCCAGATGGTATTTTATGGCAAGCCATATGGTTTCCGTGACAACTACTCAAGTCTGTCATTGTAGCCCTGAAACAGCCAGAGATAAAATCATGAGCATGGTGGAATAAAACTTTATCTATAAAATCAGGTGGCAAGACCCATAAGCCTTGGTGTGCCTACCCCTGAAGTCAAGGGAGGGAGAGAGATTTAGCACATTATTGAGCAGGGACATATTAATATATTTTAAAATAGTGATACAGTTAACAATCACTGTGCAGAGTTGTTAAAGCTTCTGGTAGGGCATATCACTAGAGCTTAAAATTGATCCAGGGTTCATTATACAACTTATGATTGTCATTATCATTCACATTTTGCTCCGTTATGTTCTTGTTCCAACCTTGTATATATTATAAATGTCAAATTTTCAAAAATGAGGCGTCACAAAATTTTGAATGAAGAATTTTTTGGTGAATTTTGCGTAGATTTCTTTCTGTTATTGTCCAAGCAACATATGTGCTAGTGTCTCAGAATATGATCATTCTTCATAATATCGTTTGATTCAGACAGTGTGAATATTAGACCAGCAAAGAGACAAAAACCCTTCGTGTTTGATTTTGATACAGAAAGTGAAACAAAACTCACGGTGCAGTGCTGGAGAATGCTTTTGATTCTGCAGAAGAGTGCACTGAAGATAACATGTCAAGAAAATTAGGAGACTTTACAGGTGTATCAGGTGTAACCATTGAATGCAATGGCCCTCAAAGTGTTAGTGAAATAAAAGAATTAACTTTTGGCTTGCCAAAAGAAAAATCACCAGCCACACGTAGTGGTTTCCCCCTCAATCCCTCAGTCAATATTAATTAAGAGGCTGGGAGTGAAAATGAAAAGATATAACCAATAGTCTTAAAAGCTGCAGAGAGTTCCAATGGTGCTATCACTTAGAAGAGGACCTTGCACTAGGGAATTATAATAACATTATGAAGTTATTATTTAATATAATGGGTGAAGAAGCCATTACTCTGTCACATGTGCAGATAGGAATTTGGGGAAAATGAATAAATTGCTTGTATATCAACACAGTACCCACATCACAGGATTTACATAATTGATTGGATTCTTAAATCTTCATTGGGGTTATATAGGCAATGACACTTGCTCTGTGTAGAGAAGTAGTCTCATTAGCAGTAACAAAAATTTAAAACGTAAGACAACAGAGCATCGTGGAAGGATCAGTAAGTAGAGTGAGACCCAGAAGAGCCAGATCTGATCCTGGAGTTCACTGACCTCTGAGTCAAGCTTCATTTACTTATGAATTTTTCTCTCATCATCTGTCTTGATATGCTAGAAAAATCAAGCCTATATTTGAGCAACTGACATTCTGAAGTCAAATGACGTCAGGATATCAGTTGTACAAATGTACTATGAAGACTGTGCTCCATAGCCCCACATGTAATAAAGTCCTAAGTATTAATTGACTACATGCAGCCGTATCCAAAGGTCCATATAGTAAAAGCTATGGTATTTCCAGTAGTCATGTATGGATGTGAGAGTTGGACCATAAAGAAGGCTGAGAGCCAGAGAATTGATACTTTACAACTGTGGTGCTGGAGAAGACTCTTGAGAGTCCCTTGGACTGCAGGGACATCAAACCAGTCAATCCTAAAGGAAATCAACCCTGAATATTCATTGGAAGGACTGATACTGAAGCTCCAATACTTTGGCCACCTGATGTGAAGACCTGACTCATTGGGAAAGACTGATGCTGGGAAAGATTGAAGGCAGGAGAAGAGGGTGACAGAGGATGAGATGATTGGATGATATCATGGATGTGAGTTTGAGCAAACTCCGGGAGATGGTGAAGAACAGGGACTGGAGTGCTCTGACAAATCAACCCCCAGTTTAGTAGACTGGCATGTGAAAGTGAAAGTCGCTCAGTTGTGTTCAACTCTTTGCAACCCCATGGATTATACAGTCCGTGAAATTCTCCAGTCCAAGACTGCATAGCACTCTTATTTACTCACAGTTCTGTAAGGCGAACATTTGAAATGGGTTTAGCTGGGCAGTTTTCATGCTAGTCACTCCTGTGAATGCGGTCATCTAGTGGCTAGAATGTGTCCACTCAATCTAGAATGACTTCAGGTCATCTAGCCAAGTCCACAGTTGCTGGGGGAAGCAGTCACACAAGGGCGTGAATTCAAGGAGACAAGATTCATTGGAGTGATCTTCATGGTGACAGTGATCATAGGTGGGTGTCTGAAGGACTAAATAGGTTGAAAGAGTAAATAGGTTCAAGTTCAGGTGTTGGATTTCTGCAGTTATCTTCCCAGGATTTCATGACACGGAGTGAATTTCACACCATGTTCCCAGTACCTCTCTCTCAGGGATGATACTTTGTCCAGCAATGAGTTAGACCACCTACTGCTGCCTGATCCCTTTTTCGTTTAAGAGGAGCAAAATCTGAAATGTAGATTCTTTTCAGATGCTTCTAGCATTCTTTTCAATGCTTTCACTTGGTGCTATCTTATTCAGAGAGAGAGGTTTGTGTTTGGTTCTAATGCCCTGGTAACTTTTCCATTTTCTCTCCCGTGGGCACCTCAAAGTATTAGTGTTCCCTAAATGAGCTGAAAAACTCAAAAACTATTGGAGGTTAGGGAGGGTAGATACCTCTACCCCACATTTAATAAAAATAGAGTGGAATTATGCAACTATGTAGATTAGCTAATCATCTGACCTAATCAGCAATGCAGATTTTAAGAAGCTTTTCTAATTACTTCCTCAACTTGGCTGAAGGTATGGGTAAGAAGAGTTTCCCAGCATGATGGCAGCAGATGTATTTCATAATATTTATTGAAAATATTGGAAAGAGATCCTCAATTATAATGTTCCTGAAAAGTACATCAGAAAAGGCATTATATTTAACATCTTTTAAGCTTTCATTAAGATATAAACATAGCATAATTTAGATGATCAGCTCTCACACCAGTTATTTGGAATCTGTCACGGCGTGAGACTAACTTTCCCAGCCAAATTGGTTGCTGGTTAAATGCCTGTCTCTTCCTTGAGTGATATGACTTCCCAAGTGATCTCTATTTGTCTTGATGAAAATGGGACCACCAAAAATAGCCTCTTTTCTTTGGCTATTTGTTCATTTGATATCTTGGCAAAGGAGTCTTAGTGCATGGTGTTTCAAGAACTTTAAATGTTCAATTGTTGATTTTCACAGGTATATGTAAGACCACACAATGAGTCTGATACTAAATTTCTTGACTAAAGTTAGCAATATGAACGAGTGTTAAAGGGATCATTTGGTAGTGGGATTGCACAACAGGAGACTTCTCTGTGAATTGCTGGTTGATCTGTCTGTATCATCCCTGTGTCTTGCTACTTGAGTGCTGGTTGTTCATCTTTTCCTTCCTTTCTGTGAGCTGCTGAGTATCATTCTAGGGGCTTCCCAGCTGGCACAGTGGTAAAGTATCCACCTGCCAATGTGGGAGACGTTCAATCCCTGGGTCAGAAAGATTCCCATGGAGGAGGGCATGGCAACTCACTCTAGTATTCTTGCCTGGGAAAAACTCCACGGACAGAGGAGCCTGCTGGGCTGCAGTTCATAGGTTCTCAAAGATTTGGACACGACTGAAGGGACTTAGCATGCATGCGCATTCATTTAATATAAAGCAGGCTGAGCCAGTTTCTATTGCCTGGAGCCAAAATAAATCTTAAATGATCTAATGCCTTCATTGCCTTTGGAATGACCAAATGCCTAAGTAGCTGTATGTTATTACATGGTTGTGAAATTGGTTACTTTTCTCTACAAAGAGTTTCTCCAACCCCCTCTGCTAGGGACTCTTCTCTAGAGATCAAATGGAAAAGAAACAGTCTTTGTCTTACCATGTAGTATAAAGACAGCATTCAAGAACTTAATGTGCATCATCGCATAATTTCTGGTGTTCAAGAAAGTGAGAGCTGTATTGGTGGAAGTGATCAGTGATGAGTCACATGACAGTGAATTGTTTTATTTGAGGATAGACCCAGAAAAGATGGATAATTCAATGTATGATTTGATTTCTTTGCTAGAGACTTTGAAACTGGGACATAGTTATTATGCATTTGAAAGTTATCAGATGTGATACCTTTCTGTCCAAACTCTTAAATATCTAGATCAAAGTTTCTCAGCCTGGTGCTGTTGATATTTTAGACTGGCTCTTTGTCTTGGGGCCGTGACTGTTCTGCATACTATATTAGATCTAACAGTATCCTTTGCATCTGCCTACTGGGTACCAGTAGCATGTCCCTTCCTTCAAGTTGGATGAATCACTGTGTCTCTAGACATTGTCAGATGTCACTTGGGCAGATAAGTCCTCAGCAAAAGACTACTACTTTAGATTAGTTTTATTATTTTCTCTTTAATTTAGCCAACATTTACTAAACTCTTCCATTATTCAAAGTACATTTTGGTATGTTTATACTTGCAGAATGTATGTCAAGTATACTCACACCTTAGATTTCAACAGATATTAGCACCTTCCTAGCCAAGTTTAGTTAGGAATCTGTCAAAACTCTCTAGATACAGTTTTTCTAGTCATATAGTCAGTATTAGGTAAAATCATAAGAAATTATCTTTTGTGGGTTAAGAAAATGGGAAAAGTGAGCATTTCCCTGTGACTCTACCTGATGTATGATGCACAATAACAAACAAAAAAAAAAAGGAAAAAAATGAAACTGTAAATGTACCCAAATGTCATTGTAACCATGATTTTAAGATCATTTTCTTTTTCCTTGCAACCAGTAGCAGTGTTAGAAGTCTTATGTAGGCATGTTTGAAGAGCAGGATTCTGGTTGGAGCTGGCTGAGAGTTGAAATAATATATTTTAGCAATGCAATTATGTAGCTAGCTCAGTGCTTTCAATTTAGAAGGTGTGCTTCTTTGGTGCTTGAAGTGAGGGCTGATGGAATTTCTAGTTGGTGATTGCTAAAGCTGTTTGTAAAGAGGAGGTGGAAGTGAAACCAGTTTTGAAAAATAATCATTAATATATTAAAGGTTGATGGTAACCCTCTCATTTGAAAAGATCTGGTGGTCCCTATCAACAAGGGTCAGAACATTGGGCTATTTCTTGCCTCAGCAAGCATGCAGTGAAGGAGAATCTTACCTACAAAGGCTGTTTTGGAAAATGAGATCAGGATAATGATAAAGGGCACTGGATAACACTTGTAAATACAGTTAAAATGACAGGCTGCTAGTTCTGTTATTTTACTGCTCTCAGATCTCCACTTAGAGCAACAATGAACTATGAAACAAGGATTCACTGTGGTATGAAAAATACCTACACCTTGATATTTCTCTTGTAGACCTTGTTCTTCTCTAAGCTTCTGATGAGAGCTATAAGCAAACAAATCCTCTCCCTCCTGCTCGCCACCTTCCAGGCAGTGTTAGTATGCAAGAAAATGGCCAGAACTCTGGCAGCAGAAGCAAGACGAAGCCAGAAGGTAGAACAATAACTCACGAGCTACCTAACCATCTTCTGACCAC
Organism: Cephalophus harveyi; assembly: GCA_006410635.1. Taxonomy (NCBI): domain Eukaryota; kingdom Metazoa; phylum Chordata; class Mammalia; order Artiodactyla; family Bovidae; genus Cephalophus; species Cephalophus harveyi. The sequence continues at coordinate 56,309 of SJYT01049324.1, forward strand.
TCAGAAGTTGATAATATCGTGGATTTTATACGTTCTATTCTGTAATCATCCCCTGAAACTACCGAGAGCTGATGGCGCTTTTATAAATCAGATGAATAAGGGAAAAGAGTCAGTGAGTGCTCAGTCCATAAAAATATATCGCTTTCACTAATTCCTGGGATTTCTAGAGGATGCCATGTGTGTGATATACACAGAAGAGACATTCCATGCTTGATGTTGGTCCAGGACGAGGTTAACTTTCTGCACACTAATTTTAATTCATTATATATGCCTTTTTTTCCCAGCACAAATGGACCCCCGAGGCCTATCTCCCAGACAAAGTAAAAGTGACAGTGATGATGATGACCTGCCAAATGTGACCTTAGATAGCGTTAATGAAACTGGATCTACGGCCCTTTCCATAGCCAGAGCAGTACAAGAGTAAGTATCACATTCTCAGGATGAAATAAGAATTGCCAAGGTGTTCAATGGATAATGGAAACAGCAGCATCTCCTTCCCCAGACCTGTCATTCTAGCTCTGACTGGGTACGTGTGTCAGCAGCTTTCCATTCACCCTGTGTTCTTTGGGAGGAGATCAGGGGAATCATAGAGTGTTTTACGTAGTTAAATATTTGCGTTTGAATAGAAATGAGACTTCTTTTTTAATACTTCCCACACCTTCCCAACTCTGAAAAGAAATATACAATATTTTTTATTCTTTTGGAATGTCACTATCTAATTATCATCTTTATCATTTTCATATAGAACAGTCAAGAGAAATAAAACCCGACAAGCATTATTATCTTGTGTTGATAGGAAAAAATAAGATAGATTTTTTGAAATTTAAAATTTTGAAGAGAATATGTTACCTCTTTGAAAAACTCAAATCATATGTAATTTTTGAAGGGCTCTTTCTTGCTCCTTTAACTGTAACACAGGGTTAGATTTTAGCCCTCATTTATTGAAGGTAGCTGCTTTTTCATCATTGCCAATTCTGTGTCTAGAATTGCACCCCTGACTAGTCCATGTGTATTTTGTCTCTAGCATAATTTTTTTTCTAGCCTAATTTTTAATAACATAGTCTTAAAGAAAAGGAGGATCTAAATTAAGCCACTATTACTGCTGACATGAAAGTTCATTAACACTTTACTTAAAATAATCTTGGTTACCTCCCATGTATTAATTCTTTTTTCCCAAGTATTGACTAAATAGCTACTCTATTTCATGAATTAAGTCTTGAAATTAAAAAAAAAAATTTTTTTTTGGAACATTTTATAATTTAGAGCCTATATGTGGATATTTGTGTGTGGTATAAAATGAATAATATACCTCCATATTATATAGGCACTAGGTATTATATATTTACATTATCTATGTATGTGTATACACACAAATATATATATTTGAGGAAACAATATATTGCAAATCTAATGAAATTGGCAGTTAGATTTGGATTCAAATTTACATTCAAGCTCTTAGTAGCCATGTGACATCTGGCAAGTTAGCCACTCTGAGATGTTTCTTCATCTGTAATAAGAAAGACTGCTTACCTTACAGGACAGCTGTGAGGGTATGATATGGTTATATGGCATGAAAATTGAATTGAAAAATTCAGATAAAAGCTTCAAGAAAGGGTAAAATTAGTAGTATTGCTAATGGTAGATAGTTGTTACAATAATAGTAATAGTATATAGTGTATAGTATAGTGTATAGTGACAACTAGGAAATATAAATATTGCAAATGTCATTATGCTAATATCACTATTGAAGACACTGAGGATCAGAGAAGTTCAGTGACTTGCCCAAGGTCATGTTATAAGTGGTGATAAGACAAGGTTTAGAACTTCTAACTCACAGAACAGGTCTTTTTCTGTGAGTGCCCTGTAATGTCTGTTAACAGTCATATTCTTCCACTTGAACATGTATAAAAACACTTTCTTCTCCCATTGTTTAAATAACTGGTTGTAGTAACCTAGTTCCTCTGTGTGGTGATCAAAACAGCAATTGTGGTTTTGTGGGAGCGAAATCTTAAGGTCAGGGATTCCATTTTCTCACCTGTAAAATTAGACAGACTGTTGAAAAGGTTCAATTCTGAGATGAATCATAAATTTCACAGGCATTTTAATCACACTTGTTTTTCTGTGCCATATAATATATACATAATTTGTGTATACATATGTTATGGATATGTGTGTTTCTTTTATTTCAGATGTTAGGGTTTGGCAGTGTGATTACTAAAATCTAAGTTATGCTTATTCCATTTGGAGCTGATAGAGCAAATAATGGTACCAGCTTCTCAAATATAATCACTTTTTATGCTTCTAGTATTATGTGCTGATACTATAATAGTAAATTTTAATATGAAACTTTTAACAGCAGCCTCAGGAATTGGAGCTTCATTTTCAGCGTAACTTCTCTGATCTGCTTTTTGAAAACGTTTGGAAGCCACGATACTTTGTTCCTCCTGTGCATATGCCTGCCTTTATTACTATTACAAAAGTTGCATGTGTATCTAGGGAAATGCCAGATTCATTATTCATGTAAGTGTTTTCATTAAACGATTAGTAAAGAATACTGAGCTGTCACTTGGGAAGCCCTAGAATGCCAGGACCCATCAATAGTTAATTAGGCATCATTCAAGAAGGAATGCTGCTGCTGCTGCTGCTAAGTTGCTTCAGTCGTGTCTTGACTCTGTGCGACCCTACAGATGGCAGCCCATTGGGCTCCACCATCCCTGGGACTCTCCAGGCAAGAACACTGGAGTGGGTTGCCATTTCCTTCTCCAATGCATGAAAGTGAAAAGTGAAAGTGAAATCGCTCAGTCGTGTCTGACTCGGCGACCCCACGGACTGCAGCCCACCAGGCTCCTCCGTCCATGGGAGTTTCTAGGCAAGAGTACTGGAGTGGGTTGCCATTTCCTTCTCCAGAGGATCTTCCGAACCCAGGGATCAAACCCCCGTCTCCCACATTGTAAGCAAGATGCTTTACCCTCTGAGCCACCAGGGAAGTCCTTAGCACATTTTAAAAGCCCTGGGCAACCAAAACACATTTATCTCTCTAATTAAAGCCATGGTTTAGGAAGAGTTCTTACCTCATTGGTCCCTAGGGTAGTGTCAAGGAAGAAAGGGGGAAGATGAGGTAGGAAGATATTAGGAAAGACTGATAAGCAGAGAGGGATTAAACTTGTCTTATCCTTCAAACAAGATGCTAACCCACAGGATGACTCTCTCCAACCTTATCTCTTCTTCCTCTCCTTTCACATTCAGGTTCATAGCCTTGCCTCTGCAGTTGTCACCATAGTTTGAATTTTTGATTTGGTGGCTCACTTTTTGACACTATATTTACATAGCATAAACCTTAATATGCTATTAAATGCTGTTTTAAAATATTTGGTATTATACATGTTACTGGCTTTTAAAATGAATGCTGTAAGTCTTCAGTTTAATATTTTTCCTTTGATTTGAAATTCAGGAGTTGTTAGCCAAAGTTGCATCTCTCCTCACCCCAATATGTTTAGCTAGTCTTGTCTTTTAAAAAGAACATTGGTTGGTGGCTTGAGCCGCAACCTCAGTTCACTTCCATCAAATAGATTTTTATAGAGAGGCTCCTGAACTGTTCTTGAACTGTTCATTTCAACTATTTTCATTGGTTCATTTGCTTCTCCTTTATCAGCTCAGCATCAGTGAATTCAGATAAGTGGGAAGAGCTGGCCATAGAGAGGCCCTTCTTGTATTTCACTTGTGGAGGCACTGTCTAAGCCAGAGACAGGTATCCAGTAATTGTGACAGAGCCAGCTTCCAGAAATTCGTAGAACATCTGTTTTGCTTTGGTCTGGGTTTTTTTTTTTTTTTTTCCCCCCTCCCTCTGATGCTGTAATAGGGTCATTACCCTTAGCTACTTGACAAACATAATTATAAAATAAATGTTTGGAAAAAGAGAAGTACAGGCACATGATTAGAGCAAATTATTATAATTAACTCTAACCCTCAGCAAAACTATTTTTTAAATAGGTAAAATTTGGCCCTCTTATCCAGAGCCTCTAATTTCCGTACCCCTTTTTCTTCTTTCTAGTTCTAAACCTTCCTACTCCTCATTTGGTGATGCTAGTAGAATAATCAACTTCCTTCAAACTAAAGTATAAATGAATACGAATATCTGAAAGAGGGCCTTCCTCAGAGAATTTCTAATCAACCAGGAACAAGCCTTAAACTGAAAGAAAAAGATCTAGTCATGATACTCTCGGTAAGAGTGAAGTGGGAAAGGGTAGAGCAGAGGGTGAGGAAAGCAAATGAAGGTGTTAAAGAGCTGGACTTGTTTTTTTCAGGGTCAGTTTTTGCAGAGTTGGTAAATGCACGTTATATTTTAACTCACATGGTATCCGAATTCTCTACCCTGTCTGATCTTGATAATAACTCTCAGAGGGTGGAAAAAAAAAAAAAAAACAACGAAAATCAGTAGTAGCAGCAGCTTTTTGCTTTAGTTAGCATCCCTAAAATCTGCACCTGGTAAAAGGATATTCTTTTAAATGGCTCCTTGTTGATTACATTTAGTTAAAACACTGCTTTCTTCCCCCTGTTTTTATTATATTGCTTGTGCCAAGTGCCCTTCTTCTTAAAGCAAAACAATTTGTGAATTCTGGAAATGAAGAGTCATATATCTTTGTTAAATTTTCACTTAGATGCTCTTTGAAGGAACAGATGTGGCGGCAAGTTAGCTGTCCTATTACTTTCTTCAGATTCTGTTACTGGTTCAAACATCATGGTTCTTAATTCAATAAGTTGCATCTGATGATCAAAGAAAAGTCAGAAATCTTGTAGGTTTTTGATGGGGATTGTATGTTCCTCATTGTCATTATTTTAAAATTCTTGATCTTTATTTCTCAATGTCCTTGTATCTAACTGGGTTAATGTCTTTTAAATGATTGTAGAGAACAATCCTAGAGATAAGAGAAAGAAAAAGCTGTTACTGACTGCCTGTGAGTGTGTGTGTGCTCAGTCATGTCCGATTCTTTGCGACCCCATGGACTGTAGCCCCCCAGGCTCCTCTGTCCATGGAATTTTCCAGGCGAGAATACTGGAGTGGGTTGCCATTTCATTCTCTACGGGATCTTTCCTACCCAGGGATGGAACCTGCATCTCTTATATCTCCTGCTTTGGCAGGCAGATTCTTTACCACTAAGCCACCTGGGAAGCCACTGGCTGCCTAGTTTTAGGCAGATTCTACGAAAACTCATACAGTTTCCGTTTAATTTGCCCTGTGCTCCCTTTTTTATGCACAAATAAAGAAAAGGAAGCCCAGAGAGGTTTAGTCTGTCTCCAGAGGTCCTGCAGCTGGTAATTTGAAGAGCTCATTTTGAAATCAAAGTTTATCTGACTATAAACCCAGATTCCTTTATGAAGACAGCTCCTGTTTTTATGATGTGGCTTTAAAATCTCTAAACCATAGCTATCTAAAATTCACACAGTTTTTTTGAGCCTTGAATCCCAATAAGAATACAACTTTTATGAAATAATTTCTGATTTTTATTTCATTTTAAAACTCACTGTTACTTTAAATGTAATCTGATGTAAGGGGAGGTGGGGATTCCCTGGTGACTCAGATGGTAAAGAATCTTCCGGCAATGTAGGAGACTCAGGTTCAATCTCTGGATCAGGAACATCCCCGGGAGAAGGGAATGGTTACCAATTCCAGTATTCTTGTCTGGAGAATGCCATGGACAGAGGAGTCTGGAGGGCTACAGTCCATGGGGTTCACAAAGAGTCAGACATGACTGAGCAACTGGCACTTAAGAGGGAGATAATTCAATCAAATGCCTTCTCAGAAATGATTCTTAAAAAGATATTCCACTCTGTGAATCACACATAACATTATATTGATATGTAAAGAAATAAAGTACAAATATATTAGAGTGTTCTTTATATAACACTTGGTATTATTTTAAGAAATGATTATTTCAGTATAAACACATGTGCTGACATTTCTAAAATGAACATCCTTTTTAGAATTGCTTTCTGTCAGTCTATAAAAGGAGAAGCTTGTTCAAGGGCTGAGATGGTACTATGTCATCTAATTTTGCTTCTTCAACTGAAGAATTTGAAGGCATTGGGCCATGCCTTTTCTGTTATCTGCTGATTAGAACGAACCCAACTGAGCTGACTGTGCCCAGAGACTAGCCACAGAGCTCAGTATGTCAAATAATTTCAGTTCTTTTGTTTTAAATATTTCCCAAATTCTTGTCTCATTATACAAACCTATATTTTTATTTAATAAGCCTCTTGAGTTTGTGTGAGTGCATGATAAGTCGCTTCAGTCATGTCTGACTCTTTGCAACCCTATGGACTATAGGCTGCCCAGGAATTGAGCCTGCATCTCCTGCATTGGCAGATGGGTTCTTTACCACTAGTGCTACCTGGGAAGCCCATACTGTGTTTGGAACACCTTCAAAGTCCCACATCCTGTCTTACCAGAGAAACAGCTTTGGTTCAGTTCTGTACGTGAAAGCTAGCTAACAGACTGATGATAGACATCATGACTGATGAGGCTGCTGCTGCTGAGTAAATCTGAGAGGCATTCACTGTCTTGCCAAGGAAATAAACACTTTTATGTTGCTCTTCTTCTAATGTAGGTCAAAAAAGCTCCTGATTTTTTGTGAATGAATATAAAGTCTAAAGTGTGCACTTAGCCTTCATCAACCCAACATTCTTGCAAGATTAAAAAAAAGAAAAAGATAATGATCATGGAGTAACTCAACCTCTGGTTGTTTAATAGCAAAATGAAGCCTGTACTCTTATACCAACACTTTTATCTGCTTTGATGAGATCCTGTTGGTCCCTCTTTCACTTAAAAAAAAAAAAAGTGTGATCAGTTTTTATAATAATTTGAAATTTGAGCGGTTTTGTGAATTAGCAAATTAAGTCATGTCTTCATTTGGTGAATAATGAATTCATTTATTCAACTCTGAGTTACCTGCTGGAGATACAGGGTGACTGATTCACAGTACCTTATTATAAGGAGTTCAGAAGAAACCTACATGAGGCAAATTAAAGCCCAAAGGGATGAAAGCATGAAGGAGGAAAGGAAAGGACACGTAGCTCATCCAGAGTGGAGCAGAGACACGTGGTAGGATTGCACAAGTTCAGTGACTGGCATGGAGCTGAGTGTGATGTAGAGCTGGGAGGTGAAGCTGCTTCGGGAGGTATGTAGGGACCTGATCAGGAATGATGACTTTATTCTGTAAACAGTGGAGAGACATCAATAGATTTTACATGGGAATGGCATCATCAACTTTGTGTCGTACACATTTCAGTCTCAAGAAAGCTCAGTATGGTGGTGCAGGTTGACCACTGTGCATCCCAAAGGGTGCCATTTCTAGGAATTGTGCTGCCCAGCTGCCCACAGCTTCCACAGTTAGACACAGGAGCTTGTGGTATAAAGATACATATAAACAGCTTGATATATCTGCATGCATGTACATATGTGTATATTTATAGACACCCCTGTGTCCATTCATATGAGACTCTCCCATATATTGAGCTGTTCAGAGGACAGATAACATGTCCTCCTTGTATCTCCAAGGCTGGTAGCACAGTGCGTGGCAAGGGACTCTTTTATACACTAGAACAGCATTGAATAAAATAGACAAATCACTGATTTTATGGTGCTTATCTTCTAGAGGAGGAAGTGAGAGAACACAGACAGTAAGTGAATAATACCTCTGAAGAAAGCTTCGCTGGTGGCTCAGTGGTAAAGAATCCGCCTGCCAATGCAAGTTAAATGTAGCTTATTTAACTTGCATTAAATGGATGTGGGTTAAATCCCTGGGTTGGAAAGATCCTTTAGAGAAGGAAATGGCACCCACTCCAATAATCTTGCCTTGGAAATCATGTGGACAGAGGAATGTGGCAGGTTACCATCCATGAGATCACGAAGAGATGGATATGGCTGAGCATGTGCACACAAGTGCACACAACATACGCACACCTCTGAAGAAGGGAAGCGCTATGGAAGTAAGGGCAACAGGGATGGGTACTGGGTAGGGTGGAGGTGGTACACAGTGTTTATAATTTCATATAAGGCATTTGAAGAATTCTGATAAGGTTATATGTTAGGAGAGCCCTAAAGAGATATGAGGTCAATTCACTAGGTTATCTGAAGGAACAGCCCTGGAGGCAGAGGAAATAACAAGTGAACAGATTCTAAGGCAGGAGTATTCTGGAGTGAGTAAACAGACTCACTGACCAACTAGAGAACATGAGTTAGAATTCCTTAATTTTGCAGAAGAAACTGAGCTCTGTAGATGCTAACTGTTCTAGCATCACTTCCCTAGGGTGAGGGAGCCAGGACTGAATCTCTAGTATCTACTCATACTTTGCCCTCTGTGCTGTGATTAGTTTTTTTTTTTCTTTTTCTTCAAAGGAATCTGCAGTTATTTAACCAAAATGGAAGTCCATAAACAAAAATGCAAAACAATTTTTCTTTCAAAACACTTAATTACTTTCAAGTTACTTCTTTTTGGCTGGGTTCTTCCAATCTAATTTTGTATCCCTGATGAGTCAAAAATATTTATTATCCTAGAGAGTTGTTAAAAGATATATTGTTACTATATCTTCTAGGAACCATTAGCACTTTTTCCATAGAAACGATGCAGCTGTTGTTTCAAGTGAGAACTTACCCTAAGAATATTTATGTATGAATCTTTTTGATCACTCAAAAGTAAAATAATGATCAAGGCACCGGAATCCCCTGGCAGCCCAGTGGTTAGGACTCTGTGCTTTTTTCATGGAAGAGGCCTGGGTTCAATCCCTGGTCAAGGAACTGAGATCCTACAAGCCACGTGATGCGGTCAAAAGAGAGAGAGAAAGAGAATGCAAGTAATGCAATTTGTTCTAGAAATGCCAGAAAGTACAAAAACAAATGAGCAAAACAACAAGAAAAATAGCAAAGAAAATAAAAGACATCATATATGGAAGCTTCTACACAGATGTTGCTGTTACAAGACTGATTTATATCCTATCTCTGTGGCAGGCATTTGATACTCCATGTGTAATGCTAAGCAATGAGTTTAACCTTCCCCCATCCCAACTGAACTGAACATCATCTTTTGGTATATACTACAGATATAAACAGATTATTTGTTTAGCTTTTGTAACCACTTGGAATTATTGTTAACTGTTGACTAGTTTTTTAAACTCTCATGCCACATTGTTAACTGTTGACTAGTTTTTTAAACTCTCATGCCACATTCTAATGTGAATTTATTACTTCTAGATAATCAATTTAAAAATATATAGAAATCAAGCTTTTTAAAGCCAAACCTTTTGTTTTTATAATTTTTAAAGTTAGAGATTCCAAAGTTATAATATAGATAATGAGTCAGCCACTTTTATTTGAGAGTGGCTACGTATTTTTGCTAGTAATTGCTGAAATGACTCATAATTTAAAATAAAACGGTATTTCTTGTGGTCATGCAGTATACTCCAAACTGATGGCAAGTATTAATTTGCTGTTAGTTGTTTGACCTGCTTCTCTGTGTGAGATCTTTTTGTAGCTTTTTACTTTCTATATGTTCTACCTATAATTGCTTTGCAAATTTGTGTATGCCATTTATATTTCTCATCCATATATTCCTAATGAGTGTAACTAGTAAGTATAGGTAGTCATTTCTCATGCATTTTTGATGTGTGTTGACATAGATACTCAATGATTATGTTGAAATATTAATAAGTTTCTGTAGAAGTTCCCAGAACTATTCATCACTCTTTCATTTATTAATATAGTCAGAGAGAGTGCACATGATAGAAAACCATACTGTAATATATTTGAAATTAACTCCATTCACCAGGCTATAATCTCTTCCGTTTTCAGTCAAATGCTCTAGATACTCTCTCTTCTTATTACTCTTCATGAGTTATTGCCATCATACCATAATTTTCCTTCACTTTATAGCACTTTCCCTCACATGAATCTCATTGAATACATTTACTTACATGCATCAAGTGGAAGTAGAAAATTAATGGGTGTGTTTTCATGGAGAAGCTGCTGCTATAGAGAAAAATCTGACATAGATAGAAAAAGATAGCTTGGATCAGATAGAATCGTATCAGGATGACATTTGACCACAATTTTGTACCATCTTCTTTGGCAGTCACAAACTTAAGAGTTGCCACTAGATTATAATCTAGTACGTTATGCATTATGGCTTATCCTAATAGTTAAATCACAAACCATGTGCAGTCAGTGTATAATAATGCCAGCAAATTTTGATGAAATTTCTGATTAATGTTTAGAAAAATTATTTTCATGGGAGAAGGGACACCAATGTAAAATAAAATTAGTTCTGTCAAAGTGTAGTTTCACAATTCGCTGGCATATTATTAGTGTTATTTTACCTCTACTTGTGGAAAAGCCAATTAATATATAAAAAAAACTGAAGTTTTGACTTAATTTAAAGCTAATTATGTATTCTGACTAAAGTGATCATTTTATCAACTTAATTTTTAATATTAGACTGAGTCAAATATTATTTCTGGGAACAAGTTTGAATCTTTTTTGATACTGTGAATAAAATTATGATTACCTACCTACTCATATATCCTTTCAAATATTGGTTAATGTTACTTTGGGTTACAAGTAACAATACATGCTACAAGAAAGCTTAAGCATGGAATTATTTTTCTAGTATAACAAGAAGTCTGGAGTAATAAGCAGGACAGGCTGCATGGAGTATCCTAAGGTCTGTCGTGGGGTTTCTTCTCTCTTCCTGCTTTGTGGTCCTTCAGCTGTGGCTTCCCAGTACCTGCAATGCAGGAGCCCTGGGTCAGGAAGATCCCCTGGAGAAAGGAATGGCTACCCACTCCAGTATTCTTGCCTGGAGAATTCCATGGACAGAGGAGCCTGGTGGGCCGTGGTCCAAGGAGTCGCAAAGAGTCAGCAATGACCGAGCAGCTAACACTTTCACTTTTCACTTTTCAGTGATTAAATGAAGTCAGCTGCATCTGCAGGTGTCCTGCCCTTACAAGAGACAGAAGGGAAGGGGTAAAAGCAGAAAGAACAAACTAACCAGAAGACCATACCAGGCAGCTGTGTTACTTTAAAAAAGTTCTGCCAGGAGACCCACCATATGACTTGTGATTATATCTCCTTGACCGAAACTGGTTTGTGTGTTCCCAGTTATGGCTACGGAAAAGAAAAGCAGGGACTGACACAGTTAACCATTAACGTTTGCCACCAAATTTCAGTTTAATACCTAAAAAAAATATGGCACCACCCCAAATTCAAGTCGTTTTTTTTTCTTCCTCCTAATCAGTTGTATAATGCCAATATAATGCTGTGTAGGCAGTCATTCCAAGTCTCAGGAGCACACCATCATAAAACATTTCTCTCCCATGTATCAAGTTGGTCATTTGGAGCAGGTCTTATGGTTGTTGGAGCAGGACTGTTCACTCATTTTCTAAACCCAAAGGACAGCCCAGGGCAGGTATATCTCAAAGCAACACTAGAGCACAAGTGGGCAAGCCCTAGTGTACAAACAAAATATAAGCCCTTGCTCATGTCCCTCATCTGACAGCATCCCATTGGCCAAAAAAAGTCACATGACTAAATCCCACACCAGTGTTGAGGAAATCCATTCCTCCCATGGAGATGTGAAGTTTTAGGAGAGTGATGACTAGTGTACTGGTATTTCAGGGGGAAAAAAAAAAGCTGTTGTTTATAGAAACAGTTGAAATTATTTTTGAAATCTTGAGTTTTAGCAAATTTTAGCCATATTCTCATGAAATTTCTAGATGGCTCCGGTGGATCTTCTTTCTAGATTTGCTTTCTAGATCTTCTTAATGATGTATGTTTTAGAATCATTAATAGCTGGTACATTTATTGAATCTTGATATCTGGATTTCATAGTGTGAATTTATCTCCAGGCCTTATATTCTCAGAGGTACTTTATTTTGTTACAAAACAGGTGTAACAGAGCTGTGTTGCAAAATGTATCACTTAGCAAGAAGCTGATTCTAGCTGAAGAAGCAAAATCTGTGAAATGTTATCAAGTCTCTAAACTCAAATTAACTTTGATTAACCTATTATGGTGCACAAAATGACACACACACAAAAATCAGCTAATGTGCCTTTTCCCCTGATTTCTGGAATTAAATAGACTCCATAGTGACAAAATACAAAAGCTATTATACAGATAGTGGAAAATAAAATCTCTGAGCTAAAATTTCATGCCATTTCAGCAAAAATTGTTTTCGTCTTCATTTGTTCATCCAGTCTCCATTTTGTTCTGTAAATGTAGTGATTGATTATTACAAGTGAGAGAAAACAAGGTATCAATTCATGTAGTTTCCTTTTTCTGATGCAGATATAAAACTCATTTAAAATTTTTTGTACATTTAGAGAAACCTTTTCTGGTATGTGATAGTAAAGTGCAATCAAAGAAATCTTTTAGAAAAAATAAGTGACTTCTTAAAATCAAGAGATTAGTGTATCTTCTTGTCAACTTGTATTGGGTAGATTAAATTGTGGGGTTAAGATATTAATTTTTCACTGTAGCTTTTTTTATGAGGCTTATTATGTAAGTAAAGTCAGTAGATCAGTAAAGTTTTTATGATGTGAGATTATCCAGCAAAATTATTATTTGTCAAGAAAAAAAAATAGTTGCTGAATTAAAAGCATATGATCTCTTTACATACTGAAAACAACCTGGTTTTTAAAAATATATTTACAGTCTTCACTTTTTACTCCTTCATTTTTACCTAAGCTTCCAGATTGACAGTTAAAAATAAGTTTCATAAATCTTGCCATGTATATCTTTAAACCATCAAAATCATCCTAGTGTTTTGAAAGGGATTGCATAATAAATTATTAGTCATGAAAGTGAGTAGCAAGTTGGTCACATGCCCAAAAAAATCAGGAAGACTATATCGGAAGTTATTGAAGAAGTTCACACACGAGCACCTCTGGGCCTGGGCCAGGGCTCCAGTGGTGGCTTTTGAACCAGTAACAATACCCCTAAGTGTTATATTAAAAATGTCCTGCCTTGTGAGTCTCAGTTTATTTTTATCATGTATCTCACCATGTTCCTTAATATAGCAACGGATGGATTATCTCATTTTACTGAGAACAATAAGACTCAGAAAAGTTAAGTAGGTAGCAGGTATCATAGAATAAGGAGTGATGCTCATAATGTCCAATCAGATATAATTTTACAGTACATGTTAAAAGTACTCCTTCCTGCATTCTGTCTTTAAGGGAAAGGGTTTATAATTTAGGTCTTAAAGAAATAAGTAATTTTTAGTGATAACTAGACTCTAAAGAATAAGATGATGGCAGGAAAATTGGCCATACCTTTGAACCAAATAATGTAATTAAGTAGAGTGGGTGGAGTTTGATAAATTGGTGAAATTTACAAATGGAACTATTCTGTTGGAATTTTGAAATCTAGAACTGAAACTGATTAGAGAAGGCTGGAAATGTAGAATGATGTCATTGGCATAAGAATGATTATTAAGATTTATTTTTTCTCTTTGAGGTGTTATTTGTATGCAATAAAACATATTTTAAAAGTATAGTTCAAAGGATTTAACAATTGCATATGTAGTTGTCCTTTGGTATCCATTGAGATTGGTTCTAGGACCCATGTAGCCTCACAATCCCTGGATGCTCAAGTCTCTTTTAAAAATGGCTTAGCATTTGCCCATAACCTATACAACATCTTCCCTTATACTCACTTTAGATCATCTCAAGATTATTTATAGCGCCAATATAATGTAAATGTTATGTAAATAGTTAATAAATACGATATGAATACTATGTAAATAGTTACCAGTTTCTGGCAAATTCAAGTTTTGCTTTTTGGAACTTTATGGGTATGTTTTTTAGTATTTTCAGTCCATGGTTGATTGAATCAATAAATGCAGAGCCCTCAGATGGGATAGGCATGGCTAGGGGCCAACTGTACTCATACACCCCTAACCAAACCCAAGAAACAGAACCCTTCCATCACCCCAAAATTTACCTTCACCCTTTGCCCCCCGCAGTCAATCCAATGCCTCCTCCCAACCCCCAGCCAACCATTTTCTGATGTCTGTCACCATGGGTTAATTCTAAAGCATCATTTGTGGAACTGTATACTATGTATTCTTTGGTTTCAGTCTTCTCTCACCCAGCATGATGTTTTTGAGATTCCTGCATGTTGTTACTTTGCTAAGTACTGTTCTGTTCAGTTCAGTTCAGTCGCTCAGTCGTGTCCGACTCTGCGACCCCATGAATCACAGCACGCCAGGCCTCCCTGTTCATTACCATCTCCCAGAGTTCACTCAGACTCACGTCCATCGAGTCCGTGATGCCATCCAGCCATCTCATCCTCGGTCGTCCCCTTCTCCTCCTGCCCCCAATCCCTCCCAGCATCAGTGTCTTTTCCAGTGAGTCAACTTTTCTTGTGAGGTGGCCAAAGGACTGGAGTTTCAGCTTTAGCATCATTCCTTCCAAAGAAATCCCAGGGCTGATCTCCTTCAGAATAGACTGGTTGGATCTCCTTGCAGTCCAAGGGACTCTCAAGAGTCTTCTCCAACACCACAGTTCAAAAGCATCAATTCTTCGGCACTCAGCCTTCTTCACAGTCCAACTCTCACATCCATACATGACCACAGGAAAAACCATAGCCTTGACTAGACAGACCTTAGTCGGCAAAGTAATGTCTCTGCTTTTGAATATACTACTTAGGTTGGTCATAACTTTTCTTCCAAGGAGTAAATGTCTTCTAATTTCATGGCTGCAGTCACTATTCTGTTACCTGGATGCAAATATAATTTGTTTACTGTTTTACTTACTGCTGAACATTTGGGTTGTTTCCAGTTTGGATTTATTATATTAGGGACTTTTGAACATTCTAGGAAACTCTTCTCTGGACATACCTTTTCATTTCTCTTAAGTAGCTACCCAGAAGTGAGTTGCTGGGTCAAGGGAAGATATATATTCATCTTTATAAGAAATTACCAATTTGTATGCTGAGTAGCTCAGTTATGTCTGACTCTTTTGTGACTCCATGGACTGCAGCCCATCAGGCTCCTCTGTCCATGGAATTGTCCAGGCAAGAATACTGGAGTGGGTTGCCATTTCTTCCTCCAGGAAATGTTCATGACCAAGGGATTGAACCAGTGTCTCCTGCATTGCAGGCGGATTCTCTTATCACTGCACCGCCAGGGACTACAAAAAACCTGTGTCCAAAGTATTTGTATCCCTTTGCATTCCCACCAGCAGTATGAAGGAGTTCCAGTCACTCTACATCTTCAACTAACTAGTCATAGCCTTTTTTTTTTTTTTTTTTTTTTAGGCATTCTACTGATTATTTAGTCTTTAAAATCAGATCTATTTTCAGTTCTTCATAGTAAAAACCGATGCCAAGCACCCAGTTTTGGAGGAAGACAGTGAGGAGACAGATGAAGAAATTAAAGTTGGCAAATTGAGCTAGTTATAATTATGGTGGCTCAGAGGTTAAAGCGTCTGCCTGCAATGCAGGAGACCTGGGTTCGATCCCTGGGTCGGGAAGATCCCCTGGAGAAGGAAATGGCAACCCACTCCAGTATTCTTGCCTGGAGAATCCCATGGACGGAGGAGCCTGGTGGGCTACAGTCCATGGGGTCGCAAAGAGTCGGACACGACTGAGCGACTTCACTTCACAAGGACAATATAATAAATGGATATCCTATAAAGTCTTAATCAAAGGGTGAGAAGGACTAAGACACACATCAGGAAAATAGGGAGGAGTGATTTTCAGCCAGATCCTGTCCATCTGAGGTTTTAGGACAATGAAAAATGAGAGCTCTAATCAATTTAGCAAAAAATGAACTAGAGGCAGTACAGATCTTGTTGAGTTGGGAAAAGGACACATAAGCTTGGATACTTCAGGTTAATAGGAAGGAATCGTGAGCACTGAAGTGGTAGGAGACTTAAGGTTCGAGGAAGCAAATGTAGATTCGTGACTGTCAGAGAGATGAGAATAAGAGGAGAGCCAGAGGAGTGCTGTTTGTTTCTGTAAACTAGAGATCAACCCAGAGTGAAAAGAAAGATTGAGACAGGGATTCAAATAACTGTGCTTGGAGGAAAAAAAAAAAACTTTAGTTACTACATGTTTGTTTGTTTGTTTTTCCTGAATATATGAATTTGATTATCTGATAATTATCTGGATAAGTCAATGTAAGTAGCAATTATGCATTTTTATCCATTCAAAATGTACTTATTAAAGGCCCAGTATATGCCAGAGTCACTTGTATCTCCTCCACTCCATTTTCATTCTAGGTACATCTTTGTCTTCTTATCCACATGAACTTTGAAATTCTCCTTCCTTTCATCTCTTAACTTCAAACATGAATACGTATTTGTAAGCTTTAACCTAAAATGTAGGTTGGGTCTTGGGTCATTCCAATGAGAAAATAAGGACTTTTTCTTTTAATAATAGCTCTTCCATTTGCTAACTGCATAATATTTTATAATACTCTAACCTTCCCATTTCTTAATCAGTTAAAGATAGAGCCTCTTAAGAATTTTCCAGAATTCTGTGCTTTTATAGTGCTCAGGAACAAACTAAAATCATAAAATCACAAATAAATATTACTGATTCATCCAGATACTCCTACCAGATCATTTGAGTGTTTATTGTTGTTTATTGTTCTATATAATGACACTATAAACAGTAGAAGGGAATAACTTCCTTCTTATACTTCATTCATTCAGTTCTTATCAAATGCCTGCCATGTGTAAAAAGACTATGCTCAGCTTCATGAGGAGACAAGTAGAAAATGTCATCTCTAACATGCCAAGAATGGCTTCATTTTCTGTCTACCACGATATCTAGGATATTTATATTCAAAGAAAATTTCCAATGAATTTAAGTTTTCCCATGCATTGCAGTAATTTCTGTTCTCTATCATGGAAGCTCACATTTCTTAAGCTTCAAATATATGCTAGCAATCACCAGTCACTGTGGAAGGTCTGCGTAGGTCAGGCAAACCCATCTTTATCACAGGGGAAAAGAAAAATTCAAGATTGTTTCACACATATTCCCAACTCAGGAGGGAAAATGTGTAGTATTTCCTTTTTACCAAATCTGATTGTTTTTAAAAACCCGGTTATTCATTTTGAAATTAGTTTAAAGAAATAGAGCAGAGTAGTAATAACTTGGCTCTGGGTGGAAGGCAGAAAGTCCAAAGATGCATATTATGCAGTTAAGGGCACAGAGTAAGTTAATAATCTAATAAACTTGCTGGTCTAGTGGTTTCTTAATTTTGTGAGCTGGTTAAAAAGAAAGTAAAGCCTGGCTGGGACAGGTTAATCTAAGGATTCCTTCATGATCCTTGCACTCTGCTTACAACATCCTTTAAAGAAAACTATGGGGAATTGAAGATGGTGCAAAGGTCAGAGTGATACTCTGACAGCTTTTGAAAGCTAAAGCTTTTAGAATTGCTTCATCAGGACAAAGGGGAACTTGAAGGTATTTTCGAAGTTACCTTTAAATACATTGAACATTATCAGACAACAAACAGGGTGGGCCGGTGTTTCAACTGGGATATATATATAGAACGAGGACACCACATATACACATAGTTTCCTTACTATAATATATTCCTATGTGTGTGTGCTTGCAGTTTTTTAAAATGCTATTGCAGTGTGTTGCAGAGAATCACATCTTTAAAGGTGCTTTGAGAACCTGGTTCAGCTCCACAAATGTCAAAAAGTGAATCCTAACCTAACCCAACCTAACCTCTGTGGGTTTTTCTTTTTTTTTCTAATCAGAAAACAAGGGATTTGGACTAAATTATCTCTCAGTTCCTATTGAGGTCTCTTAAGTACTGAGTCAATGATTATTAACATTCTTGAAAGACTTGAGCTCTCCCTGGTAAATATAACCTCTGGTAACCACTTAATTATGTGGTTCCAAGTTTATGTTTCTACTCAACTGCTATGATGCATGATGACTGTGTCCGGAATCATAACTTCATCCTAAGTTGTAGAGCATGTGGTTTAGCACAGTTTGATTCCCATTTATATATTTCTTCATTAATAATCAATTAACTTGAATTTAATGAAGAGTTTGGAATTGAGAGTTTTAGAATTGAAACTTTAATAAGATTTGATGTAATGATAATAGATGATTTATATGAGAACAATAAAAAGTATCAAGAACCTGCTTTACATATGAAAAATATTAATCATGAAGACAGTAGTTGTTTAGGAAAGGAATGAGCCAGGAAATTCATTCATGTCATGTCTTCAAACTTACTCATTGCTTCTGTGGGATAAGGAAAGGAGTTTGTGAGCTATAAACTCTTAGAATGAGAAGATCAGCATTTGGTGTCAGAAAAGTTCCTTTGATGATGCCTTTCAAGATGTATCTATAGAATGCTAGATTTTAAATGTCTTAGGTTCATTTTAATGAAATTCAGTTATTTTTAAAATTGCATTTATAACATAATCACATGTAAGAGAGAGTTGCTAACCAGCTTTCTTTTCTACAAATGTGAAGCTTATAATTGCATTAATTTGTATGACAATATTGTTTTATTTTAGGGGCTGATTGCAAAAGAGATCTTCTGCCATCTCTGTTCCTATGTTTAAAACCTCCTGTAAATGCAGTTCTTGAGGTGGTGAAGGCAGGACGTTGGCACAGTGCTTGTAATGTAGTAAAACCTTAATAACTGTTAGTGGTTGCTGCTTCTTGTTAGGACTCTTTATTATAGATCATTGGTTATAAAGGTTGTCACTTTGCACAAATTCTTTTCAAATTCATCTCTACAGATGTCCACTCACATAAAATTGCACAGCTGAGTACATTACTAAAGCACACATGTGCCAGACTCGATTAAATGTCAGGCAGAGGCAGGCACATGTGTTGAACATGTGACCTCACCATGGCTTAGCGGTCACTTGTATCAAGGGAATCTTTATAGCATGTGTGGCAAAGATAATCTATTATAAATCATTTTGGTTCTTATTTCTTAACTCTAGTAATCATGATAAGCAGTGTACGCTTTCATTAGTCATTTTTATTAACTAATTTTAAAAAATATTTCCATTACTGTCTTTTAAGTTTCTAGGTCATTGTTTTATTACTGAGATGTGACATGTACATTGTTAAGGGTACAGATCTAAGTGTAGAGCTTAGTGATGAACATACTCATGATCTTTGTGTAAATCAAAATACAGAATAGTTCGAATACCTCAGAAGGTGCTTTGTATCCTTCCATTCAGTACAAATTTAAATTATTTAAGTACTTTTCCACTTAGTGGAAACTGACATTATTCTGATGGAAGAGAATTCTTAGATTGCAAAATGGCAAGTTAAACAACTTGACTTCTTTTTTTGGCCATGCTGCATGGCTTGTGGGATCTTCGTTCTCCAACCAGGGATTGAACCCATGCTCCCTATGGCAGAAGTACAAAAAGCCTCAATCACTGGCTCTTCAGGGAAGTCCCCGTCTGATCATTTTTTAACTTTGAATTTTAGTGGTTCCAGATCCTGCTGTACTCTCTCATTGGAAAAAAAAAAAAATACAGGATCATTTGGAGGCTGCCATTGATCTTAGAAAATCCTTCACTTTTTAGTATTTATCAAAGCACACCATTGTTCTTTTCATATTCATTTTGTAATCATTGTTAAAATTTCCATTCATGATATAAGTTTATTATAGCTGCATATTGCTTTTGTCTCTTTTATGCTTTGAGATTCTGTGTTAAATTTCATTGTAAAAAGGCTTCTTGCCAAACAGTTTTCATCTAAGATGTGGATACAGATTGGTGGGCTAGGACTCACTGGTACATTGTAATCAGTTAAAAGAGTGGAGTTGCAGCTAACTATCCAGAAATACCATTTAACCTGCTGTCTGTCCCACAGCCACAGTGAGTGACCTTCAAAATCTGAGTTTATTGTGTCTATTTTCTCATGAGAAGGGGACAGCAGAAGATGAGATGGCTAGATAGCATCACTGACTCAATCTGGGCAAACTCTGGGAGATAGTGAAGGACAGGACAGCTTGGGTGCCACAGTCCATGGGGTTGCAGAGAGTTGGACACGACTTAGCGACTCAGTAACAAACAACAAATAAACCTGACGATTCTATGTCTGTGAACATTGGGGGAAAAGCAGTTAAAAACAGCTGATTTGAGTCAGTGGCTTGCCACATTTAGTGCATTCTACCATCCAAGATAGCATATTGTGGGGAATAATTTTTGAGACTACTCCAGCACAATGGGTAAGGATAAGAGGCTTATGAAAGCTTTCTGATGGGAGAGACTGAGGGAGGAGGGAGAAACTGGGTCTTGTTCTGATGGGCAGGGCCATGCTCTATAAAGCTTAAATTCAATTTTCTGTTGATGGGCTGGGGTGTGTTCCCGCCCTGTTACTTGACCTGAAGCCAAACTATGGTGGAGGTAATGAAGATAACGGTGACCTCCTTCAAAAGGTCCCAGGCAACTACCCCACAATTGCACTCATCTCACACACTAGCAAAGTAATGCTTAAAATTCTCCAAGTCAGGCTTCAACAATATGTGAACTGAGAATTTCCAGAAGTTCAAGCTGGATTTAGAAAAGGCAGAGGAACCAGAGATCAAATTGTCAACATTCATTGGATCATCGAAAAAGCAAGAGAGTTCCAGAAAAATGTCTACTTCTGCTTTTTTGACTACGCGAAAGCCTTTGACTGTGGATCACAAAAAACTGTGGAAAATTCTTAAAAAGATGGGAATAACAGACCACCTTACCTGCCTCCTGAGAAATCTGTATGCAGGTCAAGAAGTAACAGTTATAACTGGACATGGAACAATGTACTGGTTGCAAATTGGGAAAGGGGTATGTCAAGGCTGTATATTGTCACCCTGCTTATTTAACTTATATGCAGAGTACATCATGAGAAATGCCAGCTGGATGAAGCACAAGCTGGAGTCAAGATTGCTGGGAGAAATACACAGATGACACCACCCTTATGGCTGAAGGCAAAGTAGAACTAAAGAGCTTCTTGATGAAAGTGAAAGAAGAGAGTGAAAAAGCTGGTTTAAAGCTCAACATTCAGAAAACTAAGATCATGGCATCCGGTCCCATTACTTCATGGAAAATAGATGAAGAAACAATGGAAATAGTGACAGACTTTATTTTGGGGGCTCCAGAATCACTGCAGATGGTGACTGCAGCCATGGAATTAAAAGATGATTGCTCCCTGGAAGAAAAGCTATGCCCAATCTTGACAGCATATTCAAAAGCAGAGACATTACTTTGCCAACAAAGGTCGGTCTAGTCAAAGCTATGGTTTTTCCAGTAGTCCTGTATGGATATGAGAGTTGGACTATAAAGAGAGCTGAATGCTGAAGAATTGATGCTTTTGAACTGTGGTGTTGGGGGAGCGAAGAACTGACTCATTTTAAAAGACCCTGATGCTGGGACAGATTGAAGACGGAGGAGAAGGGAATGACAGAGGATGAGATGGTTGGATGGCATTGCCAACTCGATGAACACGAGTTTGAGTAAGCTCCAGGAGTTGATGATGGACATGGAAGCCTGGCGTGCTGCAGTTCATGGGGTCGCAAAGAGTCAGACACAACTGAGGGACTGAACTGAACTAGCCTGATGCCAGTGAGCTAGATTCCTGTTTTGATGATTGTGGTTTTTTTGGTTCACAGGGATCAAAATCTCAGAACAGTAGCCATGATATTTGATCTGAAAACAAGACTGAAGACTATATTTCTTTACTTATTCCCTTTCCCATTTCAAAAGACATTTGGCCATAATTTATATAAATGTAGTATAGTATAAAAGTGAAAGCCACTCAGTCATGTTTGACTCTTTGCAACCCCATGGACTATACAGTCCATGGAATTCTCCAGGCCAGAAAATACTAGAGTGGGTAGCCTTTCCCTTCTCCAGGGGATCTTCCCAACCCAGGAATTGAACCCAGATCTCCCACATTGCAGCAGATTCTTTACCAGCTGAGCCATAAGGGAAGCCCGTCATAGAGTATAATTTTAGAATTAAGAACTGGGCAAACAAATCAATATACAGGAAAAATAATGTGACAACAGATAAAGCTAAGAAACTTAATAGCTATATATGCCAAGCATGCAATCCTGCATAAAATACCCAGGCAGGATGCTGGTGTCATCCATGTATACTTAAAGGTCACTTCATTAATAAGGCTTTATTCCCAGAGAATAGCCACAAACTATTGCCCTTAAAGAAGACAATAATTTTTTTTGACCTGACAGCTTATATGGAATGACAAACAGGTAATGTGGCAGAAAAAAAAAAGTCAATTCAATGAGGAAGTATGACAGATTGCATTGAAATTCTGCTACAATGTTATATATAGAAAAATACTCTTTTGGCTGAATCAGTAGATAATAGTATAAAAATGATTTGTCGCTTTCGCTACGTCTAAGTAGACACATGAACATACACTTGTATTACTTGAATCCAGTAAATATATATACTCTCTGTCTTTATAAAAATGTTAATTGTGTAAAGCTACTCAAATTATCCTATTTTGAGTCCATTTAATTTTCAGATAACTTTAAGGAAACATGAGTTCTAGAAAGCTATTTGGGGATCTTAAGAGGAATGCAGAGGAATTAATGTACAATTTATTTCTGGTGAATTAGAAATGCAGAACATGTTTTCCAAGGGATAGTTCCTTTTCATCAGCAACATAGGTAGACCTAGAAATTGTCATGCCCAGTGAAGTCAGAAGGAGAAATATCCTATGACATCCCTTACATGTAGAATCTAAAAAGAAATGATACAAATAAACTTATTTACAAGACAGAGACAGGCTCACAGGATTGTAGAGGATGAACTTATGGTTGCTGGGGGGAAGGATGGGGGAAGGGGTAGTTAGGTTGGGATGGACATGTACACACTGCTCTATTTAAAATGGATAACCAACAGGGACCTACCATATAGCACAGGGAACTCTGCTCAGTGTTATGTGGCAGCCTGGATGGGAGGGGAGTTTGGGGGAGAATTGATACATGTATGTTTATGGCTGAGTCCCTTTGTTGTCCACTTGAAGCTATCATAAGAGTGTTAATCAGCTATACTCCAATATAAACTAAAAATTAAAAATACAAAGTGAAAAGAAATTTAGAATTAGAACAGAAAAATGTTCTGGTCACTTAGTGTGTTGCTTTTATTTCCTGGAAGGACATTTCATGGGAGAAGGAGTATGATTCACGAAAGCCCAGGGCTGTGAGTCTGTGGTTCTCAATTTCAGTTCCCCTTCTGCTGGCACCGTTTGCAGGTTGCCCAGCCTTGGCACTCATGAATCTGCAGAGTGGAGATGAGGAGAGCCGCGCCTTCCTCTCCTCTTAGACCAGAGGAGGGAAGCATCAGGATTAGCTTGGAGAGTTCTTACGACTTCTTTGTAAACTTGGTTCTCAATGCATGGTGGTACCCCCTGAAAATTCTCTAAGATGCTCTCTAAGCAGTGTTTGACCTCATGACAATGCCCAGCACTGCATGCAGTAGATCAGATGCAATACAAAATTCTCTGTCTCTCTATTAATTGGTTTTGAGCACTACCCTAGAGAGTCTTGGCTTTTATTGCTGCCAAGTAGTGTCAATGTTGGAGAAGGCAATGGCAACCCACTCCAGTGTTCTTGCCTGGAAAATCCCAGGGACGGCGGAGCCTGGTGGGCTGCCGTCTATAGGGTCACACAGAGTCAGACACAACTGAAGCGACTTAGCAGCGGCAGCAGTGTCAGCGTGGGTCACTTCATAGAATACTTGATCAAGGGAAGGATTAACTTTCATTCTAAGCACCAAACAGTGCAGTTTTAAAAAGAAATGTATGACAAATGTATTGACCAGAGCAGACTGATGTGGGTTTTGACTTAACATTATGAAACCTTAAATGATGATAAGAATTGTATGTTTACTGTTTGGTCTAAAAAGGACTGTAGATAATAAACATTGAAGAATTAAAAGAAACATAAGGATTGCCTGGAAAGTTAGAAATAAATATATTTAAAACCTACTTCTGTAAGCAACTGAGGATTGCTGACGTGTTTATGAAATAAAATGTGAAAGGTGGGTACCATTATGTAAACAGGGAGTTGGGAAGAGGGCAAGAATGTATCCTGAGCAATAGCTATGAGCCAGGCACATCACATCCCTTATCTCTCTTCATCCCCACATCTACAGAAGTGAAATGAAGTGTTAGTCATGCCCTACTCTTTGTGACCCCATGGACCACAGCCCACCAGGCTCCTCTCTCCATGGGGTTTTCCAGGCAAGGATACTGGAGTGGGTTGCCGTTTCCTCCTCCACATCTACAGAAAATAAGTGTTAATTTTCCTACTTAGGGCTTCTCTGTGGTAAAGAATCCACCTGCCAGTGCAAGAGATGTGTGTTTAATCCGTGGATTGGAAAGTTCCCCTGGAGAAGAAAATGGCAATCCACTCCGGTATTCTTGCCTGGAGAATCCCATGGACAGAGGAGCCTGGCAGACTATAGTCCATGAGGTCGCAAAAAGTTGGACATGACTTAGTGACTGAACAACAACATTCCCACTTAAGGGATGAAGAACTGAAAGTCGAATGTAGGTAACTTGCACAATATCACAAGGAGTGTGCTTTGAAACTAGGATCCAGTCTAGCTAGTCTGACTCTTGAAACCTTTCTTTCTATTACATTTGGGAAGGAGGAGGGCATCTTTAGTCCCCAGATGGCCAGGATCCCACTCTGTGACCTGGGCAGATTATATGGCCTCACCACTGGGCTGCTAGAAACTAGGATCCAGTCTAGCTCGTCTGACTCTTGAAACCTTTCTTTCTATTACATTTGGGAAGGAGGAGGGCATCTTTAGTCCCCAGATGGCCAGGATCCCACTCTGTGACCTGGGCAGATTATATGGCCTCACCACTGGGCTGCTTAGGTGGCTCAGTGGTAAAGAATCCACCTGTCAGTTCAGGAGATGTGGATTCGATCCCTGGGTTGGGAAGTTCTCCTGAAGAAGAAATGAAAACCCACTCCAATATTCTTGTCTGTGAAATCCCATAGACAGAGGAGCCTGATGGGCTACAGTCCGTGGGGTTGCCAAGAGTCAGACACAACTTAGCATCTAAACAACAATAACACTCCTCCCCTCTGGGGTGAAGGGGAGCTCCAGAATGCTCTCTGGCTCTGATTTCGGTCAAGGTAGTAGAAGAAAAAACAGGTTTAGAATTGATGCTCACTTATGACTGGCTGGTACCATGGCAACCGTGGTGATAACCCAGCAGGTCCCTAACCCCATAGTGTGCTCATTTGTAGAATGCAGATACACTAGCCTGTGTTCCTGCTGCAGGCTTTTGTGACCATGGGATAAAACAGTGATGTGGAGGTGTTCTGTCCTCTTAAGGCACTTCTCAGGTGGAGAGTATCACTGATCCGGCACTCACAGCCCCACTGAAAGATACGATGAGTGAAAATATCTGTAGAAAAACAGATGTGCAAACCTTACCTTTATAGGATGCAGTTTATGAAACCATTGTGTGTCCCCCGGAGTGTTTATACTCTTCACTCACCAGAGTAAAACAAAACTTGACTCTCAGTAGTTTTGAGTATTATTAATGATTCAAACTGTTATAATTCAGAAAAAAAAAAAA
Organism: Cephalophus harveyi; assembly: GCA_006410635.1. Taxonomy (NCBI): domain Eukaryota; kingdom Metazoa; phylum Chordata; class Mammalia; order Artiodactyla; family Bovidae; genus Cephalophus; species Cephalophus harveyi. The sequence goes on from SJYT01049324.1 coordinate 81,913, forward strand.
ATAGAGCCTTAATAGCTTTTAGAAGTAGCAATAAGCTATTTTGAAGTATACACAAAGTGTGAAATTTTCTCTAAAAGGAGCTGAGAAGTTTGCTGAAATGACAGGTTAGAGGACGTGGCAGGAAAACAAGTCAGTTTTCACTAGATTATGACTTTTATTCATATCCTAATTAGCAGAATGTGTAGGTGTAAGTTTCACACTTTAGAAGAAAGTGACTTGTAGAGAATCCCATTTGCCTGGCTGTTTACTTAATTTTGAAAGTTAATATGTAAAGTTGAAATGTTCTGAAACAAAAACGCAAAAGGAGATGAAAGCAATTTCATTTAAAACGAAACTGAAAAGCAGGTATGAAGGCAAAGGGAACATGATATGTGTTTGATACAAGAGTGTGGAAATGGTTTCTACTTATCCCGTGCAGAACCGTCCTTCATAGACTTGCTGTTAACAGTCACTGGGAATCCTGCAGTATTACTACACTGAAGATTTGCTCTAAAATGAATCTGCTTTCAAATGCATTTAAAATCTGGGTGTATTTGTCATCTTCTATAGGCCATCATTTTGTCTCTTCATTGATTTCCTGAGTGACAAAAAAAATATGGAGAAAGGAACCAAAAAAGACCCTCATAAAACAATAACAAATTTAAGTTGGACTAGAATTACCTGCTCAAATTTAGTAACTTTGAAACCCAAGGTTTGAAATAAGTTATGTTTGAGTTCTTTAAGAAAATAAGATCATCTGGGCATTTGCCAAATTTAGTATGGTGATGATTTTACAAGGGGAAGGTATTAAAGATAAACCTGTAGATAAATGACAAACTAAATTTGCATATTAAGAGTACATTAAATAAGGAAAGATTTAGTCAGAGAAGAGAGTCTTATTCAGCAAGGAGACTTAACAAAAGAACCCCAAGAGATTTAGTCAGTAATTATTTTTTTTAAATAAAATATAGGCAGGCTAATATGGGAAGGATTAGCACATTCCACAATATGGGAAGGATTAGCACATTAGGTGACATCCTCTCAAACTTTGAGATTATTTTTCTCCAGTTTCTTCTTGCTCTCACTGTCCTTTTTTCTTTGACTTTTTTTTTTTTTTTCCAATTTTCAAATGTTAGGCTACCTCCACATCTAGCAGACTAGAAGATTTGTCACAGTAATCATGATGACTCTTGTAACAAAATTACTGTGATGCACTTTATTTTTATATTTATTGGTTAAAAACAAAACATTTCAATGAATGGCGTTCTGGTCAAATCATTGTTTCCTTTAGAACAGAAATGTTTCTTCTAGTGTGTAGTGCGTGCATTCTGGAGCCAAACGCTTGGGTTCCAATCCTAGAAGTGTATTGGCACTAAGATCTTGGCAAGTTACTTAATTTCTCTAGGTGGCAGTGTATTTTTTTCATCTTTAAAACATGTAAAGTAACAAATCTTGTAGTGGTTGAGTGGATTAAATAAAACATTGCTTGTAACATGCTCAGCAGGGAGCCTGGCAAATAGTGAGTGCTCAAGAAATGTTCCTTTGAAAAAATAATTTCCTTATTATTCAATCGGTAGTTGGATAAACTGTCTATTAAGCACTGTCTTTTCCCTAACTCCATGACCTGGGACAAGCTATATAATACTTGTTTCTGTTTCATAATCCAGTAAATGAACCAAGACGATCACCTGCTTGTCCAGGAATGAGACATAAAAAGTACAACAGGACCAGGCAATAGTAGGTGCTCAATAAATTAGTTGTTACAGATGATGTAATGCAAGTTCCTCCCAACAGAATATTTTGAATCTTTTGAATATGTGTAAGAAAATTATTAAGAATATACACAAGCATAAGTAAAAAAAAAAAAAAATACATAGTTTGACAATATAATATGTCCTGTCTGTCTGGAGGAGGCAAGACAGAAAAATCACTCCTGCCTGAGGTGATCAAGGAGGGCTTCAAGGAAGAGGTAGAGCTTATTCTGTGCTCTGAAAGATAGCTAGAGTTTAAATGTCGGAGGAAAAGACAAAGGTATTTCCAATAAGTGAAATAGGTTAAGTCTAGTAACAACAACAAAAAAATAGAAGCCTAGATTGGAAAGTTCTTATAGAAAGTCATGTGAAATAGTACTGGTGGATGAGGGCCAGAACGTCAGGGTCTTTAATGTGATGGTAAGGAGTTAGGGCTTTATACTATAGACATCAGGGACCTCTTTGATGGTTATGGGACTGAGGGTTTAGAAAAGTTGCCTTTTTAGTTGCTGATAATAGAATCCACCCTAACAATTTTTGGTGAAAGAAAGTTATTAAATAATATTAAATAATATGCCAATAGAACAACCAGAGGACACTTCTAGCAAAATACCTCTGATACCCCCTACCCACCCTTTGCACCCCTGAACAGACCTGGATACCGGGATCTCCTCTCAGCTCCCCCAGAAGGATGTCTGCCTCTGCCGTCAACCTTGTTGGGAGACCACCTTTCTACCCATGGCTGCTTTCCCCAGTTGCTCACGTCTACCATGTTAGGGCTTTGTAGAAGCAGCTCACACATGGAAATGCATAATACATATCTCTCGGAAATGTAGTGTTTCAGTTTCTCTTCTTTAGAAAATCAGAAACAAAGAGGCTGGAATGATGCTGAATGAACAAACTTCCATATCTGCCCAAATCGCTTATCTCTTAGGATGTCATGTGGATTGGCAGCGACAGAGATTGATGCATGACATTCAGTGGGTATGAGTGTGTCAAGTGTAGGGTTATCACTGCCTCATTAAAGGGGTTTCAAGAGCATAGAAAATAAAGGTGAATTCAATTTAGTCATTCAGTCGTGTCCGACTCTTTGTGACGCTATGAACTGCAACACGCCAGGCCTCCCTGGCCATCACCAACTTCCAGAGTCCACCCAAACCCATGTCCATTGAGTCGGTGATGCCATCCAACCATCTCATCCTCTTTCGTCCACTTCTCCTCCTGCTCTCAGTCTTTCCCAGCATCAGTCAGTCAGTCAGTAAGTTCAGTCACTCAGTCGTGTCTGACTCTTTGCGACCCAATGAATCGCAGCATGCCAGGCCTGCCTGTCCATCACCAACTCCTAGAGTTTATTCAAACTCATGTCCATCGACTCGGTGATGCCATCTCATCCTCTGTCGTCCCCTTCTCCTCCTGCCCACAACCCCTCCCAGCATCAGAGTCTTTTCCAATGAGTCAACTCTTTGCATCAGGTGGCCAAAGTATTGGAGTTTCAGCTGTAGCATCAGTCCTTCCAATGAACACCCAGGACTGATCTCCTTTAGAATGGACTGGTTGGATCTCCTTGCAGTCTAAGGGACTCTCAAGAGTCTTCTCCAACACGACAGTTCAAAAGCATCAATTCTTTGGTGCTCAGCCTTCTTCACAGTCCAGCTCTCACATCCATACATGACCACTGGAAAAGCCATAGCCTTGACAAGACCGACCTTTGTTGGCAAAGTAATGTCTCTGCTTTTGAATATGCTGTCTAGGTTGGACATAACTTTCCTACCAAGAAGTAAACGTCTTTTAATTTCATGGCTGCAGTCACCATCTGCAGTGATTTTGGAGCTCCCAAAAATAAAGTCTGACACTGTTTCCACTGTTTCCCCATCTGTTTGCCATGAAGTGATGGGACCAGATGCCATGATCTTAGTTTTCTGAAGGTTGGGCTTTAAGCCAACTTTTTCACGTTCCTCTTTCACTTTCATCAAGAGGCTTTTTAGTTCCTCTTCACTTTCTGCCATAAGAGTGGTGTCATCTGCATATCTGAGGTTATTGATATTTCTCCCTGCAATCTTGATTCCAGTTTGTGCTTCTTCCAGCCCTAAATGGAGGATAGTGTTTAACAAAAAGAAAAAGAGAAGTGCAGGTTTCAGGTCTAGTGTGAGGCAAGTGGCAGGCTGGAGTGAATTTATACTGAATTAAAACCAGTTCCAAAGTAGCGAAGGTAGGAGCCAGATCACAAAAGGTAAAAAAGAAAGTGACACTCAAGAATTAGGGTCAAGTGTTGACCACTTGTTGCAGAGGGTAAGTTGAGAAAGAAGCAGTAGAAATTGTGATTTTTTTTTTTTTACTCTCTTTTAATATAGTAGAAAGCCTGTTTTGCATTTTCTTTGGGTTCAGGAGGAAAGAAGTTACATAGGAATCTTTCTTTCCATTGCACCTTACTTTATTGTGCTTCATAGTTACTCACTTTTACAGACTGAAGGTATGTGAGAACCTGCCAGTTTTCAAATGGCATTTGCTCACTTTTGCCTGTATTGCATTTTGTTAAATCACACCATATTTCAAACTTTTTCATTATTGTTATGGTGATCTGTGATCAATGATCTTTAATGTTACCTATTGCAGAGAGATTATGACTCAAGACTTAGATGACTGCATTTTTTAGCAATAAAGTATTTTTTAATCAAGGTATGTATGTTGTGTTTTAGACACAATGCTATTACACACTTAATAGTCTATATAATGTAAACATAACTTTTATATATACTGGAAAACCAAAAAATTTGCGTCTTGCTTTATTGCAACATGAAGAACAGAATGCTGCTGCTGCTGCTGCTAAGTCGCTTCAGTCGTGTCCAACTCTATGCGACCCCACAGATGACAGCCCATTGGGCTCCACCATCCCTGGGATTCTCCAGGCAAGAACACTGGAGTGGGTTGCCATTTCCTTCTTCAATGCATGAAAATGAAAAGTGAAAGTGAAGTCACTCAGTCGTGTCTGACTCAGCGACCCCATGGACTGCAGCCTACCAGGCTCCTCCGTCCATGGGAGTTTCCAGGCAAGAGTACTGGAGTGGGGTGCCATTGCCTTCTCCAGAAGAACAGAATGGCATAATTGAATTTAATTATGTGCAAACATATTTCCAAGTTGCATGCTTGTGGATTAATTCATGGTCAGGGTTCAAAAGGTAGGTTGTTCCATGCTCTTACGAGACTACACTGGCATTCTGCAGTAATTCACATTGGCAACATAGAAATATTCTCTTTTTTAAGTCCTTGAACTGTTATGTTGATAATGCTGTTACCTAAAAAAAAACATAATGTAATCTGTCTGTGATTTGCTTCCTGTGATGTGAATGAGTCAAACCAGGGAGCAGGTCTGTGTTTAGCATAATGATCCATGTGTGAACTGGAGACAATCTCAAGGTCCCTGCTCATCAGCACCACTCAGCATACCAAAGGCACTAAATCAGTCCGACTGCCCTGTTTTGCCCTGCCCAGACTGATGCTGCTTTCATAAACACAGCCACAATTAGGAGATGTCTTGGCAAATTAGAGCCTCTGATACCAGAACTGTAAACTGCCTCAACTCATGCTAGCCTCTTCTCTGATATGCAGTCAACACCACATTTGAATATGGATAAACTCAAAACTAAAAAGTAACTAGAGTCACCTAACCACCGCTGGGTCATGCTTCCTAATCAGCAGATAATTTGTCTAGTTAGTTTAACATTTAATTTCCAAAATATCAGTTACTCTGAGAGTCTAACAGAATGCAGTCTACTAAAGCTGTAATGAGCTGAATTTGTTTTGCTGTTTAACAGGATGTTGCAATACTCTGGTGACTTTCTACTTAAAAAATAAGCTTCTACATTTCTTCATGATGGATTTCGCTAGTTATGGACAAATTGGGAGCTGGCTGTTTTGAAATAGTCTTTATTGTTGTGTCTCAGCATTTACCGGCTTCCCTGATAGCTCAGTCAGTAAAGAATCCGCCTGCAATGCAGCAGATCCTGGTTTGATTCCTGAGTCAGGAAGATCCATTGGAAAAGGGACAGGCTATTCCACTCCAGCATTCTTAGGCTTCCCTTGTGGCTCAGCTGGTAAAGAATCCACCTGCAATGTGGGAGACCTGGGTTCTATCCCTGGGTTGGGAAGATCCCCTGGAGAAGGGAAAGGCTACCCACTCCAGTATTCTGGCATAGAGAATTCCAAGGGTTGCAAAGAGTCAGACATGACTGAGCGACTTTCACTTAGCATTTAGCCTATACCCAGTACCTAGAGACATAGCACCCTTTTAGTGGTCATTCCTGGTTTCAGGGGAAAGTGAAACACAGAGACACAAGAAAGCCCTGAGCAGACATTCCCACTGCAATGTGGGACACTCAGGGAAGATCGAGATTGTCCTGGTAGCCAAAACTTGTCTAGCCCATCATAAGCTGCACTCCAGGCATTGTTCTAAGTGAGAGGATATAAGTACACTCATTATGAAGATGGGAAAACTGAGATGTAGATATCTTATCCATAGACCAAACAACCAGTAAATAAATGCTAGAACCTCATAGTGGTTGAACCCAGGCAACCTGGACCAGAATCCATACTCAACACTGTGCCACATAATCCTGCAGTGAAATTCCTGTAATGTTCGAACTCTTTAGCCTGAAAGTTTTTCAGGGCAGGATCCAGAGTTTATGCATTTGTACATCACCAGTGTTTAGCACAAGGCCTGGCAAACTATAGAAACTAAGAAATTCTTTTAATTTGTTAATTATTCTTTTCAAATGTTGAATTGTCATTTTATCCCTTGTAAAACTAGTTGAATCATACGGCTTTCTTTCTCAAATCTCCAGGGCAGGAACACAGGAGTGAAAACATCAACTGTTTGTATTTCAATTTTATCAATTCTTTTTAAAAAAATAATAGTTGTATTTTACTGTTTTGTAACATGCAGTTTTTAGGCCTGTATCTTGTGTGGTACTGTTTAGTACATGTATGGAGTTTTTTTTCTAGGTTGATTCTTCTCATTTCTATAGTTTTTGCAGGGATGCTATGAAAACTCTTGGTTGCTTTTATTCAAAGCAAAAATAATTCTAAATAGTAAGGACGCATTTGCAAGCAGTTTCCAGACCCTGCCTGTTTTGCATAACACCTGTATTTAATCAGAGAATACAAATTTAAGCAAACCACTCTAATCATATTTTGTAAATTCAGTTTTTCTTGATTATTTAAAAGAGAGTGTGAGGATTGGTAGATTTAAGTATGAGTTAATTCTATTTAATGGCTGTTGATCCTTCCATATTTTCTAATAATTAGATTGAGGGAAAATAGTCCGTAGATTTTTTTGCCGAATTTTTAAAAGATAGTTTAACTTGTGCATATGTTCTGTCCGACTCAGTTGTGTCTGACTCTTTGCGACCCTGTGGTCTATAGCCCACCGGGTTCCTCTGTCCATGGGATTCTCCAGGCAAGAATACTGGAGCCGGTTGCTATTACTTCCCTCAGGAATCTTCCCAACCCAGAGATTGAACCCAGCATCTCCTTGCATTAGCAGGCAGATTTTTTTTTTTTTTTTTTTTTTTACCACTATGCCACCTAATTTAACTTACAGACTTCAAGAATCATGATTTCACTTTTTGACAATGGTGTGTTACTCTCATGTTTGGCCAGACCACATGGTAATTTATGTATTATGAAAGTTCAATATAAAAATGTTTTAAATATATTTATAAAATATTTTGCTTTCTGAAACAAGAACCAATTCTCCAATCCTCTGATAATGACAGAATGTCCAGCAATTCAGTTCAGTTCTAATGCTGATCACCCAGAGCTATCAAAAACCAACAGGTCAAGAGTCCTGGCCTGTGGGACTGCCCCACTTTAAGTGCCTGCCACGTATGGGGTCCCAAGGCTTCCTGGTCAACTATAAAGTTGAGGGTTCTCAAGATCCCCTGTAGGTTCAATAATTTATTAGAATGATTCACAGAGTTTGGAAAAGTGCTTTATTATATTAATATATTATAATAATAGATACAATTTAGGAACAGCGAAATGAAAGAGATGCAAAGGGTAGGGTGTTGGGGAGTGGGCTGCAAAGCTGCCACGCCCCCTCCAGGCACACCACCCTCCTTACCTGTTCTTGTGTTCAACAACCTCCATCCATGGGATTTTCCAGGCAAGAGTACTGGAGTGGGGTGCCATTGCCTTCTCCGCAACAACAACATAGCTCTCTGAATCCCATCATTTAGGGGGTATGTGGTGATTCATTATGTTGGCATGATTGCTGAAATTGTTGGCCTTTGCTGATTGAACCCAGTCGCCAGTCCCTCTCCCCTCCATTTCTGAAAGTTCTGTCTAATCACCTGCTTGGTCTTTCAAGCTAACTGGGAGCCTGACCTTACCACCTTGAACTCACTGTAGTCAAAAGTGGCTTATGAGGAATAAGAAAAGACATGTTGTCTCTTAGGAAGTTACAAGTGTTTTAGGAGCTCTGTGCCAAGCTTCTGTGGCAAAGACCAAATATTTATCTTTTCTTATACCATGCATATGTGAGCTACTATGACTGACGAGATGGGGGTTTGATCCCTGGGTCGGGAAGATCCCCTGGAGAAGGAGGTGGCAACCCACTCCAGTATTCCTGCTTTTGAAATTCCACGGACAGAGGAACCTAGTGGATAACAGTCCATAGGATTGCAAAGAGTCAGACTTGACTGAGCATATATTAAGAAATATGTATGATAAGCAATATTTTGAAATTTGATGATCATTTGAGAGTTCAGACTGTTTCAGGACTACTTATAAACAGAATTTTCCATTGCAAGCAGCATTGTTTGGTAAACATGAAACTGTAAGCAACTGAATTTTGCATTATGTTCTACTCTTGTAGCTGTTCTCCAGTTAACATTAAAAAAAAAAATAGAGTTACTTCTTTACTCATAAAATAACAAAGTGGGACATTGTTTAAGAGTATGGCATGGAGTCTGGGAGGCCTGGACTGGAGTTTCAGCTCTGGTGTGTGCCCTAGGCTAGGTTTAGCAGCACTCTCTAAGATTGGTTTTTCCTTACCACCAAGTGGGAATGATGACACCAACCAGCCCCATGGGCTGCTGTGTGGAAAAGTCTCTCCAATAAAACTCGAACCATGTACCAAATTCACAGTAAGTTCTCACTTTGAAGAAAATATTTGTGTACGTGTCACTGCTGTGTGTCAGAGACACTTCTTTTCCATTGTATCTTTCTCCTAGCTTACAGAATGATAACTTCACTTTTCTTTGGTGTAGTTGCTAAGTCGTGTCCAACTCTTGCGACCCCATGGACTGTAGCCCACCAGATTCCTCTGTCCGTGGAATTTTCCAGGCAAGGATACCGGAGTGGATTGCCATTTCCTTCTCCAGGGGATCTTCCCAACCCAGCAATCGAACCTGGGTCTTCTGCCTTGTTAGGCAGGTTCTTTACTGACTGAGCTCTGATGGAAAACACGAGTGCTTTTTTTGGTCTCATCTGGCTATTCTAGCCATTGCTCTTCCTTCATGAGAAAGCTTCTCCAACAGAAGTTGTTTTCCTTTTATCCTCATTCTTTTAACTTTTTAAATGATAAACTTTGTTTTTTACAGAAGGTTTATGTTCTTGACAAAACTGAATGAAAAGAATGGTATTCCCTTTTATTGCCTGTACCCACCACCTCCTCCACTATTCACATCCCACACCAGAGGGGTGTCCATGTATCCTCAGTTGTGTCGGACTCTTTGTGACTCCATGCATGGATTGTGGTCTACCAGGCTTCCCTGTCTGTGGAATTTTCCAGGCAAGAATACTGGAGTGGATTGCCATTTCCTACTCCAGGGGATCTTCCCCACTCAGGAATTGCAAACTCACATCTATTTTGTCTCCTGCATCTCCTGCACTGGCAGGCAGATTCTTTAACACTGAGCCACCCGGGAGACCCCACACCAGAGGGATACATTTTTGCAACAGATGAACCTACTCCGATACATCATCATCACAGAAAGTCCATAGTTTACTTTTGTTCTTGCCCTTATACATTCTATGGATGTATTGACAGATGTATATAATGATATGTATTTCCCATTGTAGCATCATGCAGAATAGTTTTACTGCCCTAAAATCTGTGCTCTGCCTGTTCATCCATTCCACCCTCCCCCTTGGCAACCACTAATCATTTTCTGTCTCCATGGTTCTGCTCTTTCTAGAATGTAGTAAAGTTGGAATCATATGCTTTGTAGCCTTTTTAGATTGGTTTCTTCCTCTTAGTAAGAGGCACTTAACGGTCATCCATGTGTTTTCACTACTTGATAGTTCATTCTTATTAGCATTGAATAATATTTCACAGTCTGGATGTACCACAGTTTACTTTATCCACTCATCTACCAAAAAGACACCTTGTTTATTTCCAGGTTTGGGTAACTGTCAATAAAGTTGTTGTAAAGAACAATGTTCAGATTTTGTTTGGATATATGCTTTTTTTTTTATTGGAATATAATTGATTTACCATGTTGTATTAGTTTCTGCTCTATAGCAAAGTGAATCAGTTATACATACACATATATCTGCTCTTCTTTTAGATTCTCTTCCCATATAGCTCATTACAGAGTATTGAGAATTCTCTGTGCTGTACAGTAGGTTCTTATTAGTTAATTATTTTATGTATAGTAGTGTGTATATGTCAATCCCAATCTCCCAATTTATTCTTCCCCTCTTCCTCCTGGTAACCGTACGTTTGTTTTCTACATCTGTGACTCTGCTTCCTTTTTTAAAATAAGTTCATGTGTGCCATTTTTTAGATTCCACTTATAAGAGATACCATCTGATAATTACCTTTCTCTGCCTGACTGACTTTACTCATTATGACAGTTTCTGAGTCCATCCATGTTGCTGCAGATTGGACCTAATTAAAAACTTTTGAACAGCAAAGGAAACCATAAACAAAACAAAAAGACAACCCTCAGAATGAGAGAGATTATTTACAAATGAAGCAAATGACAAGGGATTAATCTCCAAAGTATGCAGAGTTCATATAGCTCAATAAAAAAAAAAAAAATCACTAAAAGGCTCTAAAGAAAACACACAGATGGCCAAAAAGCACATGAAAAGATGCTCAGCACCACTAATTATCAGAGAAATGCAAATCAAAGCTACAATGAGGTATCACCTCACATAGGTCAGAATGGTCATCCTTAAAAATTCTACAGACATTAAATGCTGGAAAAGGTGTGGAGAAAAGGCAACCCTGCTACACTGTTAGTGGCAGTGCAAATTGGTACAGCCACTATGGAGAACAGTATGCTGCTGCTGCTGCTGCTGCTGCTGCTAAGTCGCTTCTGTCGTGTCCGACTCTGTGCGACCCCACAGACAGCAGCCCACCAGGCTCCCCCGTCCCTGGGATTCTCCAGGCAAGAACACTGGAGTGGGTTGCCATTTCCTTCTCCAATGCATGAAAGTGAAAAGTGAAAGTGAAGTCGCTCAGTCGTGTCCGACTCAGCGACCCCATGGACTGCAGCCCACCAGGCTCCTCCGTCCATGGGAGTTTCCAGGCAGGAGTACTGGAGTGGGATGCCATTGCCTTCTCCGGGAGAACAGTATAGTGGTTCCTTAAAAANGACCCTCAGCGACCCCATAGACTGCAGCCTTCCAGGATCCTTCGTCCATGGGATTTTCTAGGCAGGAGTACTGGAGTGGGGTGCCATTGCCTTCTCCGGTCCATCCCTACTTCTGTAATTTGTGATAACTTCTTGTCAGTCTTAATAAATGTTCATCTTTGAACCTAGCTTTTTATGATCCTAATTTGTCAACTGTCTTCTTAAATGACACCCCCACCCCCCATGCCCCACTTCCAGCCACACAGAAGCCGGATCCATCCAGTCATGGACCTGGCTTGTGTTGCCTTAAGTGAAATTCCAGTGAGTGGAGGGCTTTTGCGGTCTTATCATGGGTTAGGGCTTCCCAGGTGGCGGTAGTGGTAAAGATCCCCGCCTGCCAATGTGGGGGACATAAGAGACGAGGGTTCGATCTCTGGGTCGGGAAGATCCCCTGGAGGAGGGCGTGGCAACCCACTCCAGTGTTCTTGCCTGGAGAATCCGTGGACAGAGGAGCCTGGCGGGCTACAGTCCATAGAGTTGCGGAGTCGGACACGACGGAAGCGACTTGGCACGCACAGCTTAGGGCTCGGCAGGCGGCAGGTGAGTACTTCGTGGTTCGGGAGTGAAACCCACGTGGGAAAACAATGCAGTCTGTCAGCCTGCGTTTATTGCTGTCTGCAAAGATGTCATATATATATATATGACATATATTTATATGATGGAATATTACTCAGCCATAAAAAGGAATGAAATAGTGCCATTAAAGTGGATGAACCTAGAGATTGTTACCCCGATTTTGAAACTTTTAACACTCTAGAGCCTGAGACTCATCACTGCTGTAGTTTTACCAAGAAACTTTTCTTAGGACGGTTCCCCATTGACCATGTAATGGGCCTTCCCCAGTTCCCACTCTCATTCCTTTTAGGCAAAGTAGCTCTGTTTACTTCTCCTAGGGTCTTCTTTTATATTAGTTTTCCTCTTATCTTACTGGCTTCTCCTTCTAATTCCTTGATTGTTCTTTGCCTCTCGCCCTCAACCATAAATTATCTCAGAGTCAGCGCCTCTTAACTCTCCTGCGTTGGTAGTTTTCCTTTAGAAATCTCACCCGCTTTCTCAGCTAGTTTTCTGCTCTGTTTATGAAAATCAAGTCCAGTGCCTGCAAGTCTGCCTTCCAGCTGCCTAAAATTAGAACCATGTTTTCTACCGTTCTTTTAGTCTCTCTTGAGTCTTCCCTTTACCTTCCTTTATTCACTATCAACAGATCCTGCAGACACTTCTTATCTCATCAATTCCTTTCTCCCTATTCCCTCTGGACCTCTTTGGATTTGACTTTTTCTCCCTTTGTATCCATATTGATGCAGTATCATCAAGATTGTCTGAGTGTTAGTCATCTGCACGCCACTGGCAGATAAATTCTTAATGTGATACCATTTCTCCTGTGGAATGAAATCGTCCATCAGCTTTGCACTTTCTAAGGAGAATTCCAAAACGTCTATCACCAGTCATCAAAGACATTCCACCTTCTGAGCTGCACCCCGTTGCATGAACTACTTCTGACCAAGGTAACTGCATGCTCTGCTCATCTTTCCCACCTCTTTCTCCTTGCTTCTTTTTTATCCTCACTTGCATGCCTGAGGGCTTCATCGTGCTACTCAGGAGATGTAGCCTGGGCAACCCAGCACCATCCCATATCCATTTCTTAAAGTAGTATTTCCTCTCTTCTAACTTCTTAAAGTAATCAATATTTCCATTATTCCATCATCTACTGTCTTGTGACAGCTCTCCTATTTGGAGAATTGACATTTTTTATTTTGTATTATTATTTCTGAGGTTCTTGTATACTTACGCAGTTGCACTAAAAATAGTCTGTTTTCAAGGTCAGAGGCCGTATCTTGGATTACTGTATTATCACGTAAATTGGTTGGCAAGTGCATAGCGCCTAATACACTTTAACGAGTTCTTTCCTCTTTATCTTTTTCAATCACAGTCATGGTCCGGAACAACAGTGTTGCAGTCTGTATCGAATTCAGAAATAACCAAAATAACAAAACTAGCTGCACTTGAGCTCGCCTATTTTGTTAATGGAATACTAGCCCATAGGTGTCTCTGTGGAAAAACTCTGTAGTCTCTTGGGCCAGTGCTACATGAAGCAGTGGAAAGAGAGTATCAATACCAGTGGCTGATGGTGGGAGAGGAGGTAGTGGTGAATGTGAATGCAATTAGTGTAAATGATGGTGTTCAGCTGTAGAAGACCTGGTTCTTTTGGCATGGCTTATATGGTGGGTGCATTGCTCTCTGTCCAATTTTGTTGGTAAGTGAGTGTGTGATATTTCATATATTTCTTGACAGTCTCCACAGTACTTTTCACGCTGTGGGTAATGATGGATGTGTTTGGCACCTCTTGGGCTCCGAGCCACGTTCTAAAATAAAGTGTCTCTGGATAAGCCAGTAAGTCATTTCCTGGTTCCTTTCCCTTAAAGTCCTCCAAGTTTGTTGGCCGTCAGTTTTGGCAGTGAAAGAACGGCCTCTACAGCTGTCTGCCAATCAGCCTGCTCTCCGATTCAGTGCTGAGTTATCTCTTGGGTACCATTCCTTTTGATTTATTTACTGTTTGCTTAAAGTAAAGCAAATCGGGCTTTGTACACACACATACAAATCCATAAATCCATTTCTTTTAAATGCATTAAAATTGAGATAACAGTTATATTTAATTACCAAGTTGAAGTTTTTCTAGCATTTGAAATTTTATTGCAAGTGAAATGTAAAGCTACATTTTCTCTTCGTGATAGCTTATCATCTTTAGGGTCTACTTGATACCATTTTCATTATGCCCGTGAACCAAACGATGTAAAATTTTGTCTTACTCAAAGGAAAAACAGTGCAGCCCAGTGAGCTATAACACCTTCTTGAGAGAGTGCTGAGTTGTAATAGATCCAATTTGGGGTGACAAAATGCCCACATTACATACTTTAACTTTGCCTCTTTTTTCCAGCCTAAATGAGGCATCTAAGAATTAAAGCAGCCAGAGGCAGTAAAAGCGTTTGAAGTAATTCTTCAACTACTTACTCCTCTTTCTCGACAGAGCACACCAAATAAAAGGCATTGGCAGTGTGACTAATAGAATAACTACCAATCAGAATGCCTGTCAATTCATGAAATTCCTCTAGCGCCATCCACACTGATGACTGAGTCGAAGCATTTCAGTTCACATATTAAAAAGATGGGAACCTTAATGCACCATATACTGAGTGCTGAAAAATAATATGTCAGACTTATAAACATGGAAAATGAAGTGAAAAATTGAACCAATTACCAGGGTAGCTCAGCTCAGAGCAGCAAGGTGGAATCTCTATTACCTGGATAAGTGTCAGTTCTACAGTATAGGTTGTTGATCTGTAGTCATGACCTAAATTTCTTCCCCCAATCTCATCACAGCTTTATTTTTATTAACCTTTTAAAAATGACTTCATTTTATTTTCTTCTACTCCTTTCTTCCTACCACTTTTCAACCTACCTGTTACTAGTAATTCTCTACCCAGTGCATGAAAACTATGATGGTAAAAGCAGTAGAAGTATTGATTGATGAGTTTAATTACCCCCAAAAAAAGCCATGTGAGAGTGTACACAGAGATATAGACTTTATATAAATTCATAAAATGACTGCTATAGATAATAACAAACTGTTGAAAAGCATGAAATGAAACAAGGAAAAAGGAGTTCTTAGAAGACTTGTATTGCTTATATTCTTACCCCAGTAAAGGAATAGCATTTTAGAAATGGCTTATTTTAAAATAATTTTAATTTTTTAAAAATTTAATATTTAAAAGTTGCAAAAATACTGTAGAGAATCCATTCGACCTCTCTGTGGTTTCTATCTTACCTAAACCATAGTGCAGTGTAACAAACCAAAAAAATTATTATTGGTTTAACAATATTAACTGAACTGTAGGCTTCATTTGAAATTCAGCAGGTACTCTTGCCTGGTAAGTCCCACGGATAGAGGAGCCTGTGGGCTGCAGTCCATGGGGTCGCGAAGAGTCGGACACGGCTGAGCGACTTCACTTTCACTTTTCACTTTCATGCATTGGAGAAGGAAATGGCAACCCACTCCAGTGTTCTTGCCTGGAGACTCCCAGGGATGGCGGAGCGTGGTGGTCTGCTGTCTATGGGGTTGCACAGAGTCGGACACAACTGAAGCGACTTAGCAGCAGCAGGCTTCATTTGAAATTCAGCAGTCTCTCCACAAGGTCCAGTGATTTTCCACAAATTTCTCCAGCGATGAAGAAGTGATAGAAACATCTGCTTTGGCTTCTTGGCCCTGGATGGGGCCTAGGCTCACATTGTGCTGGGCACAGGCTCACACAGGGTCCAGAGAGCCCATCTCATGTGGGGTCAAAGGAGACAAGACCCAGAGCACATTTATTTTCTTTCACTGTCTCTTCTGCTTTGCTTTTTGTCATGTATATGCATGCCTGCTAAGTCACTTCAGTCATGTCCGACTCTTTGTGACCCTATGGACTGTAACCTTCTAGGCTCCTCTGTCCTTGGCGATTTTCCATGCAAGAATACTGGTGTGGGTTGCCATTTCCTCCTCCAGGGGATCTTCCTGACTCAGGGATTGAAACCACAACTCTTATGTCTCCTGCGTTGACAGGCAGGTTCTTTACCACTAGCACCACTTGGAAAGCCCCTATCATATATATTAAGTATATAGACAGGAACCCACGTGTGTCTCACACCATCTCTGACCCTGTTGGCACAGGTGATTCATAGAAAAGGCTGGAGCTGTTTCCCACAGAACAGTATATGTGCCTGTCCAGGACTCTGAAAGGCTGTTGATGTTCAGATGCTAAATTGTATCCAACTCTTCCCAATCCCATGGACTTCAGCACACCATGTTTCCCTGCCCTTCACTATCTCCTGGAGTTTACTCAAACTCATGTCCATTGAGTCAGTGATGCCTTCCAACCACCTCAATCCTCTGTTGCCCCTTCTCTTCTCACCCTCAATCTTTCCCAGCATCAGGATCTTTTCCAACGAATTGGCTCTTCCCATTATGTGGCCAAAGTATTGAAGCTTCAGCTTTAGGATCAGTCCTTCCAATGGATATTCAGGACTGATTTCCTTTAGGATTGACTGGTTTGATCTCCTTGATGTACAAGGGACTCTCAAAAGTCTTCTCCAGCACCTTCACCTTCATATATAAATAGTAAATGCATATTAAATATGAAAATAAATGCATATTAATCTAAATATGTGTAAGATTATTATGTTCATTTCCTTATTTATCTTTCCAGATTATTGAAAGAACAAAACTCATGGAAAATCAAAAAGCTACTATTACTACTTCTCATCATCTCCTATTTGTAGAGCAACATTTAATTGTACCAGATGGAGGGTCTGATACAAGGCATATAGTGGAGAGCTAAGGAGAAAATCGTTTCTGCTTCTCATTGAGTAATTGCATGCATGTATGAACACAAGCCTGAGAAGAAGGACAGTTGCAGAGTGGTGGGTCTATAGCGTGTATGTAGTGCAGATTGGTGAGTCAGGGAAAGTGATGAGCTCTCTGAGCTGAGAATGAGTCAAGAGTTCTAGATGAAGAAGCAGAGGGCCTGTTGGGATCCTATAGAAAAGGAACAACATGACCAAAGGCACCAAAACTGTGAAAGGGGACGAGGGTGGGAGGATCACAGAAAGCAGTGGTCGGGGGGATATTGTTGGAAAGTGAAGCCAAAGAGGTAGGCGGGAACCCAATTGTAGGCATTTAGGCCTTGTTGAAATTTGGGTCTATTTCAAGACCAATGAAAAGCCTCTAAAGGGATGATGGAGCAGGAGAAAACAGGTTTGCTTTTTAAAAATATCACCATGGTGCTAGGGAAAAACATGGTTTGAGGAGGAGGTGGTTGAGAAAGTAGTGATGGCAGGAGAGAGGAGTGGGTTACAACAGGTTAGTGGCTGTGAGAATGCTGAGTGGACAGGATGGAGCAGACGGGCTGGATGTGGGAAGACAGACTCAGCCAGGATGGCTACTCGGCTGCCGTGTGGTTTACACTATTGGTGTTGGTGCCATTTGCTGCCCAAGGTAGTACTGAAGGAGAAACAGATTGTTTTTTTTTTTTTTTGACATGCAAGAAAGGGTAGAGATGACTAAGGCTCTTAATGTTGGTCATGAGATCCCATGAGCCTAGGTCATGAAAGTTCAGCTTTCTCTCCACATATGGGGAATCTCCACGGTTCCCTGTTATTATATCACTTCCTATCCTCCAAGCCTGCCAACCCTCGACTCCCTGCACAATTTGTAGTTTGGCTGTGACTGTTTCCACCCTTCTGAGCCTCTTCATATCTTTAGATGCCCCTTTCCTCTTCCATAGCTGAGAAACTTCTCCTTTAAAATGTACCTTATATATAATCCAAAGAAAACATCTGTGTCTGCTCCAAAGCTTAATTCCAGTGCCCTTGCTATTTGCTTCCATGGGCAGTTATCACACTGCATCCTGATGGCCAATCATTTGAACTCATGACCTGCTGTAGGCTTCCTGACATCAGGAATCATGTCTTAGTGCTGTCGTTGTTGTTCATTTGGCCAAGTTGTGTCCAACTCTTTGCAACCCCATGAACTGCAGCATGCCATGCTTTCCTGCCCTTCGCCATCCCCCGAGTTTGCTCAGACTCATGTCCATTGAGTCAGTGATGCCATCCAGCTGTCTTATCAGACTCTCTCACCGACTTCTCCTCCTGCCCTCTATCTTTCCCAGCATCATGGTGTTTTCCAGTGAGTTGGCACTTCACATGAGGTGGCCAGAGTATTGGAGCTTCAGCTTCAGCATCAGTCCTTCCAATGAATATTCAAGGTTGATTTCCTTCAGGATTGACTGGTTTGATCTCTTTGCTGTTCAAGGAACTCTCAAGAGTCTTCTCCAACACCACAATTTAAAAGCGTCAGTTCTTCAGTGCTCAGCTTTCTTTATGGTCCAACTCTCACATCCATACATGACTCCTGGAAAAAAAAAACATAGCTTTGACTAGATGGACCTTTGTTGGCAAAATAATATATCTGCTTTTTAATACACTGTCTAGTTTCATCATTGCTTAATAGATGTATAATGTCTTACTAGATGTGTAATGACAGCCTCTATCATAGCACAGCTCACTGTACGTGCGAGCCTAGAACAGTGGCATAATAGATGTTCAAGTAATATTTGAATTCATGAGTAAATAATAGGTATGCAATAAATATTGCTTAAACATTAACATGATATATACAAGGCTTTGCCCAGTAGAGGAAAGATTGATACTGTTCTACAACTGACTATCCCAGTTACTAATTCCTTTTCCAGACATTTATTTATTGATCTGTGTTCTACACCTGTCTTAATAATCTAGTTCATGTCTCCGTAATTTTTCTAAAAATTCCCCAGGCATATCTTTTCATTCACTTCACAACTTCAATTCATACTTCTCTTCTTGGAGTATCTTCCTACCATCATTCCCTTTAAACATATATATATACACACACGTGTGTGTGTGTGTGTGTGTGTGTGTGTGTATTTGCTTTTGGCTGCACTGGATCTTCATTGCTGCACTCAGGTTTTTTCTGTAGTTGTGGCAAGCAGGAACTGCTTTCTAGTTGAGGTGCATGGCATCTCCTTGTAGTGGCTTACTTGCTGCCAAGCACGGGCTCTAAGTGCAAAGGCTTCAGTAGTTGCAGCTGCCGGATCAGTGGTTGTGGCTCAAGGACTCGAGAGCCACGGGTCAGTAGTTGTGGCGCATGGGCTTAGTTGCCATGCTGCGTGTGGGATCTTCCCAAAGCAGAGATTGAACCCCTGTCCCCTGCATTGGCAGATGGATCCTCAACCTTTGTACCACCAGGGAAGCCCTCATTCACTTTTTTTTTTTTGAAGATTTTTATTTTTCTTAATGTGGACCATTTGTAAAGCCTTTATTGAATTTGCTACAGTATTGCTTCTGTTTTGTGTTTTGATTTTCTGGCCATGAGACACATGGGATCTTAGCTCCCTGACCAAGGATTGAACCCCTACCTCCTGCATTGGAAGGCAAAGAATTAATCATTGGACCACCAGGGAAGTCCCTGCAATCATCCACTTCTAGTGATGAAATTTTTGCTTTTCCTTCATGCCTAGCCTAAAGGTCTTCTCCCCAAAAACTTCTCTGTTATTTTATAGTTGGAATTAATTTTAACCTCTTCTTCACTCCAATAAAACTTAAAATCCCTAAGTTATGATACTTGCTAATTAATGATACTTAATAAATACTCATAAATTAATACTAATTTATGATAATTGCTACCTATTTATTTCAACCAGATTGTAAACAGCCTGAAGGCAAAGATTCCCTCTTCTCCACAACACTTCAGTAGATAGTAGCTGTTAAGGAAACTGTATTGAATTTAGTTAATATTAATTATTGAAACTCTTGGAGAAGGAAATGACAGCCCACTCCACTCTTGCCTGGAGCATTCCATGGACAGAGGAGCCTGGTGGGTTACAGTCCACGGGGTCACAAAGAGTTGGCCATGACTGAGCGACTGAGCACATTGAAGCTCTAGGTGCTCTGGAGGGGTTCAGCAAAATAGCTCAGATGTCTAATCTAAAATATTTTATCCTTTTTCCACATCTCACTGCTTCAGTTCAGTCGCTCAGTCATGTCCGACTCTTTGCGACCCCATGAATCGCAGCACTCCAGGCCTCCTTGTTCATCACCATCTCCCGGAGTTCACACAGACTCACGTCCATCGAGTCCGTGATGCCATCCAGCCATCTCATCCTCGGTTATCCCCTTCTCCTCCTGCCCCCAATCCCTCCCAGCATCAGAGTCTTTTCCAATGAGTCAACTCTTCGCATGAGGTGGCCAAAGTACTGGAGTTTCAGCTTTAGCGTCATTCCTTCCAAAGAAATCCCAGGGCTGATCTCCTTCAGAATGAACTGGTTAGATGATCTTGCAGTCCAAGGCACTCTCAAGAGTCTTCTCCAACACCACAGTTCAAAAGCATCAATTCTTTGGTGCTCAGCCTTCTTCACAGTCCAACTCTCACATCCATACATGACCACTGGAAAAACCATAGCCTTGACTAGACGGACCTTAGTCGGCAAAGTAATGTCTCTGCTTTTGAAAATGCTATCTAGGTTGGACATAACTTTTCTTCCAAGGAGTAAGCGTCTTTTAATTTCATGGCTGCAGTCACCATCTGCAGTGATTTTGGAGCCCCCAAAAGTAAAGTCTGACACTGTTTCCACTGTTTCCCCATCTATTTCCCATGAAGTGATGGGACCAGATACCATGATCTAAATAAGCAGGGTGACGATATACAGCCTTGACATACTCCTTTTCCTATTTGAACCAGTCTGTTGTTCCATGTCCAGTTCTAACTGTTGCTTCCTGACCTGCATACAGATTTCTCAAGAGGCAGGTTAGGTGGTCTGGTATTGTATGCCTACTGTGTGTAGTATACATTGTGCTAAGCTCTGGGCATGCAGTGGTGACTTAGGCAGACATAGCCGTTGCCATGGGGCTTCTTTGGTGTCTCAGTGGTAAATAACCCTCCTGCCACTGCATGAGACATGGGTTCGATCTCTGGATTGGGAAGATGCCCTGGAGGAGGAAATGGCAACTCACTCCAGTATTCTTGCCTGGGAAATCCCATAGTCAGAGGAGACTACAGTCCATAGGGTTGCAAAGAGTTGGACACAACTGAGCACACACACAGCCATTGCCATCTGTCCTAATAGTTCTGGTCTAGTAGGGAAATGGGGCTCACACTCCAGCAGTTATTTATTGGACACCTACTGCATGGCAGGTAAAGGAGTTATGACAATGAGTGAAAAGAGAAAAGCCCCCTTGTCCTCTTAGAGCACATCATCCACTTGGAGAGACAGACAACATAAAATAAACATATCAACAAATGTAATCTTTAGTCAATGTGTGCTAAGTACCCCGAGGCTATCAGAACTTCCAGCAAGTTGACCTAGACCTAAAGGTTGGGGCCAGCTTCTTAGAGTTGAGCATTCACTATTGAGGGCAAAAGGGAAGGAGGAGAATCTTCAGTGTCACTATTAAAGTGTGGGGTTTTTTTTTTATATGGATCATTTTAAAAATCTTTATTGTATTTGTTACAATATTGTTTCTGTTTTATGTTATTGTTTTTATGGCCTGAGGCATGTGGGATCTTAGCTTCCTGACCAGGGATCAAATGTACACTCCCTGTATTGGAAAGCGAAGTCTTAACCACTGGACTGTCAGGGAAGTCCTGATACACTGTATTTTTAATAAAATTTTTACTATTAAAATTAACAGTGAAGAAATGATTATGTTAATTCTGTATGATATTTAAATTCAGCCTACTCTTCCCTTGTGGCTTAGCTGATAAAGACTCCGCCTGTAGTGCAGGAGAACTGGGTTCAATCCCTGGACTGGGAAGATGTCCTGGAGAAGGGACCAGCTACCCACTCCAGTATTCTGGCCTGGAGAATCCCATGGACTGTACAGTCTGTGAGGTCTCAAAGAGTCAGACACAACTGAGCAACTTTCACTTTCACTTCTAAAAATAACATCAGTAGCTCTGCACAGAGGGAAAATTAAATATAATGAGGGGAAAAAGAACTTTTAGATAATATATGACATTCCTAATGATCATCTTATCATTGACTTGATGAAAACTAAGAACAGAAAGGGCCTACTTAGTTTAAATACTGGAGTCATGCTCCTGCTTTTATTTGGTCAAAAGTAGTGTGTGTGTGTGTGTGTGTGTGTGTGTGTGTGTATAATATATTATGATGAAATCATCCTGAGTAACCTGAACAGTCATGAGAACTTGTATTCATTGTAACTTCATGTAAATAAACAAGAATAACAAGAATTACTTTAAAATGATCTTTCCTGTGATTCTACATAGGAAAATTCTGTACTTAGAAATAATTGTAGAGATATTTCTAGATTAATCTTTTCTTCCACAGATGTAGCAAACTGAGTTGTTAAAGTGTGTATTTTTTCAAATAATTGCATCAATTTATGGAAGAAAGTACAGGCTCTTAATTACATAACAGGAGAAAAGTGCTGTGCACCTGAAACTGTGACAACATTGTTAATCATCTATAATCCAATATAAAATTTAAAAGTTTAAAAAAGGATAAAAGTGAATTTAAGAAGAGAAAATATGTGTATATAATAATTTCTCTGGATCTTGTAATGAAAATCTCTAATCTTACTAGATAAGCAATTCCCACAATAAGTAATCTTGGGTCTCTGAAATAATTTATTCTGATTTTTCTCAGTATTAAGTAGCCTCAGATTTAAGTAACATATAGGGCATGAGAGCATGAATGACTCAAGTACTATTTCAGGATTGCTACTGGGTGAATGAAGCTGCCATTTTTGAGCCTGGGAAGGTATGGAAAGGAATATTTTTTTTTTAAGGGTAAAGTTGGTTGGGGTTCAAAAAACCTGTCTGGCACTGCTTTGGGGACAGGACTAGAGATCGAAATCCTGGAGATATTGTTGTATGGATGGTAACTAGGGCCTAGAGATGGATGAGATGATCAAGGGTATGAGGGGGCTATTTTGGAGACTCCTTCGTCTAGGGAGTGAGTTGAAACAGTGTATAGAAAAATCATGAGAAAATGATCCCCAGACCATGCTGACATTTAGAGTTCAGAAGAATGGGAGGAAGAGACTCAGGCAAAGGGAAAAAAAAGACGAGGAGGAAGAAGACTGGAAAAATGTCACTGATGCTGAGTAGGGTCAAGGATGGAGTAATCAGTTAGGTGAGTCACTGTGGAGAGTTTGAGAAGACGAGAACTGAGACTGACCCATTAGATCTGAAAACATGGAGGCCATTGATGACCGTAACAAAGGTGGTTTCATCAGACACCTGTGGTCACAAACTGAATGGGATTGGGTTCTCAGGAAAATGGGAAGCGAGGAACCGGATTCCTTTACCATCTCCAGCTGACACACTGTGGGGAAGTGACCAAGATGGCGCCAGTCAAGCTCTCTCACCCCGTGTTCTGTAAACAGTGACTTTGCAGGGCTGTGAAACTGCTGAGGCCGCTTACACCACTGTGCATGCACATCACGAGGTCCTCGCTTGGTCACGGACTGTTTTGTGCGGTGTGCTGGTACGAGCTTCATCATGGAAGCCCTGGCTGCTGCTGCATAGGGGATCCACTGAAGCAACATCATGGTTATGTTACATGAAGCTATGTCATGGCTACTGCGTCAGCCAGGAGAGAATAAATGTGTCTTCAGTTCATTATGGCTGCTCGTGTCTGCTTCCAGCCTCTTAGCTCACGCCTTGCTACCCTGGGTTCAGGAAACAGTGCAGATAGTGTGAACAGCGAGACAGTTGGTGCCGTGAGCAGGATCAGCTGAACTCATGTGTTGTACATTATATATTTAAATGGCAACACTAATAACAAGAAATTTTCGCAAAGAGTTAAAGGGAGAACAAAGTATATGACTGTGAAGCTATTTCTGATGAGTCCCTGAAAGCTTAATATTTAGCTTGGTGCCAGTTTTAGGCCAGGAAGACCATCTACTTATACTGCAGAATGTTCAGTTGAGCTTAAATAAATGCTGAGGTTCATTAAGGCCCCTGGTGCTAATTCACTTTATTTTAGCCTGGAGGGTAGAGGGGAGGGAATATATGTGAGCTCCCAAGAATTGAATGATAATCTGGAGGAAGACAGGTCATTCACACGTGTGTCCAAGTTCTGATTTTGTTTTTTTCCCCTGCAACTCCAGCAAGTTAACTAACTCTTCTAAACCTTTTATTTTCTCAAAGGTGAAATGTGGATATTAATGATGAGGAGAAAGTAAGATAATGTGACTAAAGTAAATAATTAACACGGTCTGCACCTAGTAAGGGCTTAGTAAGTGAGAATGACTTTGTATGCTATGGTTACTGACTTAAAACTACAGAAGATTTGTCTTCTAATAGGACTTCCCAGTTAGTGGTAAAGAACACACCTGCCAGTGTAGGAGATGTGAGAGAGATGGGTTTGATCCCTGAGTCAGGAAGATCCCCTGGAGGAGGGCATGGCAACCCACTTCAGTATTCTTGCCTGGAGAATCCCATGGACAGAGGAGCCTAGTGGGCTGCTGTCCATAAAGAACAGACAAAATGAGATTCCAAAGAGGAAGCCATACCTTAGAAAGCACAGTATTTGGTTCATGTCACTCTATAGGTGTTTATTTCTCTTTATTTCCTTGCCTTGAGGGAAGTGATACAAGTGTAGTAATCAAGACTGTGGGCTTGTAGAGCACATTTATCTCAGTCCTGTGGAATTAACTGGATATTCCAGTTCCATCTTCATATCCTTTGCAGTTTAGTCTCAGCACTACTAGTGATAATAGCTAACATGTATGGACTGCTATCTGGGTAGTTAGCACTGTTCTGAACACTTTAACATTATTAACTACTTAAATCTCACAGAGCTAGAAGGTGGCTACTATCATTGCCCCCACTCATGCAGATGAGAAGACAGAAAGGCAGACAGGTTAAGTACCTTACCCTAAGATAACACCTTTGGTGAATGGTGGAGTTGGAATTCAATCCCAGGCACTTACATAGTTTGCTCTCTCTAGCACTTCATTTCAATTCCACTGGGGGCCTTAAGATTGGACGTAAGTTGTCACAGCTTTTCTGCCTTGGGGATCAGGGTTTCACACCCCCCCTGCCAGCCACCAGCCATTCAGGTAAGTTCAGCAAAATATTGAAAAACAGGAGCAATCACATTGTCTTAACTATAAATGTTAGTCATTACAGTACACGATTTGAGGGTCAGGTCTTTCAGTGCTTATACCCAAAGAAGGAAGGCTGATTTGTGTAAGAAGGTATCTAAAAAGTTCTCACATGCTTAGCAAGAAAGCTAAATTAAGCCTTGTGTTGGGTAAAATTATAAACATGCTGTCTGCCTCAGATGAGTAAGTGTATATAAATAGAACAGTCGGTGTACATGGCCTTAATGTTATAGCTTCCTTTTTTCTGTAATGTAAATCACCAAATAGGAGCATTTCCATCTGACATAAACTGTCAGTCTTAGAAGAGCTGCTGCTGCTGCTGCTGCTGCTGCTAAGTCACTTCAGTCGTGTCCGACTCTGTGTGACCCCATAGACGGTAGCCCACCAGGCTCCCCCGTCCCTGGGATTCTCCAGGCAAGAACACTGGAGTGGGTTGCCATTTCCTTCTCCAATGCATGAAAGTGAAAAGTGAAAGTGAAGTCGCTCAGTCGTGTCCGACTCAGCGACCCCATGGACTGCAGCCCACCAGGCTCCTCCGTCCATGGGATTTTCCAGGCAAGAGTACTGGAGTGGGGTGCCATTGCCTTCTCCGTCTTA
Organism: Cephalophus harveyi; assembly: GCA_006410635.1. Classification (NCBI taxonomy): domain Eukaryota; kingdom Metazoa; phylum Chordata; class Mammalia; order Artiodactyla; family Bovidae; genus Cephalophus; species Cephalophus harveyi. Next base: position 107,579 of record SJYT01049324.1, read on the forward strand.
GAAGAGCACATTGTAGGATTGAATGCATGTTATACAACAATGAACCTTGCCTTTTCCTGCAGCCTGGTGATTTTTTTTTTTTTTCTTTCCTTATCCAGTGGTTAGTACTAAGGCCTGAAACCCTCACTTAGAGAACAAAGTGGCTTAGCAGTAATGGAGCCTGTGTGAGGCTAAGAGGAGAGTAATGAACGTGCCCTGCAAGCTTCCTGCCTAGATGCAGGTGCAGGAATCAGGAGGTCATGAATAATGCATGACATGCAGATTAGACGGTGGTTTCTCCTACTGGGATTTTGACTTTGCTACCTGCCTGGCTGCTATATGTGGAAAGAAGGTAGGCGATGGTAAGAAGTGTCTCCACTTAAAGACAGAGCACACAGAAATATAGCATATTTCTTTGAAGAAATGAAGTTTGGCAAGTAGCTGAAATGCAAATTTATGGTCTACTTTCCTCAGATAAAGTAAGCTCCGAGTTATCAATTTACTCACTTTGGGAAGGGAAAAAACCTTTCTTATTTTACCATTTTGATGTAAAAAGCTTTATCATGATTTGATCACACAAAACCAGGAATTAGTTGAAGAGGTTAAACCGTTATAAAAATTATCTGCTTATAGTGTTTGATCTATGGGTCGATAGAGTTTTGCTAAAAGATACAATTACCTAGAGAACAATGAAGTGAAGTTGCTCAGTCGTGTCCGACTCTTTCCGACCCCATGGACTGTAGCCTACCAGGCTCCTCCGTCCATGGGATTCTCCAGGCAAGAGTACTGGAGTGGGTTGCCATTTCCTTCTCCAGGGGATCTTCCCAACCCAGGGATCAAACCTGGGTCTCCCGCATTCCAGGCAGATGCTTTAACCTCTGAGCCACCAGGGAAGCCCATTGTACTGTAAGTTGCGTGTGTTTGTGTGCTCGGTCGCACGTCTGACTCTTTGCAACCCCATGGACTGTACCCCACCAGGCTTCTCTGTCCATGGGATTCTCCAGGCAGGAATATTGGAACAGGTTGCCATTTCCTACTGCAGGGAATCTTCCCAACCCAGGGATCAAACCACAGTCCCGTGTCTCCTGTATTGGCAGGCAGATTCTTTACCACTGCTTCACCTGGGAAGCCCAGCTATAGGTTAAACAGACCCATTTTTTTCCCACTGATACATGCAGTGAGACGCATTAGTGAGAGAATATTTCTATACTATCAAACTTCACCTCGTAGAATTATCATGATGACTAAAAGTAAGGCTAAGGAGGAATCAATATGCAGTAAACATTTAAAGGATGCAGAGTGAATTAAAGAACATGTGTGTATTTGGGCTGCTGCTGCTGCTAAGTCATGTCAGTCGTGTCCGACTCTGTGTGACCCCATAGACGGCAGCCCACCAGGCTCCCCCGTCCCTGGGAGTCTCCAGGCAAGAGTACTGGAGTGGGTTTGCCTTCTCCGGTATTTGGGCTATTACTTGTTAAAACTGTATTCAGGCAGTAGGATTCTGACACCCCAGGAGGAATGTAGGCAAGGCTCAAGAGGATTTCCTTCATTTTCCCTTAGGTCAGGGGACTTTAACTGGACAGACATTTTTTGGCTCACAGTTCTTGCATTTTCATGATTGTATTTCAAGCAGACAGACTGAAAGAAAAAAAGCAGAGCAGGGGAAAAAAGAGCCTTGTTACCTTGTGTGTAACTCTTGTGCATTTTTATTGCATGCTTGTTCACTCTGTCCCCAATTTGGGGTACTGGAATATGAGCTGGCTTTCATTTCTAGCTGAGTCTGTCATTTCCGCTAGGCCCCAGGTTGGCCGAATGCCAAGACCAACAGGTGATCCTTGTAGCTGCGAAACAGCAGGAAGTGGTCCGTACTTGAATGAGACAGTTCACCAGAGGGGCTGTCTGGCTGCTCTCCATCCTTCTGCATAATTAACATCCCCTCCCCCACATGGAGCAGGAAATCTGCGCTGAGCAGCTCAGCTGCAGCAGCCATTGAGAAGGGCTGCGAGGAAAAGAATGTTAATAAGGGATGGTGGAAGAAATAAGCCTTCTGAGTGCAAAGTGTAGTCTGGCTCTGGATTTACAGAAAGACTGGATTTGGCCCTTCAGAGGGGCTAGCACTGTTTGGTCTGTTTTGAAATGATTCTCACTCACTGAGCAACTGTGGAGAATGGGGATTCTAATGAACCTTGGGGCTCTTGATTCTAACTGGACTTTAAGACCTATTTAGAATCCCGGTTTACTTTCTTGTAATGACTGAGATCTGAAGGGTAAAGATAGCACAAGCCTAAGCACTGCGTACATCTCACAAGTACCTGGTAAAGAGAGAAGAAAGCCGGAAGTTGGCCATGGGGACCAGAAGTGGAAAAAATTGTGCTGCCAGTAAATGACCCACAAAGAGATGGAGGTTCATGGAGGTCCAATAGCTAACTCCTGCTTGGAAGACATCAGCAGTTTCTAGAAATTTCAAGCATTTCCAGTGGATGACTTCAACCCAAGGAGCTTGTACAACAATATGGACTTTACTGTCTTTCCCCCATTATTTAGCTAAAGGTTTGAATTGACATGATCTCCTTCAAAGCCTGGCTAGAGAGCATCACATATAGAAGACCTTTCACCTAAAAATAGCTACTCACCCACCCTTCCTCCCACAGATTCTGTGCTGGGACATTTGGATGAAGTTACTATAAGGGGCAAGCACTCTACTCCAGTATTTTTGCCTGGAAAATTCCATGGACAGAGGAGGGATGTTGGAAGAAATAAACCTTCTGAGTGCAAAGTGCAGTCTGGCAGGCTATAGCCCATTGGGTTGCAAAGAGTCAGACCTGACTTGAAGTGACTTAGCACAGCACGGTAGTATAAGGGATGGGGGTTAATTTTTCCCTCTGCCCTCTCAAGTTTAGTGTCTGAATGTGTGCAGATTAGACTGACAATAGGTAGATTAGCTAGAGGAAGAAACAGTTTATTTACACGTAAAACATGCATTCATGCTTGTAGGAATACTCAGTGATGAGTAATTCAAAGGGGTGGTTAGAATTGGGGGCTTATATACCACTTAACAAAGGCAAAAAAATTGTGGAGTATTGCTTTGTCAAAAGACAAGGGAGTCTGGGAGTCTAGGGGGCTACATTCTAGGGAGGCAGCAAGGAAGTGTATGGGGGGAAACTAATGGTAAATAAGGGTTGTTTATGCCAGCTCGTCTCAATACCATTTCTGGGGATGAGTTCTATGTGGTACTCCTTTTCCTGATATGGGAATTGTTGGATGGAAGGCCTTTACAAATTAAAATTTCCTTATAGAGGAGAGGTAGAGAGCTCTTCCCGTGTTTGTGTTTGTGGCTGCCTTCAAATCAAAACAATCATTATGGCAAAGTAACATATTTGGAGAGGGTGTATGCTGATCTCTTTTGTTATGTTTCTTTAGGGCTTTAAATCTAGAAGTTAACTGAGGGAATGTGTACTTTTAGACTGTCTCTTTGTGTCGGCCTTGTGGGAACAGGTAGCAGAAAGGGCTTGTTGAGGGTCAGCATTAGACCTTATGTTGTTTTTATGCACTCCTAAAGGTGGCAGGGATTAGGTTGACAACAGTAACTTTTTGTTGGACTGAATGAATGAATCAGCTTATTAAAACTGGTCCTGCTTTGCCGGATCTTCACAGGGAACATTGTGACAAATGTTTGTTATGTTAAAAGTAGTGCAAAAGGAAAGAGACTGCAGGTCTGTAGGCATAGGAATTGAACTGCATTCATTTACTAAGAGGTGCTTATGTTATGGGCCATTTTACATTAAGCTAATCTGAAAGAGATCATTTATAAGCCAGATCACTTTTTGTTCACTTGTAATCAGGAAAATGCTTTTTTAATGACTGGATTATTCTCATCTGCCTACTACAGGGTACATCCGTCCCCAGTATCAAGGGTCCGGGGAAATCGAATGAATAGTCAGAAGTTTGCTTGGTGAGTATACAGTCAAAGTGATGAGAATTTATAAAGTCTGTGGGAATTTTTAATAGGACTGTGTCAATTATTCCTGGTTCTCTGTAGAGAATATATTTCTACTGCTTGAGCTACATTATTTCCCTTTCCTTTGGAAAATTCTAAACAAACATGAATAGAGTTTCTTTCCAGCCAAAAGTCTTCGTTCACCAAAAACTGAGTGCAACATTTTTTTCCAAACAGATATGGCATATTTCCCAGGATTATCAACTGTGACATTTTTAAAGAATGTGTCCCACTTTTTGAAGACACTATGTTTTTTAGTAAGATTTAGACAAGTCAGATTTTTCTCAGGTACCAACTTCTATTTCTTACGAAAATTTTCGTAATAAGTTAATCTAATACATTACTTTTGATGATTACTATTTAGATGCCCTTTTTCTGGCCTTAGCCTTAAATATCCAGGCATCTGTTTTTTAATTTGGGGAATATGAAGATCTTTCACTTGAACAAAAATAGAGATGAAACTTACCAGAAATAACCTGAAAAGTTATTTTAACCACAGAATATTGATTACTATTTTTTTTTTTTTTCTGGCCATGTGGGCCTTTGTCCCCTCTGGTGAAAGTGCAGAGTCTTAACCACTGGACCGCCAAAGAAGTCCTGACTACTGATTCTTTAAAGAGGAAATTTAAACTGTTTGACAAATATTTCATATAAAACAAACAAAACTCAATATAGTTTTATTAATAAAATCCATATTTGTTTACATTACTTCATTCTCCAAAATTAACCTTTCCCCTCATAGTATATCTTCAAAAAAAGAAAGGAAGATGTGAAGGAAGGGAGGGAGGGAGGGAAAAGAAAAGGAAAAGAATTGAATCGTGTACTATCTTACTACAAAGGTGAATGGAAATTCACAGGTCTCCAATTTTTACTTGATTGAATTGCGGTTAGAATGGGATTTTGATTAAAAACCATGGCTTTTTTTTAAGTATAGGAAGATGATTACCAAAGATTGAGCTTCCAAATTAATTTTACTCCTAAATGAAGATTATTTTTAGACACAAAATAATGATTCTTTGAATTTGAATAGTGCCTAATCAGCTCGCCTCCCTTCCCCCATTAAATCTAATTAACCCTCACAATAGCTTGATCTTGTTGTTAAATATTATGCTTTGGTTTTTCACAGAGGGGGAAATGGAATACAGAGGAAGCAGCCTTTTGCTTACACACTGTCTAAAAGCTGGGGCATCCCTCACAATCACTGTTTTTCATAATCACTAAAGCGAATTGTTCCCTGTCAGACCTGGAAAGCTGAGTCTAATAACACTGATGGCCATTACATAAAAGGAAAGGGATAAACCAGGTCCTTTTTTGACTACATGGAATTGCTCTTACTTTTTAGTTCAAAGCACATCATACTGAAGAAACTTCACTACAGATAGAGATTGTGAGATGCTCAAGTGAGTGACGTAAGCTAATGGGTAGAGTGCCATGTTGTCAGGGGAGAGGCCCAGTTTCTGCAACTTATTTTTCAGTGGCTAAATGTGGATCACTGAGTCCATAACACATTTTCTTTTCTTCGCTTTTCCTTCCTGGAGTATTAGAGTAACAATAACTTGTTCCTACATAATTCATAGCACGTAATTTGGTTAGTAAGTTTAAACCAGTTTTATCTCCAGAGAAGTAACCCATGAAAAACAAAAAGGATCTTTAATACTAGCCTTGAGAAAATTCAGCTTGTATTTATTCAACATCGTTTATTTACACTCCCAAGCACTAGATTAGAAAGATAAATAAAACATGGTTTCTGTCTTTATGGGGCTTACTGTCTTGAAGGATGTGTGTGCGTGAGTGTGTGTGAGTGTGATGTCACATATATATAACATACAATATTATATAATACAAATAACATAATAAAATGTGGATAATGCTCTAAGAGATATGGTCATAGTATAACATCCAGAGGAGAATAATTATCAACTTTATTTAAGACTAGTTTGGGAACAGACAGTATGGAAGGGGAAAAAATATAAAGGTAGAAAAGGATTGTCAGAAAATGGATTCCCAAGGTTTTCGAGTAAAGGCTCAAAATTAATAGAAAAAAACAGAGTCCTGACAAAGTGCTTTATTTATTGATTAAAACATAGATACAAAGACCTGGAGACATTTCTAACTTATTTGGTTGTGAGTTCAGTTAACAAATCCTGTTGCATATACTACCTTGAATTTTTTTTATGTAAATATTATGAAACTGTTTTATGGAAATAAATCACATAGGAAAGCTAGGAAGAAGCCCAGTGAATCATCCAACATCTACATCTACTTAAGTGATGAACTGTTGCTATTTCTTTGTGAAATATTCTCTCTGAAGATCTAAAAGTTTTAAATACTCTTGCTAGCCATGGATATGAAAGTGATAGTTGCTCTTTCCAAAACAGAAGTTTTGGGATAATTTACAGAATTAGATACCAAATTCAACACTAACTTGGTTCTGGCTTGAGTTATATCCACAAGTACTATATATACATGGTGTTGGGTGAAGCCAGCAAGTGCTCCAATCAGTTAAAAAATATTGTTCATCATATAAACAATTAAATCTCAGTAAAAGATGAAAAAACTTGAACCTGTAAGTTATGCCTAGGAAATGCATGATAATTGGTAGATGGTAAATGTCAGTGGCTGTGGTTGAAGTCTCAACCAATACTTATTATTGAGTAAAGATGGCTTAACATTATAAGTAGTGTTTTTCTTCACATAATGTTAATATGAGAGGCAGTGTCCATCCCCTGGCCTCATTCCTGTGGCAGAAATTCCTCTGGAGCTGAAGAAATGTTTGGAAAAAAATCTGTTCAAGACAAACAAACCTGCTGGATGGAAAGAAAATATGGCTAAAAAATGTACGTAACCAGGAAGGAGCTGAAAGCACGAGGATGTAAGGGGTCCAGTGACAGATGTCTGTTATAAGTATCTGCTAACTTTCAGGATTAAGGAATGGCAGTAAGAACTTCTTGCAAGATATATTAGCACCCTAATAAAAAACATGAGATCATCGGACAACTCATTTCATATTCAAATAATCAGTGGTAGCAATCCAGACCAGACATAAACTCTGCCCATCGGAATGACTCTCCCCTCTCTGCCATTCCACTGTAGTAATATTTGTTGATTTGAGGATTAATGAAGGGTTTGAAGTTCAGCATATGAATTTCATTCGCTGTATCATGTGTCACAGCTCTTGTTTCATGCCTGCCTTTGTCCGACAACTAAGAGCATTTGCTATTTTTTCTTGCATATGGTAATGACAGGGAAAAAATATTGTGCTCCTTGTGGGGCAAATGAGGGGAAATGGGGTAAATCTTCTTAGAGGGTTGAATCTATAGGTAGACTTTTCTTCTTCACAGGTCTTTTTGCTTGAAAATATGGTATTCTGATACCAAACCCACAAAGAGTGACTGTTTCCAAGTCATCTTTCAGCTTTTTTATCCCCAGAGCTATTCTAGAATCTGAAATGTACAAACGTGTTTGGTGTGCATGTGTAGGTTGGATCAGGACAGGGCGGGGCTTGTTGGGGAATATCTCTGAAATGAACATTGAAGTTGATTTAAGGCTCCAAGCTTGCCAGTCTCAGTGAGAGAATTCCAAAATCCTCATTTTTAGCTTTTTATTTTTTCTTCTGTTTATATACTTTTCCTTCCATCCGGCCCCGGTCCAGAAGTTTTCAAAGACTTGGGTGTATATGGTTGTTTGATGATGGTGTAGTCATGGTTATGCTGTGTACCCAAAACATTTGCGTGGGGCTGTTTTGTGCAGAGGTATGTGTCACATAGTAGAGACTGTAGACTGTTTATATTATGATAGAGAATTAGGCATTGTTAATAGGAATTGCCATTAGTAAAATAGGATTAATTTTCTCTAACGATCCGGATGCTGTCACCACGTCTCAATTATGATTCCTTTCTTACCAACATGCCTGAGATGTTATGTAGCTGTCTGCAAAAGAAGCTCTGGTTTTAATAGCATATCCATGCCAATTATGACACATTCTGGGTGTGGATCACATTTCACATTTGGAAGTGAAAAAGTTCTGTGTCACCAATTTAGGGAAGGGCAGGAAGAGCCTTTTCACACTTTGATGTTTTATGGTTGGATATGCTGTGCTACAATGAACTTAAATGTTTATATGCATATAGTTGCAAATGTTAGACATGACTTCATTGAATCTTTTTGAACGGTGTAACTAATATGGATTTTGGTCATAAAAATAAGAACACTGCTTCTTGTTTAAACTTTTTGTCTTAGTAGAGGAAGGCACAAAAGTTGTTGCTACTGGAAACCTTTAAGAAAGCTGAGATAGAGCTAGCTCTTCAAAGAGGGTGGGGAGGACAGGACATTTCTGAATGCAGTAGTTATCAGTTGTGGGGCTGAAAAGGAACTGTCGTTGTTTTTGTTGTTGTTTTCGGCACTCAGTCATGTCTGACCCTTTGGGACCCCATGGACTGTAGCCCTCCAGGCTCCTCTGTCCATTGGATTTCCCAGGAAAGAATACTGGAGTGGGTTGCCATTTTCTTCTCCAGGGGATCTTCTTGACCCAGGGATTGAACCCACATCTGCTGCATTGGCAGACAGATTCTTTACCTTGGAGCCACCAGGGAAGCCCCTTGAAAAGGAACTGTAAATGTCATCAAGTTCAATCCAACTTCTCACTTTTTCAAACACAGAGATGGAGATCCAAAGGCAGAAATGTGTTCCTTGTCAGATGCGGGCATATGCCCAGTTCTCGACACTCCTATCCAGCCATCTTTCTGCTCCGTGGCAGTTAGTTACCTGTGGGAAGAGCAAGAGAAATGCTAAAGATTAAATAAGATGGATGTTTAATTCATTACAAGCTAAGCAGAAGGCTTTTGTCTGGGAAATTCCCATGAGATTGATGTGATTGGGGGAAAGAAAGAAGAAAGGCCTGATAAAGACATTGCTTTCCCTTCCAATCTGTGGCAGTTGATCCCTGCCAAAATGTTTACTCATCATCTTGCAGATCCTTGCATGCTCATTATTTATAGATAATATTGACTATGTTACTTTAATTACCAGAGCATTTCACTGCTTCTTGACTTACAGGACAAAAATTGTGATACTGTGTCTCAACTTTAATATGTGAAGATTCCAGTTCCCAGAATGCCTGCCTGGTCTTCACTTTTTTTTTTTTTTTTTTTAAATCCATACGTGTTGGCAAATAAGTAACAGCAGGTTGCCTTTAGATTTAGTTTGGAAGCATGTTCTTTCCAGTGTTTGATAACAGATTCAGAAAATGGGCAGCAGTTTATATAACCATAAAGCAGTTTGCAAGTTCTCTGTACACTGAATTACAATGCAAAGAAGCTTCCATGGTGATGCTACATTGAAAATCCCTTCAAATTCCTATCTTTTCTTATATTATAATCCAGTGTCAGCTAGTAAATTCTTCCATGACTTCCACCAGCTCCTCAAATTTAGCTTGGTGACCATTATGTACACCCATGGTGGATTCATGTCAATGTATGGCAAAACCAATATGGTATTGTAAAGTAAAATAAAGTAAAAATAAAATTTAAAAAAAAAAATCTCATTTTGAAACAAAAAAATAAATAAATAAACTTGTGTGCTATGTTTGAGATTTCCCTTAATGACCACTGGTCTACTTTTCTTTAACCCAGAACTGCGGCAAGAACAGTCATGATTAAAATGTTTCACGTTCCTGTTAATATCAGCTGATTTTTGCATCTAGTGTTCCTTCAACCACAATAAAGATGATTTGGGGAAAAAATCAAAGCAGGTTATTTTCTAATTATGAGAGAATTAAGGCTATAAGATTCTGCTGAGCTAAAAGGTCACCACTTTTGAGTTGTTTCTCTATTAAAAGTCCATTCATAATTTGTTTTTACCAACCAGCTGCTCAGAACCATATTACTCGGCCTGTCAGTATGCTCTCTGTTATTCCTGGCATCTTAGCACTGGAGCTATGTGTGGTACTATCGTGTCTTAAAGCATCTCTACTGTATTAACTAGTTTTAATTTATCTTATATATATTTTAAAAATTTATTTGTCTGCACTGGGCCTTAGTTGCAGCCTGTAGGATCTCGTTTCCTAACCAGGGATCACACCCAGGCCGTCTGCGTTGGGAAGGCAGAGTCTTAGCCACTGGGTCACCATGGAAGTCCTTGTAATAACTCATTTTAGTGTGGTCCCATATTTGTTCAATATTCAAAAGGACTTGTTTAGAAAAATCTAAAAATACCCAGAGACTTTACAACATACTTCTATATAATGCAAGGTTCAAAGAAGAAATTTCAAGAGAAATTTAAGAATACTTTTAACTACAGTTGACCCTTGAACAGCTGGGGGTTATTGGCACTGACCGACTGCATGTAGTTGAAAGTCTGTGGATAACTTTATAGTTGGGCCTGCGTTTGCATGGTTCCCTGCATATGGTTCCAGTCAACCTCAGGTTGTGTAGTAGTCTAGTACATACTTATCGAAAAAAATCCCCATATAAGTTGAGCCACACATTTCAAACCCATGTTGTTTATTTAAAGGTCAGATGTAAATGAAAGTGAAAACACAGGTTATCAAATTTTGTAGGAAGCATATAAAGTAGTGCTAGGAGGAAATCTATTGCACTGAAGGCATATTTTATAAAAGAGGAAGGATCTAGAATCAGTTACCTTAAGCTTTTACCTTAGGACACCAGAAAGAGGAGAGCAAATTAAATCCATAGTAAGCAGAAGAAAACAAGCAAGAAAATGACTTGTTTGTAATTCTGGGACTTGTAGCATAGTTTTCATATAGTTATTGTTTCTTAGTTTAAAGGTATAATCAAGAATCGTGATTGAATCTGGGAAAGCTACTAAAACTACAGCTTTGTACATTTTTCAGTCTTGCAGTGGGCACTATTCTCTATCACAGTCCCCTCCCTGTTAAACTTTTCAGATGTAGACTTTTAAAATAATGGTCATGTTGGGGAGTCTTTAATGAGTAAGGCTTCCCTGGTGGCTCAGATGGTAAAGAATCTGCCTGCAATGCAGGATACCCAAGTTTGATCCCTGGGTCAGGAAGATCCCCTGAAGAAGGAAATGGTAACCCACTCCAGTGTTCTTGCCTGGGAAATCCCATGGACAGAGGAGCCTGGTGGGCTACAGTTCCTGGGTTTGCAAAGAGTCAGACACAACTTAGCAACTAAACAGCAAATGAATAATGCAGGTAAAAAAACTGTCCCAATATGAAAAAAAGATATATATTTGATAGTAGAATTACAAGTTCTCTGATAATTAATGTAAGATATTAAAACGATGAAAGTGTTATGTTTGTTAGTAGCTCAGCATGTCCTCCTCTTTGCAATCCCATGGACTGTAGCCCTCCAGGCTTCTCTCTGCATGGAATTCTCCAGGCAAGAATACTGGAATGGGTTGCCATTTCCTTCTCCAGGGGATCTTCCCAACCCTGGGATTGAACCCAAATCTCCTGCATTGCAGGCAGATTCCTTACCATCTGAGCCACCAGGGAAGTCCAAAACGATAAAGGGTCTTATTTTATATCTATCTAGAGGAGCCACAGTCTTTCTTAGTCTTCCACAGTATTTTTCAGTAGATACATTTGGGCTAAAGGGTTAGCTAGTCAAACCTGCCTTCTAAATATATATTTGAAATAAATATATATTTGGTCCTAATGTTAGGACCCAATCAGAAATCCTAATGTGTTCTTGAATATGCTGGGAATATTGCTCAGATCATAAATCTTAAGGGGGTTCCTTTGTGGGAATGCTTGGGGTACCAAGTGGGTTTGTTTTGATTTTCCTCTGTCAGTCATATTTTCAGTATCGTCTTTCTAGCCATGGAGATTTCTCTGTAGACATATGGACAGTGAACTAGCCATTTAAAAATCAAATAAGATATCATCTTACTATAATTTTTCTCAGTTGACTGCTAGATTTTCATAAAGTTTCTTAATGCTTTCCTTCAAATTGGCTATTTATTACATTTCTTAGTAGAGTACTAGATTACCTAAGGAAGGACCGGTATCCTCATAATTAATGTATTTCATCAGTTTTAAGATAGCAGTAGATAGTGTGTGACCTATTTGCCCACCAATTAAAGCCAACCAATATCACACGTAGGCTTCCCAGGTGGCACTATTGGTAAAGAATCCACCTGCCAATGCAGGAGAAGCAAGTTCCATCCCTGTGTGGGGAAGATCCCCTGGAGAAGGAAATGGCAACCAGCTCTAGTATTCTTGCCTGGGAAATCCCATGGACAGAGGAGCCGGGCGGGGGACAGTCCATGGGGTCACAAAGAGTCAGACACGACTGAGCATCTGAGCACAAAGTATCCCACAGGTTTTAGTCACAGCTGTTTTACATAAGCCCTCAGTTAGCCGCTGAAGAGCCGAGGACCCTGCTGGAATCCGTGGTCTGTAGCCATTAACCTCTGTCTCAATTTTCATTCAGTTCAGTCTCCTTTAGCAGGTGAGGTTCTTTGGTTGGAAGGAATGGAAACCGACTGAGTCTGTCTAACGTACTTGAAAGGTAATTTTGTTGAAGGACATGAGGTGCGTTATGGAGTCAAAGGAAAAAGTAAGGAGTTGGTCCTCGGGAAACCCAGGGAGCAGAGCAGGACCTGGAAGCAGGTTGAGTAAGAAGGTGCAATCTTGCAACAAGACAGCCCCAGCTCCTGGATCACAGTCGAGGATGCCAGAGTCCGATCAACCCAGCCCAACCTGACGCAGGTGCGCAGCCTTTGACCGAGGTGAGGGCAGGGTATCTTGGTTGTCAGTTCCATTAAAACCACACACAATGAGGGATTTCCCAAAGGAAGAGGAGGTGCTCATACCAAACAGTGATGGGGAAGATGCTGCCTCTTAAACCAGCACCATCCACTTGCCATGTTACCAGGGAGCTAGAAGCTACCACTAAGGGCAGTTGATGAAAAGTGAAAGTCGCTCAGTTGTGTCCAATTCTTTGCGATCCCATGGACTATACAGTTCATGGAATTCTCCAGGCCAGATAACTTCAACATTATTCCTTGGAGTCAGTCTTTTCCTATATTTTGGATGACGAAGGCAGTCCTCCGATTAGTAAGTAAAATTTAGTAATAAAAATAAATGGGTTCTCCCTGGCCTTACTCTTAAATGTTCAAAGCATAAGAAGAGTGTTTACCCAAAATATTAATAGAATTCATTCTGAAAACTCACTAGCTTTATCCTAATCTCCTCAAACCATCCATTTTCCTAGAAATCCTAATTTGAATGGTATATTTCAAAAAATTTTAAACCAAACACACTTAGCTATTGTGAAAAGAAAGAGGCTCTTGCTGCTGCTGCGGCTGCTGCTGCTGAGTCCCATCAGTCGTGTCCGACTCTGCCCCATAGATGGCAGCCAACTGGGCTCTCCTGTCCCTGGGATTCTCCAGGCAAAAACACTGGAGTGGGTTGCCATTGCCTTCTCCAGTGGAGCTTCCTAGGAAATGAATAAAGCTTGAAGTCTGCAGGCTTAGGTTCTAATATAAATTTGTCACTTAACACTAAACCAGACTTTCTCCTTCCTTCAACTCAGTGTTTCTATTGAATGAATGAATGATTTCTGACCTAAACTATTCAAATGTGGTCTTGGGAAGAGTTCAGCAGAGATAATACTCATCATAGTATCACGTTGAAAGTGCTTTATAAACCCTAGGTATTAACCCATAGTCAAAGGCCAGCTGTACATAAAAGGAAGCTTTTTCTACTGCCTGCATGATTTTTTTTTGACATACCTAGCAGTTATTATAACTCCAAATGAACTGATAAGTTATTGGGTTGGCCAGAAGACTGTAACATCTTTTGGAAAAAACTCAAACATTTTTGCCAACCCAGTACTTCGACCGTCTTGGGTCCTTCTTAACTTTAATGATTTAGAACCCTGAGCAGGTGAGTGTGCTTAGGTAGGACTGTGATTTGATACATTAGATAAATACATACTCCAGGAAGGGCAGGTGTTATATCCAGGCAGAAATGATAGCTTTTCTGGTTACAGATATAGCCAATTTACTTCTGTTTCTACCAAGGCCAGATTAACAGAAGGGTAACACCCTTGGGCTTTCTAGGTGGCTCAGTGGTAAAGAATCTACCTGCCAATGCAGGAGATGCAGGTTTCAGCCGTGGATCAGGAAGATTCCCTGGAGAAGAAAAATGGCAACCCCGCTCTAGTCTTCTTGCCTGGGAAATTCCCTGGACAGAGGAGGCTGCCAGGCTACAGGCCGTGGGGTTGCAAAGGATCAGACATGTCTTAGCAACTGACAGCCACCACCACCTCAACACTATGTATGTTACCAACTCTGTGTGAGTAGTAAATATTCCCTTCCAGCCTCCTACATGGACATGTTGGGTTAGATCTTTTAGAAAGCAATGATTTAAATTACCCATAGGAGTAAATTAATGTTCTTGTAAAATAGAAATCTCTGCAGTTCCATCTGTTTTCCCACTCCTCTACCCTTTGCCTTTTTCCTTAGAGGACTGTGAAGAAAAAAAAACATTGCTTTCCTTCGAGCGTATAGTTGATAGTTCTGGAGAAAGAAAGAAAATAACTTTCTATTATTTTTCACTTTAGACCTGAATTATTTCAGACTCTTTGAAGAACCCTGTCGCTTAACGGAAAGAATAGACTGGTTTCTTAACAGTGCAAGTGGCTTACAGTAATCTTCCCCAAACTTTACAGGCTGTGAAGTGTTTATTTGAGAAAGAGAAGGGAGGGTGGAATTATAGCGACTGGGAAACAAAAGGCCAGAGGCGAGGGTGTTGAGAACAGAAGGAAGTTGCTGCCACCTAGAGGTAGAAGGTGGTAAATGGTGGGTGTGCTGGGCTCCTGGGGTGATCCTGAAAGGAGACACGGAGGTGGAATCATCGTAAAACTGAAAATGCTTCTGGTTGACTCACTCTCTCCTCTAAGGGGGACTAGACTCATTCTCTCCTTTTCCCTGTTGGTAATGTGCCAGTATGTTCTATGAGATTTTGCTGACTCTGGTAGGCTTTTGTGAACAAGAGTTGTAATTGATCATGAAAATGTCTGTTAGGTCTTTGAAAGTCATTGGAAGGCCTCTGTAATGGCCATGTGGTCTCAATTATTTGGAGGATTCCTTATTAGCCTGGCTGATAGAGAATGTCTTTTTCATAATCCATGCCACGTGTTTCAAATACGACCTCAGAAGCTCCTCAAAGGTTGCATGCTCAGTGAATTATGCGGCTGACGGTCTCCTTAGTCTCAAGAAGACGCAGGTAGGAGGGAGACCTTTTTGATGGGAGCAGAGAACCCTGGGAATACCATTGAGAATGAGGGGTCCTGAGACTCCCTTGCGTTACACCAAACCTAAAACCAGTACAGCCCAGCCTCAAGAATCTGCCATGTAGCCTGTTTTTGCTTTTGTTATCAGGAACTGGCTGTCCATAGCACTGACATTTTTTTTGCCTCGTTGAGACATTTTTAAATAAAATCCTCCTTCCTAAGGAAGTCTAGACAGCCATGACTGTTGCCATTTTTGCTGCCTCTTTGCCTGGTGATTCTCTTTCCGGGATGGCCGTATTGCACAACCCCAAGGGGCAATCTTCACATAATAGCCTATGTGGAGGGTGCCTCCCAGAACACTGGAGCAGATCTCACTGGCATGGAAAGGGGAGAAAATATGAAGAAAATATTTGTGTGAATTTACACATTGGCCCCTCTTTCTTCTGCTGAATGGGAGACTGGACTCAATGCTGTAGATGAATATGACGCTGGTTTTCACGGAAAGGAAGTGGGGGGAGACTTAAAAGAAATACCAGAAGATATCAGCAAGACCTTTTAGAAAGTGAGGCTCACAGTCAGAGTGTTCCTATGTTCCTCTTGTTTTCTGAATCCTACTGCTGCCCTAGGATGCTTTTGCCGAAGCTCTTTTCTGCCTGCCTGTTTTGTGGGCCTGTTCTTTCGGGCTTCCCTGGTCGCTCAGTTGGTAATGAGTCCACCTGCAATGCAGGAGACTGCCTGCAACCCAGGGGATGCATGTTCAATCCCTGGGGCAGGAAGATCCCCCGGAGGGAAATGGCAACCCACTCCAGAATTCTTGCCTGGGCGGAATGGACAGAGGAGCCTGGTGGGCTACAGCCAGGCATGACTGAGCAACTAAACCACTGTCTTAAGTGTTTACCTTCTATGTCACTTGCACACCTGGTCACTTTTGATATTCCGGAGGTTTTGTGGGGTTTTTGTTGTTTTTTACTCGATAGCATCATCGCTTTTCTAGAATACTTACTTTCATTCATTTGTTCCCTCATTGGGTGAAATTATGGCACATGCGATGATCTGGCCGCTTTCCTGCACTCTGGGGACACTGTATTTAATAAGACAAACGGGCCTCTGCTCTCCTGGAGTAGAGGAGGACAGATAATTAGCAAGTGTCTGGAGGTGAGAGGTGCTCAGATGAAAGTGTTGCCAGGGTATGTTGGGGATGCCTGGAAAGTCACTCCAGGGGCTTGGTCAGAAAAAAAAAAAAAAAAACACCTCTTGAAAGAAGGAGACACACAAGCTAGGAGATGCATGAAGAGGAGTCAGCTGTGAGTGTATGGGAGAAGTCGTCCAGGTGCTCGAAACAGCTCACACCAGGGCCCTGGGATGAGGACACATTTGGAAAATTCAGGCAACTTAAAAAAGTGTGTGAGGGGTGGTTGAAACAAGACAGGGGTCTACCTGAGTGGGTGAGTGAGTGAAAGTCGCTCAGTCATGTCCGAGTGTGAGAGTGAAAGTCACTCAGTAGTGTCTGACTTTTTGTGACCCCATGGCCTATACAGTCCATGGAATTCTCTAGGCCAGAATACAGGAGTGGGTAGCCTTGCCCTTCTCCAGGGGATCTTTCCAACCCAAGGATCAAACCCCCAGGTCTCCTGCATTGCAGGCAGCATCATCAATATATAATTGATACTTAAAATGATACTTAACAAGGGGTGGGTGTGTCTGTATCTGATGATGAGAGAGAAGTTTTTGAGACCAAGAAAATCTGAGGGTAAGTTTTTCAGACTGTCCACTGGCAGCTCTAATGTACAGTGTTGGAGCCGCAGATACCCACAGGTAAATCAGACAGAAACTATTCATATCACGGTGCACTTCACACAGCCAGCACGTGCCCTCAGCGTGCATGGAAACTGAAGTGTGAATTTCAGTCACCTTCTTTGCCCCACCTGTGCATGCTGTAGCACGCACCACCATAAAATGATGTTACCTGCCCCAGTATGTGTCCAGCCCAGAGCTGCTTGGTGAGACACCAACCTCAACTAAATAAATAGATCTTAACACACAAAGGCATCTTTTCCCCAAAACTCCAAGCACCCTGACCTCTTTCTTCCCATGAAAGGTGAAGTCGCTCAGTCGTGACCGACTCTTTGCGACCCCGTGGACTGTAACCTACTAGGCTTCACCGTCCATGGGATTCTCCAGGCAAGAATACTGGAGTGGATTGCCATTTCCTTATCCGGGGGATCTTCCTGACCCAGGGATCAAACCCAGGTCTCCCGCATTGGAGGCAGACGCTTTAACCTCTGAGCCAATCTTAACACACAAAGGCATCTTTTCCCCAAAACTCCAAGCACCCTGACCTCTTTCTTCCCATGAAAAGGCACTGGGAAAGAATCCATTTGTTCAGATCCTCCAAGCCCACTTTTCTTCCTGTTCTCCACCTACACAATCACACAAGCTAGAAACCTCAGAATAACATCAACTCTGTGAACCAATCTGTTTGATCACCCAGTCTAGTGTTCTTCCTCCTAAATATTTCTTGGTGATGTTAGCTCTTCTTTATCCCGTCTCTTGCTTAAAGATTTAGCGTAAGCTCCTAAGGGTCTCTTTAGATTCTGATTCTTTCTACTCACCCTGCAGATCCATTCTCCACCTTGCCTGCAGTGATGTTTGTCAAATGCAAATGGGATTTCTCCTCTCTGTCTTGCCATTCAAAGCCCTTAGTGATTCATTTATTTCTACCATTCTATCTTCTGTTTCACTAATCCTATCTTCTGCCTCTGTTATTCTACTATTTGTTGCCTCCAGAGTGTTTCTGATCTCACATATACACAATGGAGTATTACTCAGCTGTTAAAAAGAATACATTTGAATCAGTTCTAATGAAGTGGATGAAACTGGAGCCAATTATACAGAGTGAAGTAAGCCAGAAAGAAAAACACCAATACAGTATACTGACACATATATATGGAATTTAGAAAGATGGTAATGATGACCCTGTATGCGAGACAGCAAAAGAGACACAGATGCATAGAACAGACTTTTGGACTCTGAGGGAGAGGGAGAGGGTGGGATGATTTGGGAGAATGGCATTGAAGCATGTATACTATCATGTAAGAAACTAATTGCCAGTCTAGGTTCGATACAGGATGCTTGGGGCTGGTGCACTGGGATGACCCAGAGAGATGATATGGGGAGAGTGGTGGGAGGGGGGTTCAGGATTGGGAACTCATGTACACCTGTGGCAGATTCATGTCAATGTATGGTAAAACCAATACAGTAATGTAAAGTAAAATAAAGTTAAAATAAAAAAAAAAAAAAAGCCCTTAGTGCAGTTCATGAGATCCTCTGCGAGACAGCTGTTTTCCTGCTTTTCCACCTTGCTTTCCCTAAACGTTTCCCATCCTCCATGGATGCTGCATTCCAGCTACACAGAATTCATGTTTTCCAGAACCCGTTGATTGCCACGCAAGCTCAGAAGGGCTCAGATTAAGGGTTCTCTTCTTTGGGAAGTCTTTCCTCCAGTACCCCCATGCCATCCGCCGCTTCTTCCTGATCCGATGCCACTATATGAACGCGTTACTGTCCTCATCACGATTTAGTGTCCTCATTGGTTTGCCTGTGTGTGATGATCTTCCCACCTTTCCATCTGCAGATGGCAAACCAGTCATTTCCTAGCTTCCCACAAAGCACATGGGACAGCAGACCCAGAGAGTATTCATCCATGAAATGAATAATCTCAACACCCTTATCTTACCTTGTAGGAAAACTGAGATGCCGAGAGTTTAAAGGATGCTGTCCGAGTTTGCACAGTGAATTTGAACTGGGATCAGAACTTCATCTCCTGACTTTGATGGTTTCTCCTCCACTTTTGCATGGCTGTTTTCCATCCTTAGTCAGTATTTTCCACAAAGTAAAAAAGCACAGATTCAGAGGGCAACAAGAATTTTTTATGCTAGAAAAATCTTTAGACTTGAGTTTTATCATCTCTACCCTTTCTGTGCTTATAATTATACTCAACAAAATGTTTGAAGGATAATCGTAGAATACTGACTGAAGTTTCAGAGATTGGGGACCTCTTCTGTCATTCTCTTAATTATCTGATCTGAGGCAAGATTGTGCAGCCTGCACTTGCCTGTGTATTCCACAGAGATTATATGAAAATGAATGGAAGAGACTTTATAGGAAAGGACTTTATGCTTTGGGAGGCAAGATACTACAAAATGCCTCAGTGGTATTTTTGGTCACTGTTCACTTCTAAATGTAACCTCCCTTATTGTTGCTTTATTTGATAGCTTTTCATTTCTCTTTTTGTTTCTACAACCATGTAGTTTTATAAAGGTTTAAGATTCCAGTTCTTACCTCCATCTGACTTTTCCATTTATGCCCTTCCCTCTGATCCACTGATTCTGAATTTAATTATCAGGCTTACATTAACACCCTGTCTCTTTGCTTTCTTCCTGGCTAGCAGTTCTCCATGGCTGAGTGAAAAGAGCTTGATTAATAAAAAGCTTGCCCTTTTATATTTCCTTGTAATTAGTCCAATTTAAAAGGGTCACCTCCTGGATAGGCTTTGTGTGGGTGATTTTTTTTTTTTAATTCTTTGTCCTTTGGGTGTGCTAATTCCATGGCTTTTTTGTTTCTAGTATATATTAATGGATTTGGAAATCAAACTTCTGCTTGATTATTGCCACACCTTCAAAGACAGACATCCACAAACATCACAACTCTGGAAATAGGATTTGGAATGAGAGTTTAAATGCTGGCTCTGTGGTTTTATAGGATTAAGGCATGGGACATTGTCAGATGAACAAAGACTAAATATCTTTTTCTTTGTAATTGATTAGCTAGCTCAACAGATCCTGAATTTTAACTGGCCCTGTGTAAAATATCAAATCCATGTTGGTGTGAAGAGTTAAATCATTTATCCTCCCAAGGGCTGAGAAGTGAGACCTCCCCAGGATCATAGCAGCTGTGGGCCCGTTTACAGAGCATACACCAAAAAGGGCCTCCTGATGATAATAAGGAAGGATTGTTTACTTTGTGGGAAATGTCCATCAAAGCAAATCCAGAGCTGTAATTGGCCACAGAGGGAGATGTGGCCTCAGAAGTACTGGATGTAGATTTCTATTCTCCAGTCATTCTTTTAAGGCCTTTAAAACTGACCTGGGGTGAATAAATACAAAATCAGAAGTCCAAGCAACTCAGTGGAGAAAGCACAGGCTGTGAGATCAGGGGATGCTAGTTCAAATCTTGTCCCCTGCATTTATTGGCTGTTTGGCCATAAGTGAGTTAGCACATCCTCACTGCTCTTTTCCTTGGAATAAAAGTCCAACAGAAATATCTCTTTCCTCGAGCTGAGCAGATTAAAATTTAAATGTGTAGATTCAGGTTAAAGATCTGGCTGGAGCAAGATCGTGTATGTCAGTTATTATTTTTATCAAACTGCCAGCTCCTGATTATCTCCTCCTTCAAAGGCGAACATCTAAACATCGTCTGTGTCTGACTCTGCCTTCTCTGTGGGCTATGTGCTACCTCCTGACGAAGGGAACCTGATATGGAGTTAAAAATGGGCTCTGAAATCAATAGTTTGCTCCCGGGCATGCCTGGTTATACTGCTGTTAAATAATTCATCCTCTGGTGGTGGCCGGTAGGTCTCCAAAGTGATTCTCCACAAACTCCTCATTTTTAACACTTCTCTCCAAAGGGAAACAATGAAGTCTGGTTTTCTCAGAAATTGGACAGCATACTTGGTTAGAATGGCTTGTCAATGATATTTTACCTACCTATGCTTTTTATGGTTTTATGCAGTTTCATATATACCATTCCATTTATTCTTTATAATGATTCTGGAAGATGTCGTAAAAGATACCATTATCTTAATCTTTAAAATGAGGAGAGGCAGAAGAGAGTGGGAATTAAAGCATCATTCTACTTATTTTCGTATTGCAGTTACCACATGGTAACTCTGCAACCTTAGGTAAATGTTTTATCATCTGTATGCCTCAGTTTATATAAAACTGTATAAATTGGAACTTCCTATCAATCCTTGTGCTGTGGTTTTTGTGAGGATTAAATGTACTAATAGCTGGAAAACTCTCAGGACAGGGTTTAGCAGACTCAATAAATGTTGACTATTAGTATTTTAAGGGAAAGCAGAGCTAGCATAAAATGTCAGTCACTCAATCATATCCGACTCTTTTCAACCCCATGGACTATAGACCGCCAGGATCCTCTGCCCATGGGGTTCTCCGGGCAAGAATACTGGAGTGGGCTGCCATTTCCTCCTCCAGGGAGTCTTCCCTACCCAGCTATTGAACCCAGGTCTCCTGCATTGCAGGCAGATTCTTTACCATTTGAGCCACCAGGGAAGCCCAGTAAGTAAGGCCATAGCTAATATATGGCTGACATTAGTTCTTTAGGTCTAGAAAGCATTTTGATCCTTCTACAGATAACAAAATGGAGACCTAGGTTAACAGAATTCCCAATAAGGTATATTCAGCTGGCCTTGATACACCCACTACATTCCTCCTGTTAACTTCTCTCTCTTTAGATGTGAAAAAAAAGAAAGTCACTCAGTCGTGTCCAACTCTTTGCAAGCCCATGGACTGAAGCCCACCAGGCTCCTCCATCCATGGGATTCTCCAGGCAAGAGTACTGGAGTGTGTTGCCATTTCCTTCTCCAGGGGATCTTGCCAACCCAGGAATTGAACCCAGGGCTCCCGCATTGTAGGCAGACACTTTACCGTTTGAGCCACCTACCTTTAAATGTTCACATTTCCTAAAGTTCCATGTGATTGCGCGTAATCTTTCTTTAGGATAACAGCCTTCTCTACAATTTCAGTCCACATCCTTTCGCCATTGACAGCTTGGATTGACCACCAAGCCTTTCTATCACAACCCTTGAGTGTGTGTGCATATGTGTGCATGTGTGTGTATGTGCCTCTCTTTTAGACGCTAAGTCTCCAGGATCTTACAGAAGGTCTGACCCATGAGTAGCAGGCACTCTGGAAATATTTGAAGAAGGAAGAAAAAGAGTGATGGGACATGGCTTTAAACTGAAGTGTTCTGATCCTTCTAGAATATTTTCCCAATATTCTGAAATATTTAATGAATTTTTCCAAGATTTGCTCAATTGAAGAAATCTGTTTATTGGAAGTCTGACATATCTTGAGCACCCACTCTGTGCTAGGCACTATGTGAATACAGGGACTAAAGGTATCTACCGGGAATGTCTGTCTTTGGGGAAGAGCTTGAACTCTCAAGAATGGGTTAGCAAACTTATGTTGCTGCTGTGTGTTGATGATCTTTTATAAAAATCATGTCACCTCTTTGTCACAGGCAGGGCTTTCTATGCCTCACTGCTTTAACATATTTAAATATTGCATCATGTGTTGGCCCTGGGCGTTAGCTGTGTTCAAGATAATGGAATTCATGCATAGAAAATTATTTGCATTTTTTAAATTCCACTTAAAATTTTTTTTGAAAGTGTCTCCATTGCCTTTGCTCCTTCTACTGCTTCTCCTAGTATGATTTACCATGTCTGTAAACTAAAAAATAATTGAACTAATAACAGTTCCATCACTGTTTGCCCACATGCACATATACACACTCCTAATTGTGGTTACACAGTTATTTTTGTTTGTGGGTTTTATCTGTAGATATTTGTCAGCTTGATACTACTCCATGGTATTGACACTGGAATGTCATTAGAATGCGGATTTCTGTCTAGGTTCTGTCTTCCCTGGTGGCTCAAATGGTAAAGAATCTGCCTGCAATGCAGGCGACCTGGGTTCAAACCCTGGGTTGGGAAGAGCTTCTGGAGAAAGAAATGGCAACCCACTCCAGTATCCTTGCCTGGAGAATCCCATAGACAGAAGAGCCTGGCGGGCTACAGTCCATGGGGTCCCAAAGAGTCGGACACAACTGAGCGACTAACAGTTTCAATAATAATCACCATTAATAATGACTACAGTTAATATGTATCAATATGCATGATTAGGATTAGACTGGTTACAACATATCCTTCAGGTCTCACTCCAGTTGGCCTAAGTGTCACACGATTTAGTCTGGTTTTTCTGGAAGAGAAAAACCAGAGCCTGTTCCCTGGTTCCTGACACAACCCCCTTCACAGTGAGCTCCTTGACACGTTCATGACTGTAGTCACAGTGAGGGAGGAGCAGTGCCCCCCTTTCCTCCATGAAACAGATCCTTTAAATGAACTCGCATTTGCGATATGCATTCTCCTATGTCCCCAAAGGCTCAGAGCTTGTGTCCAGCCTTCGGGACATGAACATGAGGTATCATTGACCCCATTTTGTCCGTGATGAAATTAAGGGCCCAAAATAGAGATTCAGTGATTCGTTCTCCGTAACCAGCCACTGTGGAACGGAGCTGGCACTCTGAGATCTTCTCAGTCCAAATTTAGCAATGGATCTCCTGCCCATGCTGCTGACTCCTAATGGGAGTCAGCTGGAATTCTTATTTGTGGAAGGAGAATTTCAAAGCACACACACCAGCTCTATTTTATTTTAGTACAAAGATTCCACAGATCTTGGCATTTGGTTTTGTTTGAGGTATGGAAAAATATTTGTCGAAAGGGAAAGAAGAGGTTCCAGATAAATATGAGAGGTCACTGAGGTTCTTGAAACTGCTTTTCAAAACCGTTTTAAAGGTATAGATTAGTTTTCCCTCTGGAATGCTTGAAATATTGTAAGCACTCTCAGTGTATGCTCTAGTCATATGATTTTCCTCTTTTTTCTAGATGCCACACTTTCTATAAACCACTATCATGGTTTTTCTCATTTAACACAGTGGGACCTTAAGGTGATTATTCTGAAATTGTCAGTGGTTCTGAAGCAGATTGTTACCAAAACGATTTTTAAGATGCTCTTCTTAAATCAACTTTTTTCTGAATACAAATAAATACACATAAGCTTGTGCATATAACAGTATACATATTTACTGTTTATACATATTTCTTGGTGGTTTTTTTAGAAACCACTTCAAAAGAAGTTTCTATGTAACTTTAGTGGAATGAGAAAATATTCCTTTTCGTACTCCCCCCTTAATTTATAAATGCATTCAACCTGTTAAATACTCATATAGTAAGTCTTCAGGCAAAGCTAAATCCTCTGGTGCTTTCTGGAACTTAAAGCAGAGGTCTATTTTAAGGAACTTGGCACTGATCAGATAGCAGATTTTTAAGACCGTCTACATAAGAAGAGTCAGTCCTGAAGGAAGGCAGGTTACAACTCCTTCCGCCAACATTCTCTGAGAGGAGGCGGTAGGAACAGCCCCCAGCACATGCAATGCTTAAGTAATTCATAGCTGAATATGCCATCCTCCAAGTGTGCTCAGATTCTAAACTCAGATTGTAGAAATGAAGTGTAGCCAGAGATGAAGGGAGAAAGCAGGTCTCAAATAAAAGGCTGATGTCCTCAGCACATCTGAAATGTAACAGGCTACTTCCAGCAACTTTTCTTCTAAGTGGAGAAACTATTGGAAAAATGGGGGATCTTATGTAAGAGAAGGAAAGACCAGAAGAGGGTTAGGACTCGAGTAATTTTTTTTTCTTTATGCTCAAAAAGAACATGACTATACTGTGATTCTCCCCAATTTAAGAGAGTGATGAGAAGAGCTGACGAACAGTCACTCCTTGGGGCAGGGGTTACTGAGCCATTTCAGCCCCTCACAGGGAGCACCGACTACTGTTTATTCTGGATAAACTGTTTTTTTAAAAGGAAAATCAGATTGGAATACTTAGCTCCCATTGAAAGTGTGCACTGCTGTTTCATATCTTTAGTGCTAAGAGGCTTGATGTTACTCACTTTCTACTGTTTAATCTGCCTAAGCTTTGGTTTACTCATCTGTAGAATGGGAATGATAATACTATCATCTTAGAGTATTTGAAGAAAGAAAGTGATTGATGTAAAAGACTTAGCAAAGCATCCAGCAAACCTCAATTTGCTCTGTAAATATTAGCTATTATGATTTAAGCATGCAAAAGCTAAGCAAAAGGAAAATCCCTATTTATAATAACCTTAAGTAGAGACTGCATGCGTGCATGGTAAGTTGTTTCAGTCATGTCCGACTCTTTGCGATCCCATGAACTGTGGCCCACCAGGCTCCTCTGTCCACGGAATTCTCCAGGCAAGAATACTGGAGTGCGTTGCCATGCCCTCCTCCAGGAGGTCTTCTCGACCCAGGGATCAAACTGGTTTTTTACCACTAAAGCACCTGGGAAGCCGCAAGTAGAGACTAAAATCCATATAACTCCCTGTCTTGTGAGCTCAGGTTGGACCGGAGTAAAGCTAGCAAGTAATTTCAGAAGTTTGATTCTGTTCTTAAAATTTTCTGGTTTTCCAAGTGAAAAATCGTGCATGTTCCACAGAATACCTGAAATATTCAGGAATCCTCCCCGAGTCTAACGACTGTAGCAAGAATCTGCAATAATAAGCACTGCCCTTGGCTTCTGTCACTTTTTTTTTCTTGACTTCACTTATATCTCTAAATACCCAGCATTTTATTAAATTGACCCTGTTGGCTCTGCTCAAAAGCCACAAAACGAGAGAGCCTGCGGCAGGTTGGGCTTGAAACTCACCAAGTCAGTAGGCTTTCCAGCCTCTCTTTAGAGGTCAGTGTGCATGGCGGCAGGAAAGTGAAGGCGCTGGTCCTGTGGCAGCCTGGGGTAGGTGTTCAGCAGATGACGGCGGGGGGCTGCCACCGCCCGACTCACTGCTGACCCCCCAGAGCTCAGATCTGTGCTCACACATGGTAGCTCTCAGGAAATGTTTGTGAAATGCTGAAAAAGTAACCAGTCTCACAAGTAACAAATCTCTAAAAAACCTTGAGATTTTTTTTCAAAGCAACTAAACCTTATATTTTTACAACTAAATCTCACATGAAATATTTAGAAAGAGAAGAGTGGTAACTTGCTAGTATAAGCTTATTTTCTGTAAACTTAGATTTTTTTTTTTTTTTAGTTGAAGTATAGTTGATTTACCGTGTTGTGGTAATTTCTGGTATACAGCAAAGTGATTCAGTTTCATTTGTATACATATATGTTATTTTTCATATTCTTTTCCATTACAGTCTAAGATATCAAATGTAGTCTCCTGTGCCATACAGTAGAGCCTTAGTGTTAATCTGTTTTATAGATAGTAGTTTGAATATGCTAATCCTAAACTTCTAATTTATCCCTTCCTCACTTTCTCTTTAGTAACCATGCGTTCTATGTCTGTGAGTATGTTTCTGTCTTATAAATAAGTTCATTTGTATCATATTTAGATTCCACATATGTGATATCCTATGATATTTGTCTTTGTAGGACTTACTTTGCTTAATATGACAATCTCTAGGTCCATCCATATTGCTGCAAATGGCACTCTTTCATTCTTTTTTTATGGCTGAATAACATTCCATTGCATTTATATACCACATCTTCTCTATTCATCTGTGGATGGACATTAAGGTTGCTTCCATGTCTTAGTCACAGTGCTACTATGAACATTGGTGTGCATGTTTCTTTTCAGATTAGAGTTTTTTCCAGATGTATGCCTAGGAATGGGGTTGCTAGATGATACGGTGCCGGGGTCCAGCCCCAGTGGATGCAGGGAATTCGAAGCGGAGATGGCATCGGCGTCTGAGGAGTTAATTGCTTAATTAAAGATATGGAGGGAGATTAGAAAGAAATAGTGTAGTAGGAAAATAAGTAGAGAAAAAGAGGCTGAATAACTTGGTTTACGTGGAAAACCAATAAAACTCCAAAACAAGGAGTTTGCACCATCTCCGTAGGCTACCAGCGCCTGCTTGAATAGCGGAGGGTGCCCTGCCTTGGGTTCCCTCTCACATGGGTCTTAGTAGCCAGGGCAAGTATGTAGACATGGCAAGCCTCCACGCTCCAGATGGGAATTCAGCCAGAAAAGAAGAGAACGAGAAAAGACCACATGGCGGAAACCAGTCTTTTCAGGAACTGGTCAGTTTTCTTTATTTTCCAGGTTTGCTTATGTACTTTTTGTTATACATAGAGATAGAATACAAAGTCACGCGGGGTCAGGAGACCTGACCTTTATCAAAATCAGGCGCTTCATATAGATGTATACAAAAGGTCTTAGGTAGCTTTACATCATCTTCTGGCCAAGAGGCCTACTAACATTTTATGACCCTTTCTTTCTGATAACGGTCAGTCAACCAGAAAACCTATTTTCCAGGGGTGATTTTTCTTAAACCAGGCGCCACCCTCCAAAGGTACCAGATAAAGTTGCATTCCTATAGGATGAGGGTGTAGTGGGTTACAATTAAGAAAGGAATTTACTTAGCCTAAGGTTTAACATGATTAATATCAAAGGTTAATACTTATTTCTCCTATATGCTAGTTATATTCATTAATGTGTATAAGGGCAGGGAATATGGAGACTTAGCAGCAAACATTGGCCCAATAAATGAAAAACCCTTTACCAATATAATTCCTAGTCAACCCACTATACTAATAATTTCTAACTTCTCAAAAGAATCTGTTTTTAGAACGTTTAAAACATCTCGTGCCTCTCATGGTTGGGAGGCTGTGAACAATCACATGTGGCCGGACGAACCTGTTCAGGTAGGCTAGAGAACCTTCAGAGGAGTTTGTAAGTTGAAACACTCTTGTCACGCCCAGGAATTTTTATTAACTGGAGCTGTAAGTTAACTCCTTCTCCGAGAGAGGTGGTGGGGGACAGCCCCCCGTAAAGTCAGAGGTGTAGGTGAGAGCATAAAGCAGTAAAGTAGGCAGACTCAGGTTTTGGGGGTAGATGCTCGGGAACTGGGGGTCTCCTGAGGCTCGATCCCGCCTTTGCATATGCCAAGCCTCCTTCCTCATGACCTTTGCCACGGGCGAAGTTCCTCATGCTGGCTCTCAGCAATACGGCAACTTTGTTTTTAGTTTCTTAAGGAACCTCTAGACTGTTTTTTCATGGAGAAGTGAAGTGAAAGTTGCTCAGTCGTGTCTGACTCTTTTCGACCTCATGGACTATACAGTCCGTAGAATTCTCCAGGCCAGAACACTGGAGTGGGTAGCTTTTCCCTTCTCCAGGTGATCTTCCCAACCCAGGGATCGAACCCAAGTCTCCTGCAGTGTAAGATGGTTGCTTGTTCTCCACAGCCTCTCCAGTATTTGATATTTGTAGACAGTTTAGTGATGATCATTTTGACTGGTGTGAAGTGTTTCTTCACTGTAGATTTGATTTGTATTTCTCTAATCATTAGTGATGTTGAGCATCTTTCCATGGGCCTGTTGACCATCTGTATGCCTTTGGAGAAATGTCTAATTTATTATTTTAAAGTCAACTGCTGAGAACAATGAAGCTGTTGAAATTTATCATTAAAGGGTCAAAGGTGAGAGTTTCAGTCTTAGATTAGCCTCACATACGTGAAATTAAAATAATTCAAAATAGTGACCCTGAAGCTCTGCAGGTTCCAATGACATCAGACAGATGTCATGGAGCAAAGACAGACTGTGGTGTTAGCCTAAGGATTTTAAGAAGTGTGATCCAGGGGATCGCATTGGAAGTCTTTGCTGTTATTCTTTGTAAAGCTGAAGGCAAGATTCTTATCCTACAAGGAAACCAGAATTTACAGCTTTGAAACACCAGCTACACCTGACCAACCCAGAGCTTTTGTGGGTTTTGCAAACACCATTGGTGCAGCCCGCTCCTAGGGCAGGGGCCAGCCCTCCAGGCTTCCCTTTGTCAGGGAGGAGGCATCGCTGGGCCATACAGCGCACACCTGTCCCTTTCCTTCTGCGCTCGCCCACTAGGGCTTTGGTTTTTCTCTCCTCTAAGATGCAGGAAAGTTTCTGTTCCATGGAAACACTGTCAAGATGAATTGGAACTTTAAAAAATGAGTAAAACATTTTTCGAGGAAGTTTAACCTCTGTGACAAAAGATGCTATAGGAATGGAAGGAGTTATAAACTTTTTAAAGATGAGGTATATAAAAATGCTCTTAGCACTTTGGGAAGAATGTGTCCCATTTTGCGCCTGCTATTTTTGCCTTTGCTCCTGGAATCTTTAAGCCCGTCTTATGGATGTGGAGATTGCATTAGCAGTGCGGGGAGCTTTTCATGAGCTGCACTGTCTGTCAGAACAGACGCTCTGCTGTTTCTCCTGATTCTGCTAAAAGTCTCACTGCACACTGGTAGGCTCACACTTGGACATATACCAGGGCACGAAATGCTTTCCCCTGGGGATGCACAGAGGGTGGATCTGGAATGCGATCCCTGCTTCCTGCTTCTGGAGATAAAAGAACATCTGGCTGAGAGAGTCTTAACTAGTCTCTTTGAAACGATAAATCAAGAAATAAACTCATTTAATCAAACTAAAGGATGCATGACGTGGCTACTTCTAAATTGTCTTCATGATGAGGCTTAAGCGGGTTTACCCAGCAACACCTACCTTCTGTGACTGTTTCTGGAACGGCTTCTCGTTACTCAGACAGCACATGGCCAGGACTCGGCTCTTGCTCACACAGTCCACAAAATTGAATCATTCTACAAGTGCTGTGCCCTTGCAGCTCGCCAGATCAGCTCTCAAAAAATAGCTGAGCATATCTTCCTGCATATCTTATCAGTGTTTAATTCTCATACCTCAGAACGTAGTTATGTTTCTGCTAAAAGAAAAAAAATGATTTTTGGATTTGAAAATTAGCTTGTTTGAAAACTACAACTATCCAAGAACATGCTAACCCCAGATAAATTGACAAATGTTTTCATCATTGTCAAAGAGAATGTAATATGTTTTCTGATTATTTATCATTATCTCTATGTAAATATAAGAATGATTCAGATATTATTAATAGTCTGCAGTGGTGCAAAAGAATCTCTAGAAAATATCAGATAACACTAGTGAAAAGGGGGATAAATGACATATTTATTCTCCCCCCTCAACCTTTGCTCCCCCAAGCACCTTGAGCTATTTTTTAGAGACATAAAATTCCTTACATTTCTTATTAACTTTATGCCTTAATTTCTACATCCTGCATGGGACATTATTTTTTAATTGATATAGTTGACATACATTACACGTTCATGCCTTTATGTATCACAGCATGCTTACCACGCTAACGCTAACACCTCCATCACATCCTGTGACTGGGACTTCCCTGGTGGCTCAGAAGGTAAAGAATCTGCCTGCAATGAAGGAGACCCGGGTTCCATCCCTGGGTCAGGAAGATCCCCTGGAGAAGGGCAACCCACTCCAGTATTCTTGCCTGGAGAATCCCATGGGCAGAGGAGCCTGGTGGGCCACAGTCCATGGGGTCACTAAGAGTCGGACAAAACCAGTTCTTCTTTTGTGGTGGCAACTATTCAGATCTAGTCTCTTAGCACATTTGAAGTTTGTAGTATGGTATTGTTGACTGTTTGTTGTTGTTCTTCAAGTTGCTAAGTTGTATCCAATGTTTGTGACCCCGTGCATGGACTGCAGCCTGCCTGATTCATCTGTCCATGAGATTTCCTAGGCAAGAATACTGGAGCGGCTTGCTGTTTCCTTCTCCAGAATCGTTGACTATTTTAACATGCATTTTTCTAACTGAATTTTGTTTGCACACTTTTTGTAATTTTCTTTGAGTTTAACAACAATCCTTGATATGTTCCCAGACCAAAATTGGAGAACAGAACAATGTAAGATCTATTGAGGCTGACCAAGTAGTAAGCATAGTCATAAATGCCTTACACGTACGAATTCATTTATCCTTATAGTGACCCTGTAAATTTGCTTATCTGTTCCATTTTACAGAAAAAAAACTGAGGCATTCAGGCCTTCAGTTATTTGCCCAGAGCCATACAGTTAGATGCATGAGGGCAGGTGATCTGACTCCATGCAGCCCTAAGCACGTAGCCACAAGCCTCTTCCCATGAGAGATGGCCAACAGACCAGAGTTTAAAAATAATAATAAGTGAAAGCTTCATACCATCAAATTGGCTATGTTTATCATGATCTTTGCCTTTTACAACTTTTCAGCTGTGTAGTCCTTTAAGGGAAATCTTCAGTTCAGTTCAGTCGCTCAGCCATGTCTCTTTGCGACCCCATGGACTGCAGCACACCAGGCCTCCCTGTCCATCACCAACTCCCGGAGCTTACCCAAACTAATGTCCACTGAGTTGGTATTGCCATCCAACCATCTCATCCTGTGTTGTCCCCTTCTTCTCCCACATTCAATCTTTCTCACATCAGGGTCTTTTCAAATGAGTCAGTTCTTTGCATCAGGTGGTCAAAGTATTGGAGTTTCAGATGCAGCATCAGTCCTTCCAATGACTGTTCATGACTGATCTCCTTTAGGATGGCCAGTTGAATCTCCTTACAGTCCAAGGGACTCTCAAGAGCCTTCTCCAACACCACAGTTCAAAACTATCAATTCTTCGGTGTTCAGCTTTCTTTATAGTCCAAATCTCACATCCATACATGACTACTGGAAAAACCATAGCCTTGATTAGACGGACCTTTGTTGGCACAGTAATGTCTCTGCTTTTTAGTATGCTGTCTAGATTGGTCATAACTTTTCTTCCAAGGAGTAAGCATCTTTTAATTTCATGACTGCAGTCACCATCTGCAGTGATTTTGGAGCCCCCCAAAATAAAGTCTCTCACTGTTTCCTCATCTATTTATCACGAAGTGATGGGACCAGATGCCATGATCTTAGCTTTCTGAATGTTGAGTTTTAAGCCAACTTTTACACTCTCCTCTTTCACTTTCATCAAGAGGCTCTTTAGTTCTTCTTTGCTTTCTGTCATGAGGGTGGCGTCATCTGCATATCTGAGGTTATTGATATTTCTCCCAGCAATCTTGATTCCAGCTTGTGCTTCTTCCAGTCCAGCGTTTCTCATGATGTACTCTGCATATAAGTTAAATAAGCAGGGTAACAATCTACAGCCTTGACGTACTCCTTTTCCTATTTGGAACCAGTCTGTTATTCCATGTTCAGTTCTAACTGTTGCTTCCTGACCTGTATACAGATTTCTCAAGAGGCAGACCAGGTGGTCTGGTATTCCCATTTCTTTCAGAATTTTCCAGAGTTTTGTTGTGATCCACACAGTCAAAGGCTTAGGCATAGTCAATAAAGCAGAAATACATGTTTTTCTGGAACTCTCTTGTTTTTTCATTAATCCAGTGGATGTTGGCAATTTGATCTATGGTTCCTCGCCTTTTCTAAATCCAGCTTGAACATCTGGAAGTTCACGGTTCACATATTGCTGAAGCCTGGCTTGAAAAATTTTCAGCATTACTTTACTAGTGTGTGAGATGAGTCCAATTATGCAGAGTTTGAACATTCTTTGGCATTGCCTTTCTTTGGGGTTGGAATGAAAACTGACCTTTTCCAGTCCTGTGGCCACTGCTGAGTTTTCCAAGTTTGCTGGCATATTGACTGCAGCACTTTCACAGCATCATCTTCCAGGATTTGAAATAGCTCAACTGGAATTCCATCACCTCTGCTAGCTTTGTTCATAGTGATGCTTCCTAAGGCCTATTTGACTTCACATTACAGGATGTCTGGCCCTAGGTGAGTGATCATACCATCGTGATTATCTTCGTCGTGAGGATCTTTTTTGTACAGTTCTTCTGTGTATTCTTGGCACCTCTTCTTACTATCTTCTGCTTCTGTTAGGTCCATACCATTTCTGTCTTTTATTGAGCCCATCTTTGCATGAAATGTTCCCTGGGTATCTCTAATTTTCTTGAAGAGATCTCTAGTCTTTCCTGTTCTATTATTTTCCTCTATTTCTTAGCACTGATCTCCGAGGAAGGCTTTCTTATCTCTCCTATTCTTTGGAACTCTACATTCAAATGGGTATATTTTTCCTTTTCTCCTTTGCGTTTTGCTTCTTCTTTTCACAGTTATGTAAGGCCTCCTCAGACAGCCATTTTGCTTTTTTGCATTTCTTTTTCTTGGGGATGGTCTTGATCATTCTCTCTTCTACAGTGTCATGAACCTCTGTCCGTAGTTCATCAGGCACTCTATCTATCAGATCTAATCCCTTGAATATTTGTCACTTACTGTATAATTGTAAGGGATTTGATTTAGGTCATAGATGTAAGGGAAATGTTACACCCTTGTTAATTCTCTTGGCACTCTTCGATTCTATCTGAATCGCTCCATAGTTGCTTACATTTGCTCTTTTGTTATTGTTGTTGTTTCATAGACAGAATACATGTTGACTTACCCATATTTTAAGTTCTAAAGATCAGAGACCTTGTCGTTTACTAGTTGTCTATTTTCCATAAAGAAAAGACATGGAAATAGCAGGTATAGTGACCTCTTAAAAATGTATACCATATGAGGTGGATTTAGGAAAAATAAATAATCTTGATTTTTGTTAAGCTGTTTCTTACATCTGCCAAAAGGCGATCCTGAGATATTTTGGTGTCATTGGTTCCCAATCACATATTACCCAATGTGCATTTGGCTAATTTGATCATCTTCTGAGAGACTCACACAGACCTTTCTCCAAAGAAGATGCCTAAATAGTTCACACTGATAATGTACATGTTATGTAAATAATTTTCTTGCTGACAATACACACACACACACACACACCCACCCCCTGCAACACACCAGATTCTGGATAAAGGTAAATGAGACCATTTCAGATATTTCCACAAATGCCTGATTTGTGCACAGAATTAGAAGACTCAAAGCCTATTGTACATTAAGTACATTTTTATTCCACAATAAACAAGGAAAATTAAGCTGGTAATTAGTATGAACTTTGTACCTGATTCACAGATGTTTTCTGATAACAGTCCTGCAGTGGCACTACCAGTAAAACATTGAATACTTACTAGGTTTCTAGGCATATCAACTTTTTGAAGGGTCTCAAAAGTTGCCTTCAGGTAGTCTGTATAGGAGACAGAAGAAAAATAGAGGGCGAGAAATCTTAGAAAAAAAGAGGGCGAGAAATCTTAGAAATCTGTGATAAGTAATCCTTTTTGTTAGAGCATGAATTTAATTTTAGAAGTTAGTATGTAATGAAGACTTTCTGTTAAAAAATCAAACAAAATGCTTCATGGGTTGTTCTACAACTTTTTTTTTTTCAGAAGTGAAAGCTAGGAACTCTAGATGTGGTATATTGGAGTATAGTTATTAGTATGTAGTTTCCCCAGGGAAGCCCTTCTGTTTTGCTCACTCTCTGCATAATAAGCATCAGTACTTTATTTCTCTGCTTTACTTTCTCTTTGAATGAACCCAGACTTGCCCCAATGATGTCAAACATGTCCGAACAGTGAATCACCACCCACTGTATTAATCTTGCATGGCAGCAACCTCTCTGATAACCAGCCCCCATATTGTTCTTCAGAAGCCAAAATACACATCATGTGGAGATTTACGCCAATACCTGTAACATGAGCTTCACCACTGCTTAGTAATATATATGTAAGTTTCTGTTTGACAGTGTGATCTTTAACTTACCAGCACTTACACACCACCTGCCTGCTTGCCATTGCTTCAGTTTTGTCCGACTCTTTGTGACCCTATGGACTGTAGCCTGCCAGGCTCCTCTGTCCACAGGATTCTCCAGGCAAGAACACTGGAGTGGGGTGCCATGACCTCCCTGAGGGGATCTTCCCCACCCAGGGGTTGAACCCGCCTCTCTTACCCTCTCCTACACTGGCAGATGGATTCTTTACTGCCCACGGCACCAGGGAATGGTACTGTGTAAACCTGTAGAAACTATGAGATAATGGGAGAAGTCTTAAAATGGTGAATTTTCTAGTGTTTGAATTATTTTACTGACTCTTGGAGTCAGACAGTCTCAAAGTGCTGTAGTGTATATTGACAGCTGGAGAATCAAATATTTATTATATTGAGAATTAACTCCCTGAGTTAGGAGGAATAAATTGTAATTCACAGAAACTCCAGGCTTTCTGGAGACATTATGCTTAATTAATGTCACTAGACTATGAGACAGTCTCAAACTTCACATCCATTTTCCCTGTAAATGAGTTGCATTATATAGGTTTTGATGGCTGAAAGGTAAGCCCTTGAATGGAGGAGCCAGAGGGCATGTCAGATGCAACTAAGAAATTTCAATTAGTAGGGCTTAAGTAGACTAGCCGACTAGTAGACTTGCCTTGATGTATGCATGCTTGGAAGCATGTGTGATGTTCAGGATAGCTTTGGGAAAAGAGGAGGTGAGTTTTAACTGCAGGTGGTTATTAAGATGGAATAAATTTCTGGGCAGGGAGAGGAACCCTAAAAATTCAGTGCATAAAGAACAACGACAAGTAATTTGTCTCAACGTTCAAAATCTTCACCAAGACTGGCTATTCATCCTTATCTCTTACTATGCATCCCTATCTCACCCTTAGTCTCAGTTTGCCCATCTGTTAAATGGGGAAAGTAGTGTTAATTTCATAGGGTTGTTGTGAAAATCAGATCATCCACATGTAGCACAGTGCTTGTCATCATGTATTAAGTACTCAATAAATATCAGCTGACATTCTTCCTCTTCTACTTTGCCAGAAGTGAACTCTGAATTTCCAGTAGACCACTTTACCCAGTTTTGATCAAATACCCCTCTTTCCTTTTTATCCCCATTCAGTACTCAGGTGATTCATCATGCCTGGAGTGTGATCCTCTCCACCTTACTCTATGCCTCCCTTCTCAAATTCCCACTCAAAATCAGGGTCCTGCTCAAAGATCATTTTTCTCAGGATGACATCCTAACTACCACAGCCTCCAGGGGTGGCTCTCTTCTCTGAATTTCTTTAATGGCCATGAACAGTCAATGGAACACCAGCTTGTTGTCTCTTCTGTTGTTGGGTTTCTTTTAAATTATGTGTGTAGATACATGGGCTTCCCAGGTAAATCAGTGATAAAACAAACCTGCCTCCCAATGCAGGAGATGCTAGAGACACAGGTTTGATCCCTGGCTGGGGAAGATTTCTTGGAGGAGGAAATGGCAACTCACTCTAGTATTCTTGCCTGGAGAATCCCATGGACAGAGGAGCCTGGCAGGCTACAATCCATGGGGTCACAAAGAGTCGGACAGGACTGAGTGAGCACAACATATGTAGGTATATGCTTTGTTATACCACTCATTAAGCAGTATGTGCCTCAAAGAAGAGACTGAGAGGTGTAATTCTCTGGGTGTCTTGCAGAGTGGCCTGGAGGAATAAGTAACAAGCTTTATAGCCAGATAGCACCTGTCTGGGATTCCTGGCCTGCACATCCTTGCTGTGTGGTCTTGGGCAGTTTACCTCTCCTGAGCCTTAATTTTTTCATTGTAAACTGCAGACAACACTATAGAGTTTTTTAGTGGTAAAATGTATCAAGCACCTAGTACAGTTCTGGGCACAAGTAAATGTTTAACAGTGTTATTGTTATTATACAGAATATATGTCATAATCAATAGACACTTTATAGCTGATCAATTCAGTTCAGTCTTTCAGTCTTGTCTCACTCTTTGCAACCACATGAACTGCAGCAGGCCAGGCCTTCCTGAGAGTCGGTGATACCATCCAACCATCTTGTCCTCTGTCATCATCTCCTTCTCCTTTTGCCTTCAATCTTTCCCAGCATCAAGGTCTTTCAAATAAGTCAGTTCTTTGCATCAGGTGGCCAAAATATTTGAGTTTCATCTTCAGCATCTGTCCTTCCAGTGAATGTTCAGGACTGATCTCTTTTAGGATGAACTGGTTGGATCTCTTTACAGTCCAAGAGACTCTCAAGAGTCTACTCCAACACCACAGTTCAAAAGCGTCAATTCTTCCACACTCAACTTTCTTTATAGTCCAACTCTCACATCCGTACATGACTACTGGAAAAACCATAACTTTGACTAGACAGACCTTTGTTGGTAAAGTAATGTCTCTACTCTTTAATATGGTGTCTAGGTTGGTCATAACTTTTCTTCCAAGGAGCAAGCATCTTTTAATTTCATAGCTGCAGTCACATCTGCAGTGATCTTTGGAGCCCCCAAAAATAAAGTCTCTCACTGTTTCCACTGTTTTCTCATCTATTTTCCATGAAGTGATGGGACCATGAGGCCATGAGCTTAGTTTTCTGAATGTTGAGCTTTAAGTCAGCTTTTTCACTCTCCTCTTTCACTTTCATCAAGAGGCTCTTTATTTATTCTTTGCTTTCTGCCATAAGGGTGGTATCATCTGCGTATCTGAGGTTATTGATATTTCTCCTGGCAATCTTGATTCCAGCTTGTGCTTCATCCAGTCCAGCATGTCTCATGATGAACTCTGCATAGCAGGGTGACAGTATGCAGCCTTGATGTACTCCTTTCCCTATTTGGAACCAGTCTGTTGTTCCATGTCCAGTTCTAACTGTTGCTTCTTGACCTGCATACAGATTTCTCAAGAGGCAGGTCAGGTGGTCTGGTATTCCCATTTCTTTAAGAATTTTCAGAGTTTTGATGTGATCCACACAGTCAAAGGGTTTGGCATAGTCAGTATAGCAGAAATAGATGGTTTTCTGGAATTCTTTTGTTTTTTTGATGATCCAGCAGATCATCAAATTTGCCAATTTGATCTCTGGTTCCTCTGCCTTTTCTAAAACCAGCTTGAACATTTGCAAGTTCGTGGTTCATGTACTGTTGAAGCCTGGCTTGGAGAATTTTCAACATTACTAGCTTGTGAGATGAATGCAATTGTGCAGCATTCTCTGGCATTGTCTTTCTTTGGGATTGAAATGAAAATTGACCTTTTCCAGTTCTGTGACCACTGCAGAGTTTTCCAAATTTGCTGGCGTATGGAGTGCAGCACTTTAGTAGCATCATCCTTTAGGATTTGAAATAGCTCACCTGGAATTCCATCACCTCCACTAGCTTTGTTCATAGTGATGCTTTCTAAGGCCCACTTGACTTCGCATTCCAGGATGTCTGGCTCTAGGCTGATAATCACACCATCATGATTATCTGGGTTATGAAGATGTTTTTGGTATAGTTCTTCTGTGACTGATCCAACTGGTCCATCCTAAAGGAGATCACTTCTGAGTGTTCATTGGAAAGACTGATGTTGAAGCTGAAACTCAACATACTTTGACCCCCTGATGTGAAGAACTGACTTATTTGAAAAGACCCTGATGCTGGGAAAGATTGAAGGCAGGAGGAGAAGGGGACAACAGAGGATGAGATGGCTGGATGGCATCACCAACTCATTGGACGTGAGTTTGGGTAAACTCCAGGAGTTGGTAATGGACAGGAATTCCTGGTGTGCTGCAGTCCAGAGGTAGCAAAGAGTTGGACATGACTGAGCGACTGAACTGAACTGAACTTCTGTGTATTCTTGCCACCCCTTCTTAATGTTTTCTGCTTTTGTCAGGTCCATACCATTTCTGTCCTTTATTGAGCCCATCTTTGCATGAAATGTTCCCTTGGTATCTCTGATTTTCTTGAAGAGATCCAGAATATTTGCTGATCAAGAGAATAGCAAATTCCCACCCCCTCCCCCCGAAAGGAGAAGACATATGTTTGAAATTGTAAATTGTCATTTCTAATGAAACCAAATAAGTAGATTAAGATTCCTTATCATAAATAGGCCAAATTATTAATCCTCTCTGAACATTCCTTCAGGAATTAGTGCCTGCCATTTCTATAGCACTGTTCTAGGTACTTTGAATAGAAAAGTAAATAAGGTAAATCTGAGCAGCACAACAAACTAGTGAATATAACAAAAACAAAACAGGTTCACAGATATAGAGAACACACTAATGGTTGCCAGAGGGAAGAGGGAATGGGGAGGGGCAAGATAGGGGTAGGTGAGTAAGAGGTATAAACTGTTAGGTTTAAAATAAGCTACAAGGATATACTGTACAACATGGGGGGTATAGCTAATATTTTATAGTAACTATAAATAGAGTGTGACCTTTAATAATTGTGAATCACTGCATAGTACACCTGTAATTCTATAATATTGTATGACTATTGTTGTTTATTTGCTCAGTGGTG
Organism: Cephalophus harveyi; assembly: GCA_006410635.1. NCBI lineage: Eukaryota > Metazoa > Chordata > Mammalia > Artiodactyla > Bovidae > Cephalophus > Cephalophus harveyi. Next base: position 146,690 of record SJYT01049324.1, read on the forward strand.
TCTGACGCTTTTGCAACCCCATGGACTGTAGCTCGCCGGGCTCCTCTGTCCATGGAATTTGCTAGGCAAGAATACTGGAGTGAGTTGACGTTTCCTTCTCCAGGGGAATTTTCCCAACCTAGGGATCAAACCCAGGTCTCCCTCATTGCTGCAGACATATATTCTTTACCACTGAGCCATCAGGGAAGCCCACACTGTACACCAACTTTAAAAAAAGATTAAAAAAAAAAAAACACATCCACATCTCTGGTGAGAGAGATGAATGATGAACAATTAATATACTATATAATGTTAGAATTGATCAGTAGTTTGAAGAAAATAAAGCAATAGACAGTGAGAGAGTAGGGGAAGGCATATGAAGAGACTGTGTGTGTCCTTTCTGAAGAAGTGACATTTGATTAGAGACATCAGTTAAGTGAAGCCAGAAACCATATGGTGAGTAATAGTTCTAGGCAGAGGAAAAGCAAGCCTAAAGGCCCTGAGTTGAAATGAATTAGACATTCCAAAAACAGAAGGTATTGTGACTGGGGCAGAGTGAGCTAGAGAAGGAATAATAAGGTCTGAGGGCTCCCACAATTACTCGTAGGTGATAATACAGACTTTGAGCTTTGTTCTTAATGAGATAAGAAACCACTAGTATTTTGATAGGACATTGTTTCTTTTATTAGGAAAATTCTAGGAGAACTCTGACTGCAATAAGGGAGACCTGGCTTCGATCTGTAGGTGGGGAAGATCCCCTGGAGAAGGGAATGGCTATCCACTCCAGTATTCTTGCCTAGAGAATTCCATGGACAGGGAGCCTGGCAGGCTGTAGTCCACAGTGTCGCAAAGAGTCGGATACGACTGAGCAACTTTCACTTTCACTTTTTCATAGGAGAATACTTCACAACCATTAGGTTGGCTATTATTAAAAAAAAAAAATCTAGTGTTCGTGAAATTAGAACCTTTGTGTATTGCTGGTAGGAAAGTAAAATGACGCAACCACTATGGAAAGCAGTTTGATGGTTCTTCAAAAATTAAACAGAATTACCTTGTTGTTGTTCATTGCTAAGTTGTGTCTGACTCTTTGCAACCCCGTGGACTGCAGCCTGCCAGTCTTCCCTGTCCTTCACTATCTCCCAGAGTTTGCTCAAACTCATGTCCATTGAGTCAGTGATGCCGTCCAACTATCTCATCCTCTCTTGCCCCCTTCTCCTCTTGCCCTCAGTCTTTCCCAGCATCACGGTCTTTTTCCAAGGAGTTAGTTGTTCACATCAGGTGACCAAAGTATTGGAGCTTCAGTGTCAGTCCTTCCAATGAATATTCAGGGTTGATTTCCTTTAAGATTGACTGGTTCAATCTCCTTGCAGTCCATGGGACTCTCAAGAGTCTTCTCCAGCACCACAATTTGAAAGCATTAATTCTTTGGCTCTCAGGCTTCTTAATGGTCCAACTCTCAAATGACTGCTGGAAAAACCATAGCTTTGAATATTCAGACCTTTGATCCAGCAACTCCATTTCTGAGTATATACCCAACAAATTGAAGACAAAGATACATGTACACCAGTGTTCACAGCAGCAACACTAACAATAGCCAAAAGATGAAAACAACCCAAATGCCCATCAGTGGATACAAGGATGAACAAAATCTAGTTGCAACTACATGCCGTGGAATATTATTTGGCCTTAAAAAGTGAACTGCTGGTACATACTACAAAGTAAATGAATCTTGAAAACAGTATGCTAAGTAAAATAAGCCAGACACAAAAAGACAAGTACTGTGAAAATGAAAGTGAAGTCACTCAGTCATGTCCAACTGTTTGTGTCCTTGTGGACTATAGCCTGCCAGGCTTCCCTGTCCTTCACTGTTCCCAGAGTTTGCTCAGACTCATGTGCAGTGCTTGGATGCAGTCTCAAAAATGACAGAATGATCTCTGTTCGTTTCCAAGGCAAACCATTCAATATCACGGTAATCCAAGTCTATACCCCAACCAGTAATGCTGAAGAAGCTGAAGTTGAACGGTTTTATGAAGACCTACAAGACCTTTTAGAACTAACACCCCAAAAAGATGTCCTTTTCATTATAGGGGACTGGAATGCAAAAGTAGGAAGTCAAGAAACACCTGGAGTAACAGGCAAATTTGGCCTTGGAAT